>BLSH010427959.1:422100-451083 GCA_018402905.1 Glandirana rugosa | reverse complement strand
CTGTATGTGGCCAGGGTGTGAAAAAGTCTCACACATGTGGTATCGCCATACTCGGGACGAGTAGCAAAATATATTTTGGGGGGTAATTTTTGCTATGTACATGCTATGTGTTAGAAATAACTTATAAATTGACCACTTTGTGTAAAAATAAAAGCGTTTTCATTTTCTTTCCATGTATTTCCAAGACTTGTGAAAAAAAATGAACCATTCAAAACATTCATAATGCCTCATAGATTATACGTTGGGGTGTTTGCTTTCCAAAATGGGGTCATTTTGTGGGTAATTCCATTGTCCTGGTGCTCCAGGGCCTTCAAAAGTGTAATAGGTCGTTAGGAAATTAGATGTGAAAATTCTGCTCCTAGAATGCATGACGGTGCTCCCTGCATGTTGGACCTCTCTATGTGGTCAGTCTGTGAAAAAGTCTCACACATGTGGTATCGCCATACTCGGGGTGAGTAGCAGAATGTATTTTGGGGTGTAATTGGAAGTATGCATATGTTGTGTGTGAGAAATAACTTGTTGTTTTGACAATTTTGTGCAAACAAAAAAAAAATAATAATAATTTCTTAATTTTCCAAAGAATTGTGGGAAAAAAGTACAACTTCAAAAAACTCGCCATGCCTCTTACTAAATACCTTGGAATGTCTACTTTTCAAAAAGGGGTAATTTGGGGGGTATTTGTACTTTCCCGACATTTCAGGGCCTCAAGAAATGAGACAAGCCATCAGTGTATCAGGTGTGATCAATTTTCAATGATTTGCACCATAGTTTGTAGACTCTATAACTTTCACACAGACCAAATAATATACACTTATTTGGGAAAATTTTACCAAAGATAGGTAGCAGTATAGGTTTTGGCCAAAATGTATGGACAAAAATTACTTATTTGCAAAATTTTATCACCGAAACTAAAAAAAAGTGTTTTTTTTTCAAAATTTTCGCACTTTTTTCAATTATGTAGCAAAAAATAAAAAACCCAGAGGTTCTTAAATACCACCAAAAGAAAGCTCTATTTGTGTGAAAAAAATGATACAAATTTTGTTTGGGTGCAATGTAGCATGAGAGAGTAATTGAGATTCAAAGTGTGAGAGCACTGAAAGCTGAAAATTGGTCTGGGCAGGAAGGGGGTATAAACGTCCTGTATTCAAGTGGTTAATGGATTCTCTGCATTAAGGTAAAAAACCTTATGTGACCAGGATCCCCCCCCATGTACTTACTTGGGCATGATCTCGATCCAGCACTGTGCCCAAAAGCAGCGGCACTCTCTCTCCTTACAGGACAGACTGATAGCAGCAGGAGCCATTTATTCCTGCTGCTTTCAATCAAATGCTGTGTTGAGGGGGTGTCTGTAGACACACGAGTGCCCCCATTGGAAGCAGTTTCATATGGGGGCACTCGCCAAAGAGGAAGAGCCAGGAGTGCCGGCAGGGGACTCCAGAAGGGGAGGATTGGGGTTGCTCTGTGCAAAACCCTTGCATACTGCAGGTAAGTATAACATGTCTATTATTAAAAAAAAGGTTAAGGTTTAGAATCAATTTAAGATCCGAGCATGGGATTTTAGAGAGGCCATTTTGTTTGCTGAAAGAAAAACTTTTGCCTGAGCCATGTCAAGAACGAGACCTAAGCAGTCTAGATAAAGGGAAGGCTGGAGAGTGCACTTTTGAAATTTAGCTGAGGGCCTGAAGAATCTTGATAGTCATTTGGACATTTGCAGATAGTTTTGAAGGAGATAAATCTTTAAGTGGGTCTTCTGGGTACCTTATGATCTGAATGCTCTGATTTCTTAAGTGGATGAGCAGGGGTTCAAGCGCCTTTGTAAATACTCTGGGGGCAGGGTGGGTAAATGTGAATGTAAAGGTAGGCATCTTAAATATCTACTGATGCCAGATATTCCCCTTGTCTCAGAAAGGCAATTACTGAGCTTGCAGGGTCTCTATGTGAAACTTTGGAAACTTGGGCAGATATTAGCTAATTTAACCACTTCAAGACAGAGCCTGTTTTTCGGGGTCAGTGTTTACGAGTTAAAACCTGTTTTTTTTTTTTGCTATAAAATTACTTAGAACCCCCAAACATTATATATTTTTTTCTAACACCCTAGAGAATAAAATGGCGGTCATTGCAAAACTATATGTCACACCCTATTTGCGCAGCGGTCTTACAAGTGTTTTAAAAAATTCAGTATTTTTAGTTAAAAAATAAGACAACAGTAAAGTTAGGCCAATTTTGTTACGCTGAGTAAAATGATACCCAACATGTCATGCTTCAAAATTGCGTCCGCTCGCGGAATGGCGACAAACTTTGCAACTTAAAAATCTCCAGTGGCGACGTTTAAAAAATTTGACAGGTTAGCAGTTTTGAGTTACAGAGGAGGTCTAGTGCTAAAATGATTGCTCACGCTCTAACGATCGCGGCGATACCTCACGTGTGGTTTGAAACACCGTTTTCATATTTGGGCTGGACTTATGTATGTGTTTGCTTCTGCGCGTGAGCTCGCGGGGACGGGGCTCTTTAATTATTATTTTTTTTTAATTATTTATTTTACTTTTTACTTTTTATTTTTACACTGTTCCCTTTTTTTTATTTTTTTTTTATTAATTTCATCACTTTTATTCCTATTACAAGAAATGTAAAAATTCCTTGTAATAGAAAAAAGCATGACAGGACCTCTTAAATATGAGATCTGGGGTCAAAAAGACCTCAGATCTCATATTTACAGCAAAATGCAAAAAAAAATAATAATTTGAAAAAAGGACGGTACAAAAAAAAAATGGGCCCTTTAAGAACATTGGGCGGAAGTGACTTGTGGCGTCGCTTCCGCCCTGCTATGTTATGGAGCCGAGTGGCTCACGGACACTGGGGGGATGAGGAACAGATCATCTTCGCCGCTGCCGGCGGGTCCAGTAAGCGGCGGAGATTACCGGAAAATGGCGGGGGGGGCACCTCTCCGATCGCTGATAAAAGTGATCTCGTGATGAAACCGCCGCGGAGACCACTTTTATCATACACAGGATTGCCAGCAGAAAAAACTTTGCGGGAAGTGGTTAGCAGAAGAAACCAGTGAGGTAGGGTTTGAAACTCTATTTTGTACACTTTTGAGACCATCAATTGAATCCATGGGTCTGGGGCATCTCTGACCCAGCGTTATTGAAGGAGTCCCTTCATTGTATCTGAGGTCTTTGGAGTAGACTTGGAGCACTGTTAGGGGGATTTATTAAAACAAATGCACTCAGAATCTGGTGCAGCTGTGCATCAGCTTCTAGCTTCAGCTTGTTCAGTTTTAGCAAATCCCCCATTGTGTTCCAAGTCTTGTGCCAAAAGGAAGAGCTGAATTTTGCCTTTGAAGATGAAGATTGGGGCGAGCACACCCTTCATTTAGAGGAGATAGAGGCCACTGAGATGGGTGGGCTTGGAATCTTTTGTTGTGGAAAAGGGGCTTTTTTTCCAGTGATCTCTTTTATGAACTTGCCAAGTGCATTACCAAAGAGATGTCCTCCCTGGAAAGGCATAGCAAGTGTAGTGTCTTTTACAGGAGCTTCAGCTGTCCAGGCAGAAATTAGTCATTCTGGAAATGTTTTTGTCATGACTAGAGTTGAGCGAACCTGGACTGTAAAGTTCGGGTCCGTACCGAACTTTGGGGTGTCCGGGACCCGGACCCGAACTCGGACTTTTCAAAAAAAGTCCGGGTTCGGGTCCGGGGTTCTGGTAATTTTAATGAAAGTTCTTAAAATTGCTGTAAAAAAGTCCAGGAAGGTCCTAGAGGTCTGCAAAAGGAAGGAAAATGGGGGTAAGGGTGGGACAAGTGCCCTACAAAGAAATGGGGACAGGGAAATAACTTTAAATATTTTTTAAAAAATAAAAATATAAAAAAAGCAAAAATGGAGGTGAATGTGGATCATCTTCAAACTGGGTCTGAAAAGTATTAATTAACGGTAGAAGGCATATAACTGTTCTAAAATCATCTTCAAACTGTGTCAAAAAAGTATAAATAAGCCGGGAGAACCCATATCACTGTTCTGCAAACATCTGGAAACTGTGTGTGTCACTTTAAATATAACCGGGAATAACTGAACATCTGTTCTGCACACATCTGTAAAGTCTGTATGTCACTTTAAATATAGCCGCTAATAACTGAACATTTGTTCTGCACACATCTTTAAAGTCTGTGTGTCACTTTAAATATAGCCGCTAATAACTGAACATCTGTTCTGCACACATCTGTAAATTCTGTATGTCACTTTAAATATAGCCGCTAATAACTGAACATCTGTTCTGCACACATCTTTAAAGTCTGTGTGTCACTTTAAATATAGCCGCTAATAACTGAACATCTGTTCTGCACACATCTGCAAAGTCTGTGTGTCACTTTAAATATAGCCGCTAATAACTAAACATCTGTTCTGCACACATCTGTAAAGTCTGTGTGTCACTTTAAATATAGCCGCTAATAACTGAACATCTGTTCTGCACACATCTGCAAAGTGTGTGTGAAACTACAGCATAGAGAAGAACAGGTATATGGTTTCGCTCTGCTAGAGTTTCAAATCTGGAATCCAGATGTTTGCAGAACAGTGATATCATATCACTGTTCTGCAAACATCTGCAAACTGGGTTTGAAACTCTAGCAGAGGGAAACCATATACCTGTTCTTCTCTGTGCTGTAGTTTCACACACACTTTGCAGATGTGTGCAGAACAGATGTTAAGTTATTAGCGGCTATATTTAAATATTTAATTTATATTAAATAAAGAGTTATTGGAAATTGTGCTAGGGCATTAAACAAGTGAATTTTTTTGCAAATGAAAGCTGCTTAGAAGAGAAATTAGATACAGCATAAGATCTGTTATATTTTCAGAATACTAATCACTCCAGGACTGCCTCCTTTTCTATTTTTCCAGACCTATACGTGATGGATCAAAGGTCGCCTGATGTAAATGGACACAAGTCTGTTTACATCTGGCAGCCCATAGATCCAACACGATTCTACAAAAGTTCAGTATTAAAATGCAGACAAAAAAAAAACTGAAAGACTAAATGGGCACAGATGTCATCCAGTTCTTCTCTGATGCAGCAGGGGACCCATTCACTGATCTCCTGGATGAATGGAACAGAGCACACCCGTGTGAAGGAACCCTAATGATTACTGTATTTGGCTTCATTCACATGAACATATAGATATTTTCTGCATAGAATGCAGGTTCTTGTTGACGAAGCTGGCAGAAGTTCCTGTGTAAAATACATCCCTAAGTACCTGTGTTTAGTTGTGTACAGCATTTAGACATGCAATTCATCTAATTGCTTTACTGTAATGTACGTATTGTTTAGGCATTTACACAGGTAAACTCAGCAGATGTGTATGCCCTGGATGCAGCTGTGTCCTACTTTTTTTGTACGCTGCTAAATGTAGTGCACATTTTTGTTAGTAGATGCAGCTGTGTGTATGGCCCCACTGATTCCTATAGTCCTATAGTGCTACATTTAGATGCATACCATCTAGTGAGGGAAAAAAGTATTTGATCCCTTTCTGATTTTGTACGTTTGCCCATTGACTAAGAAATTATTAGTCTATAATTTTACGTTTTTTTTTAACAGTGAAAGACAGAATAACAAAAAAATCCAAAAAAACGCATTTCAAAAAAAGTTATAAATTGATTTGCATTTTAATGAGTGAAATAAGTATTTGACCCCTTCACAAAACATGGTTACTTAACCCAGTAATATGAAAACAGTTAATCTATCCAGCCCTCCACCCCCCCCCCCCCCACGGTGCCTGCAGCTTATAAAGTTGTCCTGTCCCCTTAGCAGAAAAACACCCCCCAAAGCATAATTTTTCCACCTCCATGCTAAATGGTGGGGATGGTGTTCTTGGGGTCATAGACAGCATTCCTCCTCCTCCAAACACGGGAGTTGAGTTGATGCCAAATAGCTTGATTTTGACCACAACACTTTCACCCAGTTCTCCCCTGAATCATTCAGATGTTCATTAGCAAACTTCAGACAGGTCTGTACATGTGCTTTCTTGAGCAGGGGGAACTTTCAGGCGCTGCAGGATTTCAGCCCTTCACGGCGTAGTGTGTTACCAATTGTTTTCTTGGTGACTATGGTCCCAGCTGCCTTGAGATCATTCCTCACCGTTCTCATGATCATTGAAACGCAACGAGGTGAGATCCTGTATGGAGCCCCAGACCAAGGGAGATTGACAGTTATTTTGAGTTTCTTCCATTTGCAAATAATCTTACCAACTGTTGGTCTTGTAGCCCATTCCAGTCTTGTGTAGATCTACACTCTTGTCCCTGACATCCTTGGACAGCTCTTTGGTCTTGGCCATAGTGGAGAGATTGGGATCTGATTGATTGCTTCTGTGGCCAGGTGTTTTTTATACAGGCAAAAAGCTGAGATTAGGAGTACTCCCTTTAAGGCTCGGTTCACACTGAGGGGAATTAGCCACCTGACAAGTCGTGCTCCATTCAGTGCAATGGAACAGTTTTAATCAGAGTGCCTCAAGTCGCTCTGACTTAGAAAAAGGTTCCTGTACCATTTGAGGGGACTTTAGAGTGACTTGCATTGGCTTCTATTACAGAAGTCATTTGCAAGCTGTACGGGCTGCTTCAGAGTCGGGTGACGTTGAAGCCGCCCCAGTGTGAACCAAGACTAAGGCTAGGTTCACACTGCTGCGGTGCGAATTTTCTGCGAATTGAATACGATTGCGATGCGAGTTTTTTCAGTACAGACACAAGTGCGATTTCTACATGTGTTGGTGCGAATCTACTGCAAAGCTGTAGCTGGAGTTGGAGAGGGAAGCTATTGCAGTGATGTGAATGGGAGATTGCGTTTTCAATACGTGTTCTATTGTAGTCTATGGAGCTGAATTCGCAACGCACAGCATCGCACACGGATCAAACTCGCACAGGACCCTTTTTTTTCACGGATTAGATTCGCAACGCATCGATGTGAACTGCACTGGTAGAACACTATGTTATTGGAGATGACTTGCGAATTTAATCTATCGCAATGCAATCTATTCGCAGTACAGTTCGCAGCAGTGTGAACCTAGCCTAAGAGCTCATTTACACTCGCTTCAGCTTCAACACACATTAAGGCCTAGTTTACACTTGCTACAAAACAAGGCTTCAGACACGCTTTGTTAAAGCTCCTGTCACTAAATAAAATGGTTAGCTTCCGGTCCTGTTTACACCTTGCCTTTGCTTTGCTTCAAAAATGATACCCCATGGCACTTTAGTTGAGCTTTAAAACATCTTCAAAGCCTCCATAGAGGTCTATGGAAAAGCTTGCTTGAAGCCCCACCAAAGCCTCATCAAAGCCCCACCAAAGCCTCATCGAAGCCCATCAAAGCACCAAGTAAAAGCAAGGTGTAAACAGGACTGTAAGCTAACCATTTTATTTAGTGACAGTTTTGACTGGCGTTCAGAGAGCTTTAATAAAGCGTGTCCGAAGCCATGTTTTCAAGCAAGTGTAAACTAGCCCTAAGAGAGTGCTCCTAATCTCAGCTCATTATCTGTATAGAAGACACCTGGAAGCCAGAAATTGTGCAAATTGATAGGGGATCAAATACTTATGTAGCGGTGTCCCTGACTCCTAGAGGCCTAGTGGTGACCTCCAGAGTCAGAGAGAGCTGACATCCTTCCTCGAAGTGTGAGTTATTAGCAGAGCCATCTTAATACCACCATGGGCCCCTGGGCAAAGTAATGCACTGGGGCCCCCACAAGCCTGCACTACCACTCACCAAACGCAACCCATTTAAATAAAAGGGTCTGCGCTGCAAGTTCCCACAATCGGGGGTGATGCAGCATTTAGACCAGGGGTAGGCAACCTTTGAGAGGAGGAAATCTACTTGAACATTCTAAAAGATCAAAGATCACCAGGGGTAAATAAATTGACTAGCAAGCCTAACTAAAGAGTAAGGATGACACAAGGAAAATTTAGAAAAATTATAATAAAACTAATGTCATTGTAAAAATATAAACTTAGCCTGACTTCAGTGGGCAACTAGATTCAGACCTGAATGTAGGGCAGTGTATAGAGGTCAGTGAAAGTTAGGATGGTGTGTAGGGGCAGGAAGTAGAGATCAGTAAAAGGTAGGGCAGTGTATAGAGGTCAGTAATAGGTAGGGCAGTGTATAGAGGTCAGTAATAGGTAGGGCGGTGTGTAGAGGTCAGTAATAGGTAGGGCGGTGTGTAGAGGTCAGTAATAGGTAGGGTGGTGTGTAGAGGTCAATAACAGGTAGGGCAGTGTAAAGAGGCTAGTAGTAGGTAGGGCAAAGTTCAGGAGTCAGCAGTTTGTAGGACAGATTATAAGGGTCAAGAGAGCAGTGGAAGATGTCAGTAGGGCAGTGGATGGTGTCATTCAGTAGAGCAGTGGATGGTGCCAGTTGGTAGGACAGAGTATGACATCACATCCGGTCGCCGCAGTCGTCATCATTACTTCCGGTTCGCGAGGTGGGAGACATTGGAACGCACGCCGCTGGGGATTGCATTACACAGGCTTTTTAACTTCTGTATCCTGTAAGTAGCAATTCACTTGCGCATTAAACACATTTTGTTACGTTCTACACATGAGGTCTCCCTTTATTCTCCGAGCCATATAGATACCATCCACAATGTATTAGCTGAGGAGTTTGATCTACAACTTACAGTCAGCATTCGGGAACCTGCTCCCCCCACTGACACAAGCTTTTTTGACCACTGACTGCAAAGCAGATGGTCAATGATTTCTGGTGAGTGGGGCCACAGAGGGGGTCTGGCACAGATTGCATGACACGTGTGGATTAAATATAACAGCACCAAAGAGCACTATTGTTGCACCTAATCACCTTTAAACAACCGGAGATCATGCATTTTTAGGAGCACCATCCAGACACCTGGACAGTTTTCAATGCTTTCATCATTGATTATTTGTGTGATCACCATAGCACATTGATATGTTTATGGGGACTTTATTTGTGTTAGCACAACATAAGCAGTTTTGCACATTTTTTAAGCACTTGGACATTTATCAAGCGCTTTGTTTGGAATTTGTATGTTTTTTTTTTTTTGATTTGTGAGATATGTTTTTACACTGTACACGTTCATATGTTGTGCATGGGATTTATGGATATATTTGCGTAATTTCATTGGTTTGAAGTTTTCTCACATATGATATATTTTTATTGGTGTTCAGAAGCGCTGCCCATTTTTATTACATCTATAGGACAGAGTATGGTGTCAGTAAGTAGGACTGTGGATGGTGACAATTAGTAGGACTCTGGATGGTGTCAGTAAGCAGGGCTGTGGATGGTGTCAATAAGTAGGGCTGTGGATGGTGTCTGTAAGTAAGGCTGTGGATGGTGTCTGTAAGTAAGGCTGTGGATGGTGTCAGTAAGTAGGGTGGTGGATGGTGTCAGTAAGTAGGGCTGTGGATGGTGCCAGTAAGTAGGGCTGTGGATGGTGTCAGTAAGTAGGGTGGTGGATGGTGTCAGTAAGTAGGGTGGTGGATGGTGTCAGTAAGCAGGGCTGTGGATGGTGTCAATAAGCAGGGCTGTGGATGGTGTCTGTAAGTAAGGCTGTGGATGGTGCCAGTAAGTAGGGTAGAGGATGGTGTCAGTAAGTAGGGCAGAAGATGGTGTCAGTAAGTAGGGCTGTGGATGGTGTCAGTAAGTAGGGCAGAGGATGAGGTTGTTAGTAGAGCAGTGATATGTGTGTACAGGGGCTCACAGGAAAGCAGAAATTTTCCTCATGTGCAGAGAAGGAAACTGCTGACAATACATGACACTTCTTTCTCCTGATGCGCTGATCCTGGTCAGCCCTCCTCTCTCATCCATCCCATGTAATGTCACACACAAGTGCTTGGCATGTATGTGATAGAATTCCTTCCATGCGCTGCTCTGCAATGTGGGAGGAGCGGCCTGGGGGTCAGCAAAACAGGGTTGCCGATCTACCCGTCACCTGGCCATAAATTGATGGGTAGATTGCGAACAATGGGTTGCCGACCCTCGATTTAGAGGGTTAAAATAGGTGGTGAGGGGGCAACATATCACCTCTTCACCACCTGCCAAGTTCCTTTGAAAAGCAATCCATGTATGAGTTGCTTTTTAGAGGAGTGACAGTCTTTTTCACTTAGAGAATCAGAGGGAGGGACATATGCCATTGTCAAGGTGGTGGTGGAGATTGTACAGTGGACTCACCAATTTTGCAGCCTCTGGTGTGTGTCCTCCAATTTGCCACCTGCTGCACACCCTCCATGCTTCCAGCACAGCGTTGTGTGTGCACAGGAGTATGGGTGGGGCTGCCAGAGCCGGCAGAGCTGGGATTGGCTAGGCCACATTGAGGTGGAGCAAACATCATGGACCTCTTCAGCTCCCTGAGATGTTCTCTCGATATCTCACTTGCACGATTTGCGTGAGTGGGATATCCCCACAGGCAGCTGTACAGTGCACACTGTGCATCCGCTCTCAGCCACAGACTCCTAGCTTGGGGGCGGGTGGAGGTGGAGCCGTCAAGACAGGCATGCGGCAATAATCAGAAGTGATAGGTTGGAGAAGGCATGTGCTGCTGGTACCCACTCAGCCAGCCCCGCTACTAAGACTAAAGTAACTTGTGTGCAGTGCAGTTACCATGCCATCTGACCTCCGTACTGCATCCCCCTAGATTGGAGCCGACTCTGATGGGGCTTAGGGTGACCACATTTCCAAAGTGCCATTCAGGGACACACCCGCCTATCCAAAAAAAGATGATTTTTGATTCCTTTTTTTTTGCCAATTTTTGGAAAAAACAAAGCAAACAGTTATCACCAGTTTAGGCAGGGGGTATATAATGTGCACCTGCTTTGAATAAGTCACTTCCACTTTAAGCCATTATTCACACTGGACACGGCTTTGAATTTGTGCGAGTTCTTCTGAACTCGCACGATTTCAAAGCCTCATTTCAGTCCGTCTTCGGGGGTGACTTGAAAGACATCTGTGCGGGTTCATGCACAGATGTCTATTGAAATCTCCCCCAAAGCCACCAAAAGTAGTGCAGGAACTACATTTGGGAAATGGTGTGGCACCATCAAGTTGGCGTTGCACAGATTTGGATGCTCCAATTGCTGGCAAAAAGCTCAGATTTGACATGCGCAAATCGCATGACAAATCATGCCTATGTGAACAGGGGCTAATACAGATGATGAGGAGATGACATATTGCCTACCAGATGCCTGTCAAGTCCACTGCAGATCAATTTTCAGAGGGGTGCCAAGGGCTGCTGCCAGTTTTAAAAAAGCCTTAGAGAAATCAGCAGATTGATTCAGCCATAGAAAGGTTTAAAGCGGTTCTAGCCCCTAGAAAAAAAAAAAAAACACCTGCAAGGCAAGGGCATAATGAGCTAGTATGCATTATGAAATACCTCAGAACGAAGGTCCCGCAGGCCTGCCCGGTCCCGAGGATGGAGCTGCCATCTTCTGTCCATGGATCCTTCTGGGTACGTGGCTCGTCTTTATGGCAGTCTTTCCGGCAGGGTCCGGCAACATCACTGCGCGCGCACCTGCTGACGTCAGTGGCGCTTGCAGTGAGAAGATCTCCTAAACCGTACAGGTTTAGGAGATATTAATTTTACCTACAGGTAAGTCTTATTAAAGGCTTTCCTGTAAGTAAAAATCATATTTTGATGATACAACTGCTTTAACATGATCAAGAACACGAATAAGTGTTTTGCTTTTATCATATTGCTTCCATTGTATATAACATTGCATGCTGGTGTTATTCTGTGCCACACAAGCTGTGCCCTGATTGTCTAAATCATAACAAAGCATTTGTAGTTCCATGAGCCTAGAAAAAAAAAAGTCACAGAGGTGATTGCCTAATTCTAAATTTGGTTTACCCACTAAATGTGGATGTTTTATCTGAGAAGTGACATTCTTGGTTTGGAATATTACCGTGCTTTTTCTGTTCTCCTTGGAGAGACCATACAGTTCATAGCCCTGATCCATGAGTTCACAGTATACTTGCATAAATGTGCAAACCCCTGTATGGGAAGCTTGTTCTTTTGTAAAATTGCAACTGCAGGCAAAAGGTACTCTTGGCTGCTGCACATACACCTAAGCACAGGAGAATGTGATCTGGTAAGCAGGAATTTCAAGCAGGCTAGTGTGATTAGACTCACCTCACAGAGACACCAGGCTGCTGTCAGTCACTCCCACTGCATGCTGCCGGATGGCACTAGAAAAGGAAGTGGGTGGAGATGGAGACACGGTCTGGACTGGAGAGTGTGAAGATGATCACACCAGCCAGCCCGTCGCATGCTGCTGGGCGCCGAAGTCTTGGACAAGGAGGAGGTGTCGGTGGGCGGAGACAGCAGTTAAGCACTAGGTATGGACCTCGCTCCCAGCTTCACTCTGATTCCGATGGTGTGTGACATCACTGGTTGCTAGACGCCAAGTGGGGGCGGCCCTAGCAACCAGATCTGACAATGTAATTAGCAGAGAGGTTGTGTCCTCTATTTCATTCCGGGATGCTGTATTGTCCCGGAAGGAAGGTGCCCAGGTCCCAGGACAGAGAATGCAATTGCGGGACACGTGGGCACCCTAGATGGGGCCCCATGAGCACTTGGGGCCCCTGGGCCATGCCCAGGTGTGCCCGCTCAGTAAGACGGCCCTGGTTATTAGGCATGGTGGATGTAATGCAAGTTGGAAACATTTGCGCCAGTCACTTTTTGAATGCAAGAAAAGAGATTTATTGTCTCTTAAACAGAACTGGTGAAGAGCGGGTTAGGGCCAGGGCACTCTTAGGCAGATGCAAAAGCAATTGGCAGACTCCGAGACAAAAATAATAGGCAGACAGCCATACAGGTGAAGGGAATTTACGCTAGATGCAGCAACTGTATTTGTAGAACTGCTGTCTCCTATGGCAACGGAACTTTCAACAGTCAATATAGATCTGTACATGTAATACAATCTTCTCTCACAGTATCCTACTGTAGATCTTCACTCACTGAGCTCCCGGCCTCTCACTATAATTCAAGATCCCAGTCATCACTGGATCTCCTGAGCTCTTCCACAGCTAACACGCTGTATAATCCTCAAGCTTCACATCTGCTAACCTGCTGGGTCCCTGGCTTGGCACTCTGCTGAAGCTTTCCTACTTCTTCAGCGTCCCCGGCTGGTGAAAAGGCTGCTCTGGCACTTCTTCAGACTTCTATATACTGGCCTCTAATAACAGCAGTGCTTGTCCCTTGGTGGCAATTGTGTCCCCTTTATCTCTCACCTTGATTCTTACTTGCCTCTGGTAACAGGAGTAGTCCTTCCCTTATGGCAACTGCTTCTCCCTCACCGCTGGCAACCTTGTGGTTCCCTGTCTGGCGGAACCTCTGCAACTTGGTTGAGCTTCTGGCCTTAAGCCCCAAACCTGCAATGCGCATCTCAATCCTGGATAGCCCTCAGATGGCTGAGCAGCTAGGTGTTTCTGGGATAGGCCTCAGGCTTCTGGCTCAGCAACCCAGGGCATTACAACACACGACCACCCAGACAGCCGTCCAGGTGGCACAGAATCCCACTCACCTGATTCCTCCCGAATAAATAGGCTCTCCAAGCAGGCTAAGGAGCCAAAGAAAACCACTGCCAATTGGCTGAAACAACCTATCCACTCCTAGTCTGAATTCACTTTGCCCTGGTCATTCTAATGCCACAGGCAACAATGCTATCTAGTGACAGAAGAGAGAGGTGTGTTAAATCCAGATTTAGGGTGAAACCAGTGGATCCTCCTAACAATTAGCCAGGCTAGTTACCACCTAGCAAACTAAATTTGTTAGCAGCCCTACCTAAGACCAGGGTGCTACACCTATTTCACTTTTTGTTGTTATTCTGTCTCTGTTAAAATAAACCTACCATTAAAAATATAAACTGATCATTTCTTTGACAGTGGGCAAATGCACAAAATCAGCAGGAGATCAAATACTTTTTTCCTTTGCTGTATATGCTATAGGGATCTAAACACAGAGTTTTAGATGCACATGTGAATAAACCCCAAGACATCATTTACAGAGGGTGAAGTCCATTGAGATCAACAGAGGATCTGTCCATTGATTCCCTACTGATCAGAGCAGAGAGGGCAGATAAGCCATCTGTGTCCGCTCAGTTTATGCAGAGTGGACATGGACAGAGCCCACTCTGCTCTATGGGCGGCTGGGAGTAAACTGACTGTTTACACCAGACAGCACTCCAATCCGATCCACCTAGAAAAAGGGAGGATGGATCCAGTTCTGCTTTTAGCAGACCAGAGGTATAGGTAGGTGTATACGCACACAAGTCCGTTTACACCCACGGGGGTAAATGGGCCGTTTTACCAGGTCTGCCTGAAAAGCTAACAGGTGGACCTGTTCGGACCCTTCGTGTGAAAGGAGGGTTAAAGTACAGGTGATTTCATCTCTTGCTTCTGAGAGATTTGACTAGAGCCACAGAATATTTTAGCAGCTAAGGCATTATTCATATGGGTGTACCAATCTGTACAATCATGCATAGGAGCGGTTTTCACTCACATGGAATGCACAGGTTTTCTGTGGAATTCCAAGCACATCCCATAGTGTACATCCGTGCGGGCCCGCTGTAAAAATCAGGATGCAGTCTTTGTCCCGATCCATGCAATGGACCTGTATAAATGTACATTCCAGGATGTGTGTAGAAATCTGTGCAGCTGGCTGCTTGTAACTGATTTGAACAAACATGCATAGGTCTGCAACAAACACCTGTACATTGCATACGGGTAAAGAAAGCCACTTTGCACCCATGTACAGATCGTTACTCTCAAGTGAATTTGTAAAATTGCTACTAATTAATCATTAGATGTTGCAGTTGATCCCTAAACAGATGGAACAAATAACTCCCTATGGAGTAAGCGACACAAGTTGCATGCAGTAGCATTTTGTAGTTATTAATCACATATGCGCACACATGAGTGGAGCATTGTGCAACCATGCAAGCTTGATAAGTTCTACATAGGCTACTCACTCTGCCTATCCGGGTTACACAAGACAGCATCCAGATGCAAAAAGAAATACAAAAAACTTACAAAACAGTACAAGCTACAAGGCTCCTTTTCTTCTCATATATGGTCTTTGTGCTTGCACGTTTACCATGGGAAACAATTACCTTAATTGCAAGTATGGATCTATTGGGGTCTATTCACACTTGTGCTATTGAACATTGTATCTGTGTTTGTGCAATGCACTGTCATTCATTCTGAATTGCACCCCTGCTCACCTTGCTGATGAACGCACATTGCAGCAGCACACTAACATGCAGGTTACATACAACTTTTTCTTTTGTTCAGTTCTGGTGTATTAGACAGCCCATTCAAATTGGCTAACACACCACAATAGTGAATGGGCTCCTAACCTGCAGCTCTACTTGTGTTTTCCACTTTGTTTTGCAGGTGTAATACCCTGTAGATGAGAGCTGCCAGTGAAATGTATTGCTATTTTTTGGAAACTAATTCCCACATTACATATACCAATTTTGTTATGTGTACTGAACACAGAAACAACCCTTTTGTCTAAATCAGTTTAACCGACTCACTGCATGGATAGACTATGCACCCATGCCACTTGAGTTTCATTTGTATTCTCACGTAGTTAATACAATCTTAACAAACTAAATAATTTGGCAAGCATGAGGTGCTGCTATCTCTGCGAGCACGAAGTCTCCCAATTGTTAACTGCTCAAGGAAACTCAAGTACATTTTGACAAAAAGGAAACATCCACAATCAGAGGAAGAACAGGGTGAGGCTTACAATAATAATTATTGCAAAAAAAAAAAAAAAATCTTTTAACTTTTTAGTCAAGCTTGATTAAAACTTCCTTTTTTCTGATAAGCGATCCCATGTACTGGATTGCATTCTTGTGGTTATAGTATAGTTGTAAAACAGCAAAATGAAAAAGAGAAACGCTTGGTTGAAAATAGTTGGTGCGAATAGAGTAGTTACTCATTTTTTTATTACGGCAAGAAATATGTATGAATTCGGGCATAGATGATTATTTCTTGACATAGAGCTAATGATCTTCATGTTTATGGATGCTGTCAAACTGTATCACATCCCCGGCCAGCTGATCTTTGGGGGGGGGGGGGGGGGTGTTGAATGCTTGGCCAATGCCTACTGTTTTCCCAGAAGGTTGGCCCTTACATTTCTGATTTCTATCCTACCTTCTTCAATGAACAAAAAATGAAATCTTGGTTACCCAAGTAGCACAGATGAGACAAGCTCTTTTAGCATTTGGATCATGTCAATGCCTCCAATCACCCTCTAAAGTGAAAACACTCTAAAAAAAATGTAGTTTTTCTCTAAAGAGATCATAAGGATTAGCTAGTCTTTAAAGAGCATACAGTATCTCACAAAGGTGAGTACATTCCTCACATTTTTGTAAATATTTTATTCTATCTTTTCATGTGACAACACTGAAGAAATGACACTTTGCTACAATGTAAAGTAGTGAGTGTACAGCTTGTATAACAATGTAAATTTAAATTTAAAGTGGTTAATGTCTAAGCCGCTGACCACAAAAGTGAGTACACCCCTAAGTGAAAATGTCCAAATTGGGCCCAATTAACCATTTTCCCTCCCCGATGTCATGTGACTTGTTAGCGTTAAAAGGTCTCAGGTGTGAATGGGGAGCAGGTATGTTAAATTTGGTGTTATCACTTTCACTCTCTTACTGGAAGTTCAACATGGCACCTCATGGCAAAGAACTCTCTGAGGATCTGAAAAAAAATTGTTGCTCTACATAAAGATGGCCTAGGCTATAAGAAGATTGCCAAGACCCTAAAACTGAGCTGCAGGATGGTGGCCAAGACCATACAGCGGTTTAACAGGACAGGTTCCACTCAGAACAGGCCTCGCCATGGACCAAAGAAGTTGAGTGCACGTGCTCAGAGTCATATCCAGAGGTTGTCTTTGGAAAACAGATGTATGAGTGCTGCCAGCGTTGCTGCAGAGGTTGAAGGTGTGGGGGTCAGCCTGTCAGTGCTCAGACCATACGCCGCACACTGCATCAAATTGGTCTGCATGACTGTTGTCCCAGAAGGAAGCCTCTTCTAAAGATGATGCACAAGAAAGCCCGCAGACTAAGGACATGGATTACTGGAACCATGTCCTGTGGTCTGATGAGACCAAGATAAACTTATGTGCTTCAGATGGTGTCAAGCGTGTGTAGCGGCAACCAGGTGAGGAGTAAAAAAACAAGTGTGTTTTGCCTACAGTCAAGCATGGTGGTGGGAGTGTCATGGTTTGGGGCTGCATGAGTGCTGCCGGCACTGGGGAGCTACAGTTCATTGAGGGAACCATGAATGCGAACATATACTGTGACATACTGAAGCAGAGTATGATCCCCTCCCTTCGGAGACTGGGCAGTATTCCAAAATGATAACGACCCCAAACACACCTCTAAGATGACCACTACCTTGCTAAAGAAGCTGAGGGTAAAGGTGATGGACTGGCCAAGCATGTCTCCAGAACTAAACCCTATTGAGCATCTGTGGGGCATCCTCAAATGCAAGGTGGAGGAACACAAGATCTCTCACTTTTATTGCCAGTGGTTTAGACATTAATGGCTGTGTTGAGTTATTTTGAGGGGACAGCAAATTTACACTGTTATATAAGCTGTACACTCACTACTTTACATTGTAGCAAAGTGCCATTTCTTCAGTGTTGTCACATGAAAAGATAGAATAAAATATTTACAAAAATGTGAGGGGTGTACTCACTTTTGTCAGATACTATATAAAAAAAAAAACAAAAAAACAAAACAAAGTACATCTCTGGAATACACGATGCACATTTTCCCATGTTCTAACCATTAACCTCCCTGGCGGTATGATTATGTCCGATTTTTGGTGCTGAAAGTGGTACAATTATTTTGCATAAAAATTTGGCGTTTTATATTGTAGACCTGTAATTCTTAGCAATAACTCACTTAAATCTGTCCAAACAAGAGTCTAGTAGACATCCCGGGTATGAAAAAGTTTGAAAAATGAAATCATAAATTATAATATAATAAATAACTAAAAATAATTATCAAAAATAATAATATAATAGTAATAAAATGTATTCAATAATGTAATCAAACCAAAAACGCAGAAATTTGCTCATTTGCAGAATTGTCGCTGTCGTCACTTTCAGTTTCTGATGATAAATTTCCCCAAAAATCAGTATCACTCAATTCTGCAAATCATTCTTATTTACTATCGGTGTTTTCTAGCTGATCAGAAACCACTTTTGACGTAAAGGGACACTTTTTGGATGTCATGGACGTTCTCATGTTTCCAGGCAGAAAGAATGACATTTATTATATAAAAGTGCAGGCAGGGCACTGGGCAAACCACTAGGGACAAAGGGGATGTGAAATAATTTCATACAGTAATGTAATCTATAAGATTACAGTGTACTGTATGTATAGTGTGTGTTTCACTTTTTGAATTTCCCGCCGGTCTCAGTCCCCGTGCGACGCGACGCTCGCAGGGAACGGAGCCCGGCACACAGGAGTCATCTGGCGGCGGACACAGCCCGCAGACACGGCGGGGGACATCGCTGGATCCAGGGGACAAGGTGAGTAACATTGCCTGGATCCAGCGATGCAATCCCGAGTGTGGCTCGGGGTTACCGCTAATGGTACTGAAAATCCACCCCGAGCCACACTCGGGAATACCGCCAGGGAGGTTAAAGACCTTACAAGTAGAGAAAAATGTTAAACTGCCAAAAACCGCAATTGTTTCCTACTTTCCTGTTGTAGGCTGATAACCTTTTTGTGGACTGGGGAGGTGGACCGAATGGAGGTGTGTTTTTTTTTTTACTAAACTACTGAATCCCCCTCTCTCCTCATCTCCACAATACAGGATTTTTTTTGTCTACAGCCCAATTAAAGAACTAGGAGGGATTCATTAATCTCCTTTATATAAATCAGGAAGTGTGAACAGGATAGCTATACATTTCTAACTTGATCAACAGGTATATTTGGCACTTCTCAAACAGGAATGAAAAAACACTTTTATTGGTATATTTAACAGACCAAAATGTAGCAAATATAGCAAGTTCATTGTTAGGGTTTACATACACTTAACAAATGGAGTACATGAGTTTTTATTGGTAACTTCTATTTGAAATTGCAAGGTTCTTGGCCTTCATCTTTATTGCCTTTGAGTCAAACACATGATTTAATGGGGTTGAGTTAATAAAACTGGGGAGTGCAAAATCTGGTTCAGCTGTGCATGGTAGCCAATCAGCTTCTAACTTCAGCTTGTTCAACTAAGCTTTGACAAAAAAATCCTAGAAGCTGATTGGTTTCTATGCAGAGCTGCACCAGATTTTGCACTCTCCAGTTTTAGTAAATCAGCCCCAAAATGTTTATCTAAACTATCCTGGCACTTCACTGTCATGTCACTTCACAGCCTTGAAACTTCAACCCTCAAAAATGCCCCTAACCCATATTTGTTCAATGCAGTGCAGGTGAGCTTACATCTAGAGTCAGGTACAACGTTCATTGGTGTGTTGGAGGACCATTGAAAATAAGGGATGCTCCCAAAAATGCATGTGCAACATATCTTACCAGCATGTGTTAAGCTGCATAAAAATGCATATTAACTAGATTGTAAGCTCTAACGAGCAGGGCTCTCGAATTCATCTTGTACCAAACTATAATATAACTGGAATGCCTGCCTTCATTTTGTTAAGCAGTGCGCAAATGGTTGGTGCTATATAAATTCTGTATAATAATAATATGCACTCAAGGGGAATGATTTTTCAAAAAGCAAATAGGCTGTTTTTCTTTGCAAGGAAAATTTCACTTTGCAGGGTGAATTTCCCTTAGCTTAGTGAATGAGGTGAAGTTTTTGATGACATCCATCATCCAATTGTGTGCAAGCAAATATGTTTTTCAATTACCCTTGCATGAGGGTATTCTTCTATAAATGGAATTTTCATGACACTCACAAAGCTAAAGGAAAATTTCCTTGCAAAGTGAACAGCCTATTTGTCTTTAGTAAATCAACCCCATACGGTTTTTAAGTTCCTTTCAATATTTTCTACACACTTCTCTACTACCACAACTGTTCAGATATGACTAGAAGAGGTGAACAAAATAAGGGGGAAAAAATCACAATGTGTACAGCAGTGAGGCTTTGGTGCTCTCTCTTGTTCTACATCACCCTGCTGACTTTAGTAATGGCCTACAAGTGTCAATATATTAAATACAGCTCTGGCAAACCCATAAATCTGTATGTCTATGCAGGGGTCTCCAAACTATGGCATTCCAGTTGTTCAGGAACTACAATTCCCATCATGCCTAGTCATGTCTGTGAATGTCAGAGTTGTACAATGCCTCATGGGACGTGTAGTTCCGCAACAGCTGGAGGGCCATAGTTTGGAGATCCCTGGTCCATAGGCTGAATAGTACTCCAACACAGAGCATAGTATCATGCAGGCAGAACACAGCTTGATGTAGTCTTTTACTTAAAGCTGATGTTCTTGTTTCATGTCATTTTAAATAGTACATTTGGACCAAGCTGGTCCAAACAAACTATTTGCTTCACTAAGTGCTGCAATGTCTCTAAGCATTGTATGTACTGCATGTAACTTTAGCTACATACAGTACACAGTGCTGGGATCTGGCTGTGAGACAGAGGCTTCCCAACTCACAACCAGAACAAAACAGAGTCTGGCTGAGCAGCGATTAGCCATTCATAGGCAGCTTTGTATTCTATGAGTAATTACAAAACTTCCTCTGATTGGCTGAGTGGGAGGAGCAGGCTGATGATGCCACACTCTCAGACTGGACCAGTTAGAGGAAGCTTTGTATTCATTCACAGAATACAAAGCTGCCAATGAATGGCTGAGTGCCACTCAGCCTGACTCTGTTTTGTTTCAGGTGTGAGACGGGAAGTCTCTGCCTCACAGCTGGAACCCAGCACTGTATACTGTATGTAGTTGAAGTTACATGAAGTACATAAAGTGCTTAGAGACACTGCATCACTTAGGGCAGAACATGGTTTGTTTGGACCAGCTTGGTCCAAACAAACTATTTAAAGTGACATGAAACATAGATATCAGCTTTAACCATATTTTGTTTGCTCAGGAGTGTCCTCTGTCTATTATAGCCTGCATCTAGTATTCAAGGTAATGCTGACAGCAGGTACGTTGATACAAGTGTCACACAGAGCTGCAGCACAGACAGGCATGATGAAAACAGAAAAGGGTTCATTTCTAAGCAACAATGACTTTCAAGTGTCATTAGCACTCATTATTACACACATACATATAACAAACAAAAGCACATGAATACAAAAAAAATTTAGGGGTTGACTTACTAAAACTGGAGAGTGAAAAATCGGGTGCAGCCCTGCATAGAAACCAATTCGCTTCCAGGATTTATTGTCAAATCTTAATTGAACAAGCTGAAGTTAGAAGCCGATTAGCTACCATTTTGCACTATTCAGTTTTAGTAACTCAACCCTGTAGTGTCTATAATAGAAAAAGTCAGTGGAAATGATTTCTGTTTTGTGTATTTGTTAGCTAAGACAGCCCCCATAAAGGAGTCAGTTTCTTTCATTCGACTAGTGGGTTGAATGAAAAAAACGGACTTGATTCCCCCATTCACACACTCGATGTGGATTGGGGTATACTCGCTAAGCTAATATATTCTGACAGCAAGGAGACATCTGTACAACCTTCCTGCGCATAACATGGATTGCAATTTGATCAGTTCTCGCTGAACTGGCCAAATTTTGTTCCATGTATGGCCAGCTTAAGTCACTCAAAGTTGCAGTGTTCCTGGAGACAGACAGACATCTCATGGTTCATTGCTCTCTGTGAAATATCTGCCCATCTATGGTTATTAATGGAGTATTAACCTTCTGTAATGCATAATAATCTTTTTTGCTTTACTAAAAGAGGCATACTGGGGTCTCATGTTTGTAAATTATCCAAAATCAAGAAGCGTTTTATGTATTTAGCCTTTCCCTTGAGAATTAAATTTTGTAATGCTAAAAGCATACTAAAACTAAATATGGCTTCCACTTAGCCACAAAATCCATAAGTTAGCATTCTGAGTGCCATTGTTCTCAGATAACACATCAAGGACTCTGCACTGGCTTCATAAATAAATGTAGCTGTTGTTCAAGCCTCAAGATTGCCTTCCTTGATGCTTAAGTTGGGAACGCTGTATGGTCCCTGTCAGTTATGTCTATAGAAATCACTGAAGTGGTATAATTTGGGTGTCTTGCTAGAGAGGCTTGTAATTAAATGTCAAATGTCAGACAGGGCTGCTTCCCCGCAAAGGGATTTCTCATTTTCTCTCATTCACATCAGGACACTTGTACATTTTTTTCAAACCTGACCTCTTAGGCAAAGTTCTTTGCAAATCGGAACCCAATTTGCATTAGAATTCGGGGGTAATGAAGTGCAAATCCAAAAGCATAAGTGAATAGCTTTTGCATTAAAACATGAGTAAACCCCTGCTTCAGATATCAATTAGGAACCATTTTCTCTGATGATCTCATGGGCTCGATCACTTCTTCCCAATTTATTAGTAAAAGTCAGACACAAAAACAATGCTTAGAAAGCAGATACTGTATTGCACAACGAAATCCAATGAACGGATGACAACAGCTTGGCAGAAACAATATTCACGTACACAAAGAACACACATGCTGAAGATCAGTTTTATTAAAGAGAAGTATGGAACCCCTAATACTGTGTTTTTAGCTATCCTGATAGGAAAGAAAAAAAAATAGTCTTCACAAGCAAAACAGTTAGAAAATAACAATACCCGGGTTTTTTACATTTTAACCTACACCGTTCGAGTAACTCTTACCCGCTAAATAACAGTCACACTGTACAAACACAAAACATGGTCAACGCTGCCTTTTAAGGCCTCTGACTGTAAAAAGGTGCACAACAACTCTTTCTTTGTACCAAAAATGGGGGTCAAAAATATAATTATATATTAAACTGCTATTTTCTTTATTTACATACCCTATTCATAAATAATTAAACCGAAACTCGCTAGCGTGCCATGACAATTTATGGTAATGGATGTAGCAAGTGAGAAACTGATACATTATTGCTCTAACAGACACGTATTACTAGATATATTGTCAGAGCGGGCCCGGGCCCTCCATGCGGGCTCTATGTGCGGCTTCTTACAGGTACCACAAAAAAAAAAAAAAAAAATGCTTGGTTTGTATTCCAAAGCATGGTGTTAAAAAGTGATGGCGCTGAAGCCATTTATGCTCCACGCACAGCAATCAAGACAGAAAACTCCACAGGACATCACCCGGACTTGCTGAAAGCTTCCTTTAATCAAGAAAGATGCATTGCTTGCTTGAAGGAGAAATTAAAACCATAGGAAGATCAAGTTTCCTTGGAGCCATTGGTTTACTACAGCTAAGCTTTGAGCTGTCAGATTTGTAGCTCTAAAACCCCCTTTTCTGCAGCAAGTGCTAACATTGCTAAACTTTAGTTTCTCTGGAAAGACAAGAAACTTTTTGAGAGAGTCACAACACTTCGTTATATAAGGCTGTCAGCCAATGATGACATTTTGTTCATTGATGACCCCAGGCATTGCTGCCACAAGGGAGAAAGAGTGAGAACTACGTACAAAACATAGAACTTTCTTCCAAATGCCAATTATGTAGCAAACAATGTAGCTCCAAAACTGAATGTAATACAACAGAACTATGATTTATGCACTGAAACAAGTAAACACAAATGGCCTCGGGCTACGCTTATATCAGTTTGTAGTTTAACATCTAAATTGTCCATTTGAAATTTCTCCCAAATAAGCATTGCATTTTCAAGAACCCCTTTCTTAAAAACACAAAACCCTCCAAATCACATTACATTTTACCAAAGGCTCTTTTTAAAACCAGAAGTAGTGTCCTTTGTGAAAGCCGTAGTGCAACATCGTACATATTGTGAGTGCCCGTAATTGACGTTTCACAATGTCAGTGCTTGAATAGTCCCCCTGCAGTACCCTGCTGATACATAGTGCAGCTGTGCTGTACTGGCAACAATGCTTCTTCAGTCCCCTGTCCACAGGAAGGGGGGGTAGCTCAGTCTCTGGGAACCCTAAAGGGTCCGCACTGCTACAGGGTAGAGGAGTGATAAATGTTCGGCTCCTTTTATTGGAAGTTTCCGGGTGGTGTAAAAATGGATGACTTCTGGAACACTTTCAAAAGGAGGACTGTTCTGACCCAATACGTATTTTTCTTTGGTTTTCGACAGTTTCATGTGCATGAATCCTTGACTGCTCCTGTGGAAAAAAAACAAAAACACATGAGAACATTGTAGCCATCCAATCTGTATAGGCTCAAATGTATTCTATAAATGTAGGGAAGAAAAGTGGCTGCACTGTCAACGCCAGCCAATCAGGTTTCAAATGTCATTTTACTACAGCAGGTTTAAATATAAAAGAAGAAATGTGATTGATTGCTTATTTCTATTATTCATACTTGTAACTGCAGACTTTTACTTTTGTAAAACCTGGGTGAAATGCCTTTTTTAGATTCATGAAGGTATAAATACACTATATTACCAAAAGTATTGCGGCGCCTGCCTTTGCATCTTTTCTCTGCCTTTACACACACATGAACTTTGATGGCATCCCAGTCTTAGTCCGTAGGGTTCAATATTGAGTTGGCCCACCCTTTGTAGCTATAACAGCTTCAACTTTCTGGGAAGGCTGTTCATAAGGTTTAGGAGTGTGTCTATGGGAATGTTTGACCTTTCTTCCAGAAGCGCATTTGTGAGGTCAGGCACTGATGTGGATGAGAAGACCTGGCTTGCAGTCTCCTCTCTAATTCATCCTAAAAGTGTTCTATCGGTTTGAGGTCAGGACTCTGTGCAAGCCAGTCAAGTTCCTTCACCCCAAACTCGCTCATCTATGTCTTTATCAACCTTGCTTTGTGCACTGGTTCGCAGTCATGTTGGAAGGGGCCATTCCCAAACTGTTCCCACAAAGTTGGCAGCATGAAATTTTCCAAAATGTCTTGGTATGCTGATGCATTAAGGGTTCCCTTCACTGGATGTAAGGGGCCAAGCCCAACCCCTGAAAAACAACCCCTTACCGTATTCCAAATGATTTGGACCAGTGTACAAAGCAAGGTCCATAAAGACATAGATGAGCGAGTTTGGGGTGGAGGAACTTGACTGGCCTGACCTCAACCCGATAGAACACCTTTGGGATGAATTTGAGCAGAGACTGCGAGCCAGGTCGTCTGGTCCACATCACAAATGCACTTCTGGAAGAATGGTCAAACATTCCCATAGACAAACTCCTAAACCTTGTGGACAGCCTTCCCAGAAGAGTTGAAGCTGTTATAGCTGCAAAGGGTGGGTCACCTCAATATTGAACTCTACAGACTAAGACTGGGATGCCATTAAAGTTCATGTGTGTGTAAAGGCAGGTGTCCCAATACTTTTGGTAATATAGTGTATTATAGACACAGCATTTAATTAAAACCATGCAATGAACTAAATGTGTCAAAAGAATAAATGGATAATACAATAGCAGTGATTATATTGTAAACATATGGCTAAAATGTAACATTAGGTTAAAAAAAATGGGAAGAGAGGTCAGGATCATTTGGGCATAACAGAGATAATTACAATTAAAAAATAAACATACAATCTAGTGTTTTATTATTCTTAATGCTGTAAATTTTAGCAAAAATTACAGACAGCTCAAACTACATAAATAAAACATTATAATTGTGTACCAGTGTAATTACTGAGAACAGAAATCTGACGGAGAGACAAATGAACAGTAGGCAAAATATTGAAAGCTCTATTATGTATTATCTAAAACAGAGGTGATCATTCTGCTGCTTGAAAACATCAAATTGGACATTGATGTGGGTCCTAAAAAAGATAACTCTCTATATAGCATAATAGATCAAACATCCTAAATAATAATTCATAGACCCTAACTGATCACAAGATCCCCACATTTAAGGTCTTGGCCCACAGGTTGCAAACTCCTAAACTCCTTACACCTCCTCTGCCAGATGGTGATATTTGAAGACCATATTTCCGATGTTTACATTAACCACAGTCTAGTAAAATGACAAGTCACAAGTGCTAGCTGTCATTTGACAGTAACTGTCAACACGGAGCCCAAGTGCTCCCAGGCCCATTACTGCCACTACAGATTTTGACGTATGCATGCGCTGGGGAAAATCATTCATAAAGAGCCAGTCAGATGGCTGTACATCTTTTGTTTTACAAATAATGCAGGGGGAACACATTAGGGTTGGGTTTTACTATAGGCAAATAAGCTGTTCCCTTTGCAGGGGAATTTTCCCTTAGCTTAGTGAATGTGGAATAACACTGACTCTGCAAAGAATGCCCAATCACATGCAAGGAAAATAAAACCGCGTTTTTGCTTGCATGTGATTGATTGAAAGAAGTCAGCTGAGCTTTACCTCCTTCACCAAGCTAAAGGAAAATTCCCTTGCAAAGTGAACCTATTTGCCTTTAGTAAATGAACCCTATATTGTCTGCTGCACACAATAGCTGCTACAAAACTAATTCTTGATCTCAGCATTTCATCTCTCAGTGTACATACATTTCCACATTCATCAATTTACACTTTAACAAGAATATGAGTCTTTATTTTCAAATGGCATTTAATATACATTTCAAATGTCATTTAACAATAGTCCTAAACACAGATTCCTCTCATTCAGCCCATAGCATGGATGAGAAGGACTGTGCAAACTTTATGAACTGAAGCTAGTCATACATACATGTTCTTGTCTAGCCCATGGGCTGAATTAGAGAAATCTAATAGATTCCTTTACATGATAAGCAGAGTACACTGCTGGCTACTGTATTCAGGGCCAGTTGACACCATAGAAACGCAGTCCAGATGCGTTCCAGGTGCTTTTCTGCAGGCACGTGTTTGATGCAGTCCAGTGCTTTTTCCCCTCTCTCTTTTCTGAACCCTAAGGACCAGTTCCGGTGCGTTTTTTATGCTTTCCGGTGCGTTTCTGGTAGGTTTTTACGCTTTCC
The DNA here is from genome assembly GCA_018402905.1 of Glandirana rugosa. Taxonomy (NCBI): domain Eukaryota; kingdom Metazoa; phylum Chordata; class Amphibia; order Anura; family Ranidae; genus Glandirana; species Glandirana rugosa. The sequence continues at coordinate 424,066 of BLSH010427959.1, read as the reverse complement.
GGTGCATTTTTGGTACATTCCGTTGCGTTCCAATACAGCTCAGTGCAGAAAAAATGCAGCATGTTCTACTTTTTTTTTCTGGAACTGGAACGCACTGAAACTGACCGCACTGCTGTGAACTATGCCATTGAAAACCTACTTTCCATGCGTTTTTGATACATAAAAAAAACGTGACGCGCTGGACTGCATGTGGTGTGAACTGACACTCAAGGGACAGCACCAGCAGCTGCCCGAGAACCAGAGCAGTGACTGCATCTGATAGAATGCAGCAACTGTTTGTCTAACAATCTTCCACTGGCTTCTTCAGTTTTTACATCAAAATTTGTTGGTGATGAAAAGGCCATGGAGTGAATTTCAGCCAATTCAGTACATGGACGAAATTCAAACATGGGGTGGCCAGCTTAAAGCCCAACTTGAAAATTATCCTTTGCAGTTGGGCTATACCCACACTGCAAGGGTTAGATGCTTGTTTATTCTAGGGGAGAGGAGACAAACTATAAAATGACCTGACCCTCTGCTACCCCAGCAGGTGGCATTCCCCCACAGTCCAGTGGTGGGCTGTCTTTGGCAGTGGCATCATCACATCCAGTGCAGGACTATGAATTCTTGATGACGTCAAGACCTTTGTCCACTGGAGTATAAGGGGAAAGACCAAGCAGGGACTGGTACTGTGGAGCGGAGGATCGGGTAAGTAAACCTTCTTCAACAAGTCTCCTACAACTAAAATAGCAATTATCCCACCTCAAAGGATAATTTTTACGTTTCCTGGAGTTGGGCTTTAACCACTTCAATACAGCCTCAATTTGAGGTGGTATACCAAGATCATGACTGCAGCTACAGTCATGATCCTGGTGTGTTTTTTTTTTTTTTTTAAGAGCAGATGAATCTTTTTTTTCTATCTCCCCCTCTCCCCCCCCCCCCCCCAATCTTAGTTTGATTGCTTGCTTTAGAGGGCGGAGGAGAGATCTGTGGTTTAATAGACCCCCAGATCTCTTCATAAAGAGGAGCTGTCACAGCTCATTCTATCACAAGGGATGTTGTTCATCCCTTGTGATAACAATTAAGTTGATCAAAAATAAGTGTAAAGGTGCAGTGAAAAAAAGAAACAAAACAAAAAAAAAAAAATATATATACATGGGCCCGCACGCATATGTAAATGGTGACGGCACTCTAAAATGTGAGTATCACCGCAAATATCAAAGTGAGAGCAATAATTCCAGTACCAGACTTCATGTGTAACCGTAAACTGGTAGCCTGTAAAGGCTTTTAAAGCATTGCTTATGGTGAATTCAATGTTCCATAGTTTGTTGCCATTCCATGACTGTTCACAATTTTAAATTCTTACACGTTTTGGTATCTTTTTACTCGGCATAACATCCACTTTTTAATCTACCAAAAAAATTGGTATTATATTGAGTTTGTGTTCACTAAAATTAAAGTATTTTTTCCTGAAAATTTGCATTTGATAATCACGTGGATTAAAAAATTGCAACACGCACTATTTTATTCTCCAGGGCCTCTGCTTAAAGATATGTTTGGGGGTACAAGATGGAAGTGAAAAACAGGCATATCAATGAATCCAGGGGAGGGCTGGCAGCCTTAGGCCTGGGGGGCAAGTCCAGTCAAGTGGCCCATTGAACCACCGAATCAGCTTACCATCCATGCCCACCTGGTTTTAGAACGGATATTAGGGGACCTAAGTAACTATACGGACAAAAAGTGAAGGTAGAACATGGGGGTTTGTATAGAAATTCGTCTCCGGGACCTCTTATTTTATCACGCACAACGTTAAAAAATTAGGTGCACTAATAGTTTACGTTTAAAAGTCCTTTTTTATGAAATTAAAATCACTTGTGTTTGAGTTATATTATGGTTAAAAAAACCATCTAATTTTTCACCTACAATACGGCTCATTTTTCTATGGTTTTGCACATTCTTAAATTTTAACACTTGTCAGTACCTTACC
>BLSH010427959.1:406082-421757 GCA_018402905.1 Glandirana rugosa | reverse complement strand
TAAATGCAGGCTCGCCAGTGCCCTGGGTGCCCCCCCCCCCCCTTTGCCTGCAGTTAGTTGGTGGCTGCGTCCCTGGCCCCTGCTTTCATCCTGCACAAGAAGAAAAAAGTGTGAGCGGCCATTTTGAATGTAAGTTAGGGTGGACTGGGGGGCAATTGCTCCCCTGCCCCCTAGCCCAGGCCTCCCCTGAATGAATCCATCTCCTGGGAGTAAAGTTCCAACAGGTGGAAGTTCCAACCAACCAGTGATGATTGGTTTGAAGGAGCACCTGAGCATGCGCCAAAAAACATGTCCCGCCCACTCTAATGTCACTTGCGGTTGCCTGTATTCCATGCTGGTCCTGAGAGTACAGCTCTCCATCATGGATCAGAGACACAGTGTTTCCCACCGCTGGTCGACTGGAAGTTCCACCTGCATCTGTCTATTTACTCCCAGGAGACATCCTGCTGGACATTATGGATTCATTGATATGTCTGTTTTTCACTTTCATCTTGTAAGCAGTTTTAACCCTTCCTTGTCATTAAAGTGTAGTATTACTGCACTTAGAAGCGCCTTCTTCTCTGCTTTGTTTTTTTCTATAGAGCAAGGGTCTTCAAACGATGGCCCTCCAGTTGTTCAGGAACTACAATTCCCATCATGCCTTGTCATGTCTGTGAACATCAGAGTTTTACAATGCCTAATGGTATGTGTAATTCCCTGCTATAGAGTGGGCTTCCCTCTTCTGAAGTGCTGCTGTGGTTCATTAATCACATTTCAAGAGCCAGCCATGTACTGTTTGTTAAAGTCTCCTTGTTATCCAGAGCACCCTATTCTCCACACTCCTTGACAATGAGAACACTAGCAGACATTTAAAAGCACATGCTATTGGCAGGCACTCTTAATTAAGACATCTATACCACTATCACTGTTGATTTTCCCAAAGTCACTATTTGCATACGTTAGTGGGACAAGCCTAGGAGTGTACCTAATGCCACACCAAGAAGTGAGGATATTCATGCTGACTCTAAAGAGGGGGCAGACCTAACAGTTAGGCCCCTTTCACACGGAGCGGATCTGCTCAACAGGGTCCGCCAGCTCAGCGGGAGATCGCTCCGTTGATCTCCGCTGAGCCGGCGAATGACAGGTCCATCTCTGCTCTCTGTGCAGGGAGGGATCTGTCAGAGCCTTGCTGTTTCCTATGGGAAGATCAGATGAAAACGGCCGCCTGTCCGTTTTCATCCAATCAGTTGGATAGATGGTGAACGTATCACCCATATGTCTATTTTAGCGGATCTTGACGGATCGGATGGCATTCGGATGCCAGCGGACACATGTCCGCTGACATCCGCCTGCCCATAGAGGTCTATGGGTGGCCCACTCGGATCCGCCTAAAAAAAGGACAGGTGGATACGAGGGGTCCAATCGTGTGAAAGGGGCCTAAGAGTACCTGCTCATAGCTTATGATTAAACCTTTCAATGAGTTCACCAGTTTGCATTAAGGAGTTAAAAATGCATATTTGTAACCGATTATTTTGACAGTGTAATTAAACATAAGCCCTTCCTCTAATACCACTATATCCTACTCATCACTGAGGATAATAGAGAAGCCTGAATCAGTGACTGTATTCCCTCTAAACCCACTGTGTGCTTTCCATATCTATAAGATTAGTGCTGCAGAGAGTCTGCCACCTAGAATGATAACTATGCAACAAAAACACTAAAAAGAGAATTAACAGCCTCATTATGGCCAGGTAAAAGGAAGGATTTATAATGTACTAAAAAAAGGATGAATAGTAAAACAACTGCAGCCTAGGAGAAGGCTAGAGAGGCTTGTAATTCATCCGCCGTAGTTCCATGAAAAGTGTCACCAGCACAACTAGCATGTCTGTGAGATTTGCAGTATGGTAATCCAAGTTCCCATTATCTTTAGAAATATGCAGGGCCAATATCAGTATCAGGAAGCAATGACTGGAATTACAGCTCAGGATGACACAGAGAACCAGAATAGAAATCTCCGGTGCACACAGACTATGTTATCTAGAATACACAGACTGCAGATGTGCAAAGCATGTGACAATGCCTTAACACACCAATTACCACACATTGAACAATGCTACTGTCTATAAATGCACCTGTACTGAGATGAATACATTTTCTAAATATTTGTGCCAAGATAAAGCGGATTTCCAAGAAATATGGTAATGCCCTGTTTGCGCTACGAGGAACACAGTGTGCACCTACCTCCTTTGTTTGCGACCCTTTGGGAGTCCAACCATAATATAAAACTTGGGCCACCAAAAGCAGGTTGGGCATGCAAAAGGCATGGCAAAGTGGTAGCTTTGAAAAAAATGTTGTACAACTCCTGCGCTCGGATGAATCAACCAATCATAGTAACTTGGCCTGAGACACAATATATAGCTGTTCCACTCTGTGAGCACAAAAAGGTCTTGCTGCCCTCCTTCAGGATCATGGGAACCCAAGCAAAACTAGGAAAAACACAAAAAGGAGAGAGGCGCACCGACCTTGTGCAACACCACAAGACCGTTTATTAAAAATAGAAATCAATCATAAAATATACTCACAAACGGAGCAATATCAAAGGCATATAGGTCAAAGGCAGTGACTTCAGTAGAACTCAACCACAGCTCGGGGGGAGTGGCTAGGCTCTGATGAAGAAAGTGGTAGCTTGAAATCAATGCCCCTCTTTTAAAAATACCCTGTCACTAGATTAATCATTTTATCTTCCCATAAGACTATATGTGCATTTAGGGTGTTTTTTGTATGTTATCTACCTGTAAAATACTTGTGTAGCCATCAAAAGGTGTCAGACTGCTGCTGGGCTCCGCCATCTTGGATGTGATGTCAGAAGTTCCAGCAGACTCAGAGCTGTCTCTCAAGTGACACTCTATAGCAGGGGTCAGCAACCTTTTTCCACTAGGGTTGCCACATCATCCCTTTAATCCAAGACACATATGAATTACACAGGTTCTGAGGCTAATTTAATGCAGATAAGGCACCAAGTTAGTTTAATTACCACCTTAATCAGTCACAGAACCCGTGTAATTAATATGTGTCCTTAATTAAAGGGATGATGTGGCAACCCTATTTTCCACTCAAGGGCTGGATTCAATGTATGTGAATGCATGGAGGGCTGCATTCACCTGCTAATAAATGGAGATAATAATCTGGACCCCTTTACATTACACACCCCCTCCTGCATATTACACAGACCCCCCCCCCCCATGCTTTAAAATGCGCACACTCATGGAATAGCAACAAACGACGGTACTTAAAAATCTCCATAGGCGACGTTTTAGAAATTTCTACAGGTTACCAGATTAGAGTTACAGAGGAGTTCTTGTGCTCGAACTATTGCTCTTGCTCTAACGATTGTGGCAATACCTCACATAGGTGGTTTAAACACTGTTTACAATTATGGTCACGACTTGCGTATGCGTTCGCTTCTGCACACGAGCACAGAGGGATGGGGCGCTTTACTTTTTTTTTCTTAATTTTATTTCATTTTTTTTTTTATTTTTACACTGTCCCTTTAAAAAAAATTCTGATCACTTTTATTGCTGTCAGAAGGAATGTAAACATCCCTTGTGACAGTAATAGGCAGTGACAGGTACTCTTTATGGAGGGATCTGAGGTCTATAAGACCCCAAATCCCTCCTTTGCACTTACAAGCATTCAAAACGCCAAGTTTGCCTATTTTGAATGCTGTCATTTTTTAATGGCGCCTGTAAACTGGAAGTGATGTCATGACATCGCTTCCGAGTTACTATATCAGAGACCCCATCAAGGCAGATTCCGGATTCGTTCGGGTCTCTGGCCAGCAGGTGGAACAGGAGAGCCCGGGTGAGCCACGGAAGGTGGCGGGAGCGCGGGGGGGATGTCCCATCCTAATGCTTAGGATAACAGCAGAGCGGTTGTTATCCCAAGAAAGCTGACCGGGGTTAAAATGTTGCAGGCTGTAGGTTGCCGACCCCTGCTCTGTAGTATTCCCTTTCACTCCTCCCAGCTGTTACATAAAAAGGTTATGTATGGAGGGGTGGAGGAGCTAGACCAGCACAGAGAGCAATTAGACTTCCAGAAGAGGAAAGGGCTATGACATAGAAGACGGGGGCTGTGCGAGAGTATTGACTTTTCCTGGAGTAGTCAAGTGTTATAGCAAGTTAAAAGGCACATTAGAAGTAAGTGAAAAATGATTTGTGGAAAGGAAAATTGCTTCAAGTCAGCATTTAAAATACCTGGGAGATCTTTGAGCAGTATAGTATTACTTACTAATAAAAAGGAGTTCTCCTTCACATGGGGCGATTTAATCTGTTCCCCGCGCAGAGGTGAATTTTACCGGCACAGTATACACAGGTGTTGCATTCATCTCCGTGCCGACAATCCCATTGATGTTTATTGGGACGCAGCGGTGGCACAGATACAGCTGCTGCTTTCAATATGACATCTGTGCTGGTGCGGTTGCACCCTTGGTGCATTCTGGGGCGTGCACCCACACTTGCATGGATGTCACATTGGGGGAGATTTACTAATACTGGAACATTCAGAATCTGGTGCAGCTGTTCGTGGTAGCCAATCAGCTTCTACCTTTAGCTTGTTTAACCACTTCCACACCGCACATAGTATATTTACTGCGGCAGAGTGGACATGTACCACGAATCACCGAAAATAGACAGTGATTTGCGGAGTGGCAGCTAGGGGGCGCGAGCACGCCGCTGCACTCCGGAGAGCTGCCAGAGCAAAAGAATGGGGAACCGTCAATGTAAACACGGCGGTTCCCCGTTCTGTCAGTGGGGACATAAGAGATCTACTGATCCCTGTCACTGGGATCAGTTAGATCTCTTATGACCCTGACAGCCCAGCCCCCTCACAGTTAGAATACGCCTAGGGAACACAGTTAACTCCTAGATCTCCACCTGCAGGTTAACCCCTTCACTGTCAATGACATTTATATAGTAATCAGTGGACATTTAAATTTCTGATCGCTGTATAAATGTCATTGATCCCAAAAAAAATGTCAAAAATGTCCGACATGTCCGCCCCAATATCGCAGTCCCGATAAAAATCGCAGATTGCCGCCATTACTGAAAAAAAAAAATGTAAAAACGCCAGAAATTAATTCTCATGGTTTGTAAACGCGGCAACTTTTGCGCAAACCAATCAATAAATGCCGATTGCAATTTTTTTTTTTACCAAAAATATGAGGAAGAATATAAATTGGCCAAAACCGATGAATAAATTTGTTTTTTTATATTTTTTTTTTTTGGATTTGTATTTTAGCAAAAAAGTAAAACATTTTGTTTCTTTTGCACTCTCTAGTTTTAGTAAATCTCCCCCATTGGGAGCAGCAACTGTGTCTGTGCAGGCGCTGTGCCCCAACACACCGGACTGCCGGCTCAGGGATGCACGCAACAGCTGTGCATCCTCGTGCTGGTAAACACAGCCCTGTACGGGGCATGAATTAAATCGCCCTGTGTGAATGAAGCCTAAAAAGCAATGGCAGGAAAAATGTAAATTCTCAGTTCAGTTCAGTTTATTCTTCTAAAGCAAATACATCTTTGAACACTTGAACAGACTAGTATTCTAATGTTTCTCTTACCCCTCAGTTTTTCTCCCTTACCCCAGTGCTGATGGAGAGAGGCAGAGGAAGGGCAAACAAGGATTCTGTGCACACAACCAATGTCCTCCTTATCAACTGATGACATCATTGGTTGTTAGGATGCTGGCAGCTCGAAGGTTGTAATGGTGCATAAAAAACCCAGTGGCTTTGTGTAACTAAAAGGCAGACTTCATTCAGTAACTGGCTTATATACAAATTTGGGACAATTTATAAGATTTTAGCCAAGGCACCCCTGAAAAAGCCTGAAGGCAGCCTGGTTGAAAAAGACTGTTGCATACTATAAAAAAATCTAACACAAAGCATTTGGATTTTATGTGACCTTTTAACAAAGTACAGTTTATACTATTTCTACATACAATCCCTGGTTATGTCTGAAAATATACATGCAATTAATAAATGAGGCACAGCAAACAACAACAAGAATAGGTTTACAGCTTGATGAGAATTGCAATGCATCATGCCACTACATGAAAGAGATATTAATCATGGCATCCAGTTGGCGAAAGATCTAATTTGCAGAGAATATTGTGCTGGCAGAGATAAATGTTTGATCAACAGCTAGTTATTATGGAAATGTGTTCATACTGATCAGTAGAGCATAAACACAATAAAATGGCAGAAAATGGCACAATAACCGATACATAAAAATACAGCAGCTAAATACATTATATCTATTCCAGCTGTATAATCTCCCTCTTTTTTCTAATTGAGGGTGGGGGTGGGTCTTATTTTTCATAACATGGGTGTCGTTTTAGCTAATGTTGGCCAGATTAGAGATTTGGAAGTAAACTAATGAAGAAAATTACCTAAAAAAAACCCACATTAAATGAACGTTATGGATTTCCAAGAGTCTGCAGGTTAGGTTAATGTAGGGCACGTGAAAAAAAAAAAGGCTCTCTCTTATATAAAGATAGAAAGCAGCTCCTGTAAACGCTAGATCTGGGCTGTGCCTTTGTGCACCATTTTTTTTGGTTCATCCATTAATCACAGTTGTGGGCCAACAGTAAAATATAAAAGGGCATAAGGGGTGGATCAGAGAACCATAGAAGCTAGTTGCTATAAAACAAATTGGGGGGAAGACGGTGGTGACCTGCATGCACCCAGTTATCCACTATTTACAGAAACTGGCTTTTTAGTTTTACTCTAAGGATCCATTAATTTAGTAGATGATATGCTAGTAGTCATGTCGTTTTATCATGTATGCAAGATGTAACGGAAGTCTTTTGGAATCTTGTGCTCGCTTACAACTCGGCTATACTAAGGGCTCACCCACAAGAGTGCAACCCAAGTACCTGAATTTTTCCGTGCTAGTCCAATTCTTAGAACTCTCTTAAATGCAAAAATGTAAACTTTTGTGTATACTGAGACATACAGTATGGTTCAAGGTCCTCTTTTGCCCATAGGTGTCATAGAGCACTTGGTGGCATGTTGGGCTTACTACTTTTTATAACTGAACTCAAGGAATCTGTTCTGACCAGAGGGACAGTCATTGCTAAATCAACATTTTATGCTTTCCTTTTTGAATTCAAACTGGGGAGCACAAATCAAATGTGACCCACTGATGTCACCATAATCTCAGAAGTGCCCAGTATGTGCCTCATCTTTGTTGAATTAGGCAGAGGACAACAGCAAGTCAGCCAAAATGTGTCAAGGTTTTGGATCTTCTATGAGTGCATTATTAGCGTCCAAAGCTCATTATTGTCATTTCTTCTAGCGCCAACAAAAGAAGACTGTTACTTTCTGCTTGTGTGAGAACACCAGCTTTTAGCTTTACTTTTCCTTTATACTGTATCCAATGGCTCTGCAAAAAAATATCCATTTTAAGCAAAAAAATATTATCCTAAAGGATTTGTAGAGATTTGCTACTAAATTAACAACTTGCGTCGTGCAAATGTTACACAAAGATCTCCCAAGAGGTGTTATTTTTTTTTCATATTAGGAGACTACGCGGGTACTGTAATTACAGTCTTTCGATGTTAATTTAAATTTAATTTCTTTACAGGAATTATTCCTTCTTACCAGACTCGACTGCACAGTTGGTGAAGGTGACATCCTCAGATACATAATTATGATGAAATAAATACCTCTGAAATGACAGCGCCTTAAACAGTCCCTGTAAAGACTGGCAGAGGATTTTGACACAAATATATTTTCCTCTTAGTGGGGAAGTGACAGACAATTAAAATAAGGAACAGATTTTAAGAGGGGATAATTTGGAAAAGGTTTACAATAAACTGGCTTTACTATATTTTAAGATATTTAACAATTATTTCAATAACTGAAAAACAAATGGGTGCTAAATCCATATTTTTTTACCTACAACAAATATGATAAAATAAAGTAAAACATAAAAGCCAAAGCCTATTAGACACTGTGGACACTGTATATGGCATAGTAATTGACCTCCTGTTCACCTGAGCCAAGCTTGAGCAACATCATGCTAGAGATATCAAGGTACACATCATGGCATGTATCTCAACCATATTTATAGGAACTCCTTATATGGCAAAACATTCCACAGCTTAACAAACCTTACTGTAAGGAACCTCATCTTAAACCAATGGAAAAATCTTTTTGACATGTGATGTCCCCTTGCCCATTATACAATTTATGTCAGGACCATGATATAGACCCACAACCTCTGCTGCGTTCAGCAGTAGCTCTTTTTGCTGAGTCACCTGAGATACTGGACAGCTCCCTGTCTGATCCTTTCTTGCCTTGCCTCTTATTTCTGGTGAACCTTGAACTCTTTGTTCTTCCCATGAAGTCCTGATTTAAGCCTGGTTTCTGAACTCCCTGTTTACCAGATTATTGTGCTCTTTAGCCGAAATCATGCTCCTTTGCATACCTGCAGCTGTCCTTACCCCCACTACCACTCATTTCCGACCTTTGGATTGTTCCTCAACTACGCTTCTGCTTGATTCCAACCTGCAACCGCTGATTACTAACCTTTGGCTTGTTAACCGACTACACTTCTGCTTGATCCCTACCTGCTATATCTGCTGCAGGACCCTGGCTTGCTGATCTCCTGGTAGAGCGATCCTGAGGACCTGGTACTAACATGTAGCAAAACCCATCTCCACCATCAGATCTGGTAAATACCGGTTAGTGCTTAGACCCCGCAGCTCAGGTGCGCCTGTAATAAATGTAATTTTTACATTTGATTCCACAATATTGGAGACCAAATTCTAAACGTGGTTTTACATCTGATTCATACAGAGACAATGCTATATTGGCATAACATTTTACATTTAGCTTGCTTTTGCAGCTACCACTTATCATTGAGTGGAGGTACTAAGCTTACTGTTAACCCATGGAACAAAATATTGTAGGCACTGTAATTTACATTCCTCCATACATTGTTCTGATTAAGTCTCCTCTCTTTCTGCCCTTTTCCATAAACTGGTATGTAGATAAATAAACTAACATACCAAAACTGACTGCATGTGTCAAGAAAACATATTATACATGCCTAGGGAGCTTCTAAACCTGGGCTGTCTATGTGGAAGCTCTACTTTGCTCCCCTGCATTCCAGAACACAACGGAAGCACATCAGCCACTAACAAAAGTGAGGTGCGAAAGGTTTGCAATTCAGAATTAAAAGTGTAACTAAACCCAATAATATGAAAAAATAGTTCACCTGCCCCCCTACAGTGCCCACAGCTTATAAATCTTCTTTTTACATTAAAATACTGTCACTATACACCTTTCTGGATGATCTGTAGATCACGGTTTCCTGATAATCTGCAGAGTTTCTCCAGAGCTGTGTGTCCGGTAGGAGGAGATTTCCACTATAGCCTGTATACACGCCCACATGTGTGATGTCAATATCATGTGACCTGGCTATCTCTGAGAACAAGTACATGTTCTCTCCAGCATAAAAGACAACTGAGCATGTGCAGGTTGTCAACCCTGTATGTGTGTTAGCTGGTTTCCCCAGATAGACAGTGCAGCAGAAGATAAAACTGCCTTTTTACACAATGCAGAGGATTAAACCCCTAAAGTTCCACAGCGAGTATAACAAGCATGCTATGCTGCATTTACAGACTGATTTTACTGTTGTGGGCTTAGTAACACTTTAAGCCAAGGGACTGCAGACTTGCTCCCAAGGCACATATATGACAATTTCTGGGCAAGTGAATCTATGTGCAGTCACATGTTGGTGCCTGAGGGTAGGAGGTTATGTTACATGTATAGGTTTGTGTTCATGTTATGTTCACTCTGTTGGACTTTTGATGGATGGAACAATAAAGCCATTTTCCACATTCAGTGTTGTGGCATATACTTTTAGCAGAAACTCATATTATTTCACTGCTAAATTTCCTTTTTTTTTCCCCTTAAAAAGCTTGAACGCAAATGTAGGATGGCAACATGAAGTATAAAGAGAAAAAGAGGCAAAACATGGTAAAAAAAAAAACAGAGAAAAGCTCCTTCTATGGTTTGGGATGGTATTCCCTACTGGAGGAAACTCTGGCTGAAAGTCTGTATATAACCAGTAAAAATAGATTTTTCTTTAAAGTGATTGTAAAGTCTTGTTTTTTTTCCTATGTTATACTTGGTTTTGCACAGGGCAGCCAGGATCCTCCTCTTCTCGGGTCCCTCTTTGGCTCTCCGGGCACCTCCCTCTTGTTGAGTGCCCCCACAGCAAGCAGCTTGCTATGGTGGCACGGAAGCCCAGCTGAAGCTCTGTGTGTCTATTCGGACCCGGAGCCCCGGTTCGGTTCCGCCCTCTCTATCTTTCCTGATTGGCTAACTGACTTTGATTGACAGCAGAGGGAGCCAATGGCACCACTGCTGTGTCTCAGACGGAGGAGAGTCCTGAATGGCCAAGGCATTCATGGACATGACTGGATAGAAAAGGGGCTCAGGGAAGTACTAGTTGGGCTGAGGGGGCTGCTGCACACAGAAGGCTTTTTATCTTAATGCATGAAGATAAAAAAACCTTCTGCCTTTACAATCACTTTAATATTTTGAACTATTTTGTTGATATATGGAGAACATGAACAGCTTTTTACAGCCACTTTACAAACAGCGATAGTTGCAGGAATTTATATTTCCCATAAAAAAAACAGCAAAATATTGATTGTGACCTTTTTACAAATAGGTCCCCGGCGGGTACTGTGAAATGATGGTATCTCAAAAAGGCTAACATGCAATATAAAATATTTTGCACACTTATACTGGTTTGTGAACGGTTACTTTATGCCAGTCTGACAATTTTAGTCTTTTGTTTTTCTGCTGCCATTTTCCAGTGTAGGTTTCTAGCTCTTTTTGGTGTGATCTAAGGCAACACAGACAGTTAGGGGTCATTCACACTGCACAGATGCCCATACAGCGTGAGGAGATGTTTATTTGTGCATCTGGAACAGCACAGAGCTGTGTGCAGGCAGCCTGTGTTTGTCAATGGAGATGCAATGGCTGTACGGACTCACCTGTATATTCAAAGTTTGACAGGCATGCAGGGATGGGTACACTGACCCAGGCACACATTGTTTGTGTTCAGGACTGTGCACTTATTTCTGCACACAGGGCCGGGACAGGGGGTTGGCAGAAGGAGCGACTGCCCTGGGCGCAGCCTATATTGTAGGGATGGGGCACTGCAAGTTCCTTCTTCTATAATGCTGTCAAGAGTGGTGACAGCAGCATCACTACTTCTGTCAGCCCAGGACTGAAAGTGGCAAGGAGGAGAGGAGGAGAGAGCCGGGAGGAAGTGCAGGCTGTGCTCTCTCTCCCCCTCATAAACTCACACATATTGAAGGGGGGCGCAATTTGGCATCTTTGCCCTGGGCACTGGATGATCTTGTCCCGACACTGTCTGCACACAGTTGCAAATTCCTAGCGCTCTGCTTCAAGGTTAATTGACCGTCTCACAGTTAATTGATGTTCTCACAACTGGACTTATAAACTTTTATTGTGATCATGAAGGTTGTAGTAAAGAAACCCTTAAGGTGGTTTTAAAGGCAGAACGTTTTTTTTACCTTAATGCCTTCTCTGCATTAAGGTAAAAACAATCTGTATTCAGCCCCCCAAAATACTTACCTGAGCTTGATCTCAATCCAGTGCTGTGCCCGAGAGCAGAGGCTCTCTCTCTACTCATAGGACATGGGGGCAGCAGTGGGAACCTATGGCTCCTGCTTTTGACAATCACATCCTGGGAAGAGAGAGCCAGGGGCGGGACCAAGCCACACTGTGTGTGTCAATGAACACACAGAGCCCAGCTCGGAAAATAGCTTGCATGATTGCCCCCATAGCAAGCGTCTCGCTTGCTGGGGGCACTTAGAAGGGGGGTGCATCTAGGAGAGCTGGCGGTGGACCCCAGAAAAGCAGGAAAGGGGCATCTCTGCACAAGACCGTTGCAAACCTAAACTTTACAATTACTTTAAAGTGTGTTTCCACCTTGCAGACAGATTTGAGAAATATTTGCCTTAGGTTTGTTATGAGTTCCCACTCACACAGCATACCTAAAAATAATTAAAAATAAAAAAGTCTTACCTTTCTAGTTGTTAGGACTGCAGTTTACAAAGGAGCCTTTCCATATTCACCTTACTACAAAGGCTAGTTATAGGCTGGGGTGGTTGCTACTTTTCTTTGTACAGTTAGTTAAAATAGGTACAGGGATGCACTGGATGCCTTCGCTGCCATTGTGCTGGTGCTGGGCATCATGAGTGTCACTGAGCCTTTAAGAAGAGGATGGGTTCCCTCCAGGCACACCTACTCTTAATTTATCCACTGCTTGATGTGCTCCTATTTACTCTGAAAATTATAGCTAGGACTGCAGTTTGCAGAGGAGCCTTGATGTGGGCACTGCAGCTTACGCATATATTTGCAAATGTTTGCCAACAAGACCCTTTGTTTTTAATGTAAATCATCAGACAGGGTCAATATGGTTGTTTTGCAGGCTGGAAAGTGTGCTGGCAAATCTTTTGTTTTTGATGTGCGTTGCCCTTCCATGTGCACCTTACTGCAAAGGCTAGTTACAGATTGGGGGAGGGGGGGTTGCCACTTTTTAGTACACTCTATAGGCAGCTTGTATTGTTCAGAAAAGTGGGGCTATTTAGGAGAAACTTTAGGGCTCAATTGAAATAAAAGATTAATACACAATGCAGAGCCCAAGCCTTGATATTTTTGATCATTTGGTAGTACAGTGTACATATGAAGTTCACGATTGATGATGAGATCTGCCAGCACAGTACAGACAAGATTAATTTAATGATGGCAAACATACCTCAACAGACCCCTTAAAAATTACATAGAAGTTTAGTGCTAGGTAGGATTTTTTTAAGGTTTTACATTTTTCAGAAAAGAGCATGTAAAAAGGTAAGCAGCAATGTTTAAATATTATTTTAAAGTTATGCTGTGAATGAGAACACATAACAAATATTAAGTTGGTGCTAACCCAGTTTGCTTGGAAATGTAAAAAAACACAAATTTTAACAGTGACTTATCCTAGGCCAGTAAGAGACAGCATGATAAAGTTAATGGTTGTTTTTTTGTTTTTTTTTAAATTCTGAGCATTGCTTGTGAATATTGTGACGTTTCTATAATGCCCAAGGCAATGGTTATCACATAGTAATATATTTCTACCCGCAAGTAGGTTCCAATTTAGCACTATTCCAAAGAAAAAAAAATAAATGAGCAGAAGTTCTGCTTCATGAATGAATTGACATTAGTTCCAATTGTGAGGGCAGATACCTTCCTGCAAATTCTTGCAAACATTTACAATGAATTAATAAGGTATGTCTGTGTCTACTTAATTAACTCACACGTGGCTTGGCTTCTCTTTGCTAAAGAATGCTGTGTGAACGCAACACACACTCATTAAGTATGCTTACTGGATTGCAAATCCCTTAAAACAACAGCATTCAATATAGTGTCATTGGATTTTACGTAGTTAATAGGCTTAGGCTGGAAGAGGAAGAAAACTGAATTTGCTATTTGAATAGAAATTTTAAATGTTAGATGAGGAAAGAAAATACTGTTTGCCAGAATTGCGTTGCTTTTACACATAAGGAAGAATATTACTGAAGATCTGGAATCAATACCGATAGGTCAGGGTGAGGATGAGAAGCTGCTGCCCAAAGTGGAGTGCTTTCATGCGTCACATGCCTGATGAAGGCGTCCTGGCGTGGTTCCGAAACGTTGCAATCTGCTGTAACAATGTGATCGCCGATTAAAAGCTCTAACCACTTCTGGACTGCCCGCCGTTGAATACCGTTGCTATGGTAGCAGATAGCTACCATAACCCCGGTATTTTTAAAAACGTGTTTCTCATCTAGCATAGGTAGTAAGTGTCTACTAAGTTTAGTTTATTCCCCCACCTTTTTTTTTGTCCCCCTTGTATAGTAGCTTAAGGTCTGTTGTCGTATTGTATGTGCGAGCATGGGCTATGTTTTGCACCTTGCATTTGGAAAAGTACAATAAAAAACAATTTTCAAAAAAAAAAAATTTAAAGCGTCCCGCCCCGCCGAACTTGCACACAGAAGCGAACGCATACGTAAGACATGCCCGCCTATGAAAGCAGTGTTCAAACCACACATGTGAGGTAGAGCGATCGTTAGAGTGAGAGTGATAAATCTATCACTAGACCTACTCTGTAACGTAAAACTGGTAACCTGTAGAAATTTTTAAACGTCGTTGATGGAGATTTTTAAGTGCCAAAGTTTGTTGCCATTCCATGAGCGAGCACAGTTTTAAAACATGACATGTTGGGTACCAATTTACTCGACGTAACACTATCTTTCACAATATGGAAAAAAATTGGGCTAACTTTACTGTAGTCTCATTTTTTAACTCAAAAAAGTGATTTTTTTTTTTTTTTTTTTAAAAGGCGCTTGTAGGACCGCTTCGCAAATATGGTGCGATATAAAGTATTGCAACGACTGCCATTTTATTCTCTAGAAAAAAATATATATAATGTTTGGGGGTTTTACGTATTTTCTAGCACAAAAACCTGATTTTAACTTGTAAATACCAAATCGCAAAAAGAGGCTCAATCTTTAAATGGCTAGACCCACTCCGGAGATTCTTGGTGTGCTATTGATATTCTTTTGCTCTGCTTTCATACAGGGGCACTGTGTGGTGAGCTACACCCTTCATATTAGCATTCGTGCCATACCTGGAAGGACTGACCTGCATCAGGTACAACCGCAGGCAACATGCAGATGTGAAGTGCTCTCTGCATTCCACTTGACAACTGAATTATATTTCAAGCTCAATTGGAAGAGACAGCAAACACTAAATTGAATAATAATACTGGGGGGTATTACTATTGTTCCAGCAAGCCACTGGGGGGGGGGGGCTTATTGTTTCAGGTAGCTACTGAACACCAAAAATGGGGAGTTTTCCTTACAGCCTGCCACCGACCACCGATGCTGGGAGGAGGAGGGGGTTGTTGATCCAGCCACCCACCGATTACCCATTCTGAAGGGGGGGTTATTTTTATAGCCAGTTACTAACCACCAATGCAGGAGGTTTCTTGTTTCGGCTAACCACTGACCAACAAATGCTGGAAGGGGTTGCAGGAATTTTTTACCGTCAGCCACTGACCACCGATGAAGGGGGTTACTGTCACTGCCAACTGCTGATCACCTATGCTAGGGAAGAGGGGTGTTATTTTTACAGCCAGACACTGACCACCAATGCTGGGGGGCTGATTTTACCACCATTGATCACTAATGAAGGGGTGATTATTGCGCCCCAAAACACCAGTGCTGTGGGCTATTATTGCTGCCAATTACACCACTGTTGGGGGGGTTGCCATTACTGCCAATGACAATTCTGGACTTACCGTATATACTCGAGTATAAGCCGAGTTTTTCAGCACATTTTTTGTGCTGAAAAAGACCCCCCTCGGCTTATACTCGAGTCAGTGTCTGTGGGTGATCAGTAGATGGCTGTAGTTCGACTCTTAGACTGTGGAGAGAGTCGTAAGAAACGTAAGGTTACACAAATTAGTGTGAATGTGTCGTGTCTTGCCGAGAATCTTCGTCGTGTCGAGACAAATTACACTTAGATGACTAGTGGGTGTCTGTGACTGAGCTCATATTCGGCTCCCCCCAGAA
>BLSH010427959.1:385819-405799 GCA_018402905.1 Glandirana rugosa | reverse complement strand
TAAAATCCCTGTGTCCTGGCTACAATACCTGTGTTCTGGCTACAGTCTGTGTCCTGTATAAAATCCCTGTGTCCTGGCTACAATACCTGTGTCCTGGCTACAATACCTGTGTCCTGGCTACAATCCCTGAGTTCTGGCTACAATTCCTGTGTTTTGGCTCCCTGTCCCTGTGTTCTGGCTACAATTCCTGTGTTCTGGTTGCTCCATTTGCCACCCTAGGCTTATACTCGGGTCAATAACTTTTCCCAGTTTTTTGTGGTAAAATTAGGTGCCTCGGCTTATATTCGGGTCGGCTTATACTCGAGTATATACGGTATTTAATTTTACTCCCACACTACAAACCATAAGCGGTAAAGTGACACCCACTTTGTTAGCTATGCTTCCAGGTGTACCACATTTTTTTTCTTTATACTTTTAAGGCATTCCTCCGAATTAGAAACAGATACATGTGACATAACTTGAGGTACAATTCCAAAATACAATGGAATGAAAGGTAATTACTGTAAGTAAATTATTGCAATAAGGAAACAATCACTGTATTAAAGTACTGTTCTAGCGTTCTCAAAAACCGAAGCATAATGATCAGTAGTAACAAGAAACAGAAGAACTAGAGGAGGCCAAACCTCAAACTATGAAGAGAGACACTGAGTTATAGCCCGCTCTTGGCTGCTAAGCCAGGAGGAAGTCAGTCAGTTGAGGTGTAGAAAGAGATATGGTGTGAGAAGGAACTCTTCGGCTGAAAAGTAGAAGAGTGAGATTGCCGGAAAAAAAGAAAGCAAGAAAGAATAGGATGAGAAAAGGAAAGAAAAAAAAAAAAAGGGAGAGAGAGGGAGAGGCTGGTCTTCAGAGGGCAATGTGCCTGAGGGTCTCACGTCAGTAACGTTTGGTCAAAGCATGAAGGGTGAGCATAGGATATCCAGGGTTGCCAAACTCGCAGAAACTGGTTATGAGATTCAGAGAGTATAGATGTTCTTTTCTCATTGACCATGATGTTATTCATGCAATGTTTTACTGCTTCAAAACTGAGTGCAGGAGTTTTCTAGGCCTTCGCTATAGTTAGCTTAGTTGCGACAAAGAGGTGCATTGTGAGTTTGCCTTCTGCCCGTAATAAGGATTCTACAGGTTTGAAAATGAGGGCTTCACAGGGGTTTCTCCTTACACCTGAATGAAGTAAAAATGTGTACACTGGGATCTACAGTCTAGTCGCCATACGGCAGTATCACCAGATATGTGACATCTCCCCGGCTGGGAACATCCGCAAAAGCAAGCTGATGGGTACTGGAGAATTATATTGGCAGGCGTGCTGGTGTATAGCACCATCGGTATATAACCTTATTTCTGGAACTATTTGATGCAGCTTGAAGCATAATCTGCCAATCCACTGGTGCCAACTCCAAGACTAGTTTGCGTTCCCCTCCTAGTTACTTTCAAACGTTGATATCTGTGTAGCAGAAAGCACCTGAGTTCATGTGCTTCAGGCAGATTGATATGCCAAGTTCAGTATCTTGACAAAGAAAAAGTACTTACAGCTGCTCCTATATGCCCTCCACCAGCTAATTCTACCTCCATCCCCAGTCCACATAACATTTCATTTCAGGATTATTACTGAAGATAATTTTGTTGTCCGAGTGGGAAAAAAAAAAATCTGGCCCCCAAGCGCCAGATATGCTAGGGTACGCCACTGGTACCCTGCCTTTCAATTTTGCCTTTGACCAGTCCAACGCGAATCACAATCAGTACAAGGAGACTGGCAGAGAACACACAGCAGTAAGTTCTGCAACATCACTGGGCAGTTCTTGGTCCACGTAAAATCCTTTGGTGGACCAGGAGCTACGCAGTGATGCTGAGAGAAGCGCGGTGCAGCTGGGAGCGGGATTCCCAGCTATAGAAGATGATTAATGCATGCACCGAGAGGAAGGGGGCAAAGTTTGGCATCTTCAATGTGGGCACTGGATGACCTTCTCCCAGCTCTGCTGACGGCTGTAGAAAAATAATACTAATCACTGGATCCATGTTGTAATTTCAGCCACATTAGATCTTTGATCAGGAGGACTGCTTTGAATATTAAATACACAGGCAGCTTCTTTAAGCTTATTAACCTGTTTCAAGCAGAATGAGAGCAAAGCTTTTTTCACTGCATAAAGTCATAAAGCCAAAAATAATGGTTTTGCTTTTACATTAGCTTTAGTCTAGACATCATCTCTTCATGGTCCAATGGTTACAGTGAAAGTTAAATGTGAATTTATTTCTCGGCAGAGGTGACATCACACACATAAAGATGTCTGAGAGTACAGAGGACTAGCACTCATTTTCACTTGCACAAAGGATGTTGATTGAATTGCCATGGAAACCAGAACCCCCTACTATCAAGAGCTGTTCCACTGCTACACCTATCATGAGCAAGCGGGTAATATACACATAATGCCCGCAGGCTCCTGTGCATTGCACCCACCACAAAATTCTATGCCAAATAACAGGCCTTTAATCTGTTTTGTTTAATTCAATAGCTTAATCACTCCTTGGATACTGCACAGTCTATACAGTCATCATCCACATAAAGCAGAATACGACACTATAAAACAGCAAAGCATAAAATATGCTACAGTGCAATTGTGTAATTATTTTGCTGAATGAAGAGTCTCACTCACACCGAAGCGAGGGAAGAATTTTTGATTAGAATTACATATTTTATAGCATTGCTATAAAGAACACATTTGTAAAATACAGTAAAGATCACTTTTTCTACCCAATAAGACCCACATTTTAAGAAGCTTTACTTTATTTTATTGCTCATGTTTAAAGTGAATCAGTTAGGATCGCGATATAGGAGCTGCAACTGTTGATTTGTATTTAAAAGGTTTAGACACAGGTGGTGTGATAATGATCCTGGCTAAGTCCTAGTAAGTCACTGACCTGGATTAAAACTCAATTTCCACTCTCCCTCCCCCGAAGGTCTTCTAGTTTTTGTTCTATATATTAACCTTTTTTCAAAGTCTTTATGCTGGTCACATGATGCTGCAGGGTCCCCTTCTTCTTTGCCTTTTCTGCTGGCTGGATTATCCTTGCTGACACAGAAATGGGATTGATGGCATGACATCAACACCAGTTTCTGCACCATTACATTGTAAATGATGGGTGCCATGGTGTTGCCCCTTAGGGGTGGGCTCATAATGCCCTGCATTCAGTCTTTTGGGTGTAGTGACACTGGGCGTCTTTGAGCCTGGAAGACCGAGGACATCTAGTGGCAAAGAAGAGGTACTATAGGGGCTAGTTAAAAATCTAGTTAAACTCAGGTAAGAACACTAGGTGCATTTAAAATATATATTGAATTTATTATTTAAAAATAAATGTAAAACAGCTATTTAAAAAAACATGCACATACATACATATATATATAAGACAGATAAAATAACGGCAAAGCTATTATAGCCTTCTATTAACAAAGGTCCTTTCTGATTGAGAATTTTTTAGTTTCATTCCATTTGATAGACAAGACGATAGCTAAGGAGCTGCTCTTAGCTAATCATCAAGAGTAATAATGCATCACACATTTTTGCAGATGTTTGGGCGTATGGCCCAAATCCACATGTATTCCTCTGCCTCTGACTTTCTCCTGTAATTGCATAATGAATAATTCATGAGCTAGACATGGAAACATTTATGCCAAATTAGCCTCCCCGTGAAACAGTAATCTAAAATACTTGGGGTAGTGCTGATATTAGTAAGCTTCAGTTACGATTAGACACAAAAGAATATTCCAATTAAAATAGGTTATAAAATAGGTTACGTTCTAAATTCAGATTGTACACAATAATGCATAAAAATACATTTTCAAAACACAACTTGTACAAAAATAATCAAAATTGCTAAGCTTAGTGTTTTGTTATAAGAGGACATTGATGTGTTCTGTTATACTGTATATTGTACAGAATAGGTCAGAATTTCATTTCACTGGAACAAGCATGTAGCCAGTGAAGTATGACCCCCTGTTGTTCATACTTATTACAAGACTCTGTACTGAAGTCAGAAACAGGATCATTATATATTTAAAAGGTGCCACCTTAGCACATCAGAAATGGTAGCTCATGTTATAACAAAACAGAGCTGACTTGCCTTTAACATATGGCACAAAACCACATTTACAAAGAACATATTAAAATAATCTATTGAGATTAGTTTTATCTGCATTTAGCTTTGAATTATCTTATTTTATAATAAAATCTATATATGTACCTACTTATTGACAAATGAAGGAAAATAGAAAAGACTGGAAACAGGCCGCCTGTCCGTTTCCGTCTGATCTGCCAGACAGATGAGGAATAGGACCACCATCCGTCTGTTTTTGGTGGACAGGATCGGATCGGATCGGATGGCAGCGGGTGCCAGCGGACCTATGTCCACTGACATTCGCCACTCCATAGAAGAGACTGGAGGGTCCAATCATATTCCCCTGAAAAACTGACAGACGGACCTGATCAGGCAACCCGTGTGAAAGGGGCCTAAAAAAATGAGATAACATTCTGTACATTTGTAATAATGAAGCAATAGAACTTCATATATACACCACTGTTCTAGTTCCAATTTTCCCCTGACAGAGATTCTAACAAACAGAAAAAAAAACATTTGTGTCTATGTCCCCAAGGGAAATCAGTTCCCCTCGCTTCTTGTGACAGCCAAATAGTGTTTGGCTCTGAAAGTTTGGATATGTGGAAGCTAAGGCTCCATGCACACAGGACACTTTTTCAACCTTCTCTGAACAATTTTTTGGACAGTTAGAAACCGACGCTTAAAATGGCCGCGTTTTACATGCCGCGTCCATGTCTAGAAGCATTTTTTTTTTCTTTAAATGACAAACGCCTCTAAACTAAACGCTGCTATACGAGATTTAGGCGTTTAGGTGCGTTTACAAGCTGTTACAGGCATTTGGCGTTTCAAATGCCTCTGAACTTGCATCTGAATGCATTTTTTTTTGCTTTCCAAAAAAAGCCTCTAAACTCAACTGCCTGGAAACGACCTTAAACGACCCTGTGTACATGTACTGATTAGATAAAAGAGGAGAGTTCAGGGGCAGCTGAAAAAAACGCCCACATGCCTCTAAACGTCCGTTTAGCAGCAGTGTGCATGAGGCCTAACCCATTAAAAGGACTGTTGCACATGGCCAAAAATTGAGCGAATAGCCGTATAGTGTAAAAAAAAAAAATCTTATTGTGGTGCCTGGGAGCCACAGCTGCATGGGTCCCATGGGCTAAAGTATGCTGCAGCTGTGGCTCCCGTGCCACAACAACACGCATATTTTATATTGTTTGTCAATATGTGCAACGTTATGGCAAACGTTATGGCAATGTGCAAGAGGCCTAATGGCCCGTACACGCGATCCGAAAATTGGGCGAAAAATACCGCATACGATGCAATCGTACGATAATCGGATCATTAGTACACAGCTTACGAGAGCCGATCATGACAGTTCATCAGATAATATTCGATCAGCCATGAAAATTTTGATCATATGTTACCAGATCGTATGATTTTCGTTTAGTCAGTACAGTTGTCGTCCGAAAATAAAAATACAAATACACTACAACACATGACATCACTTCCGATTTTTTTATTCTGTCGTACGAGAATATTCGTGACTTTAGTGCACTCTTACGATTCGATCTGAGATTAGCATGCAAAAAAAAACGGACGATCTGTTGTCCGATTTTCGAATCGTGTGTACGGGGCATTTAAGTGTTCCAACCCCTCTCCCCAAAAAATGAATAACTGGTGGCTTATCTTTCATTATGACTAATTAATTTATTACTATTTAACTGTAGGCTTGCTGTTTGACTATTTGTCAACGCTAAGGGCCGGTTCACACTTGAGCGGCGCGACTCCGTGGCCCGTTCACATCTAGGTGACTTGTCAGGCGACTTGAGTCGCCTGACAAGTCGTCTCAATGCTGTACAATGCAACTGTTCTAATAGGAGCGAATTGCTTCGCTCCTACTTAGAAAAATAGTTCCTGCACGATTTTCAGGGTGATCTCAGCACGGCATGCATTGACTTCTATGATAGAAGTCTCCTCACAAGCCGCGTTGAGATCGCCTCAAGCGGGGTGACTTGCTTCGCCCTGGCAAGTCGCGCCGCTCAAGTGTGAACCGACCCTAACTTTTTTTTTTTTAAGGTTTAATTATACTTTAACTGTTAATATGAATGAATTCATATTCATATAATGAGTGCGAGAGGCCTTAAAGTGTACCAACCCCTCTCCTCAAAAAAATAATAACTGGTAGTTTATCCTTCATTGTGCGTAATTCATTTATTACTATTTCTCTGTAGGCTTGCTTTTTGACTATTTGTACCTGTTGATCCTGTAACATCCTTTCCTAGGATGAGAACACTAACTTTATTCTTTTTTTTTTCAAGGTTTAATTATGCTTTAACTGTTAATATGCATGATATCCAATGAATAAAAGAGTTCACAGAATTGTATTATACTCATTTTTTTAACACAGAAATTGCATGTTTTCATTAAAATCTAAACAAAACATATAAAACACTGCCTTGCATTCTGCCTATTATTCACTGCTCACACGCTTGTTTTGTTGTGACATTGAAGCAAAGTAAAGAGCTACACTAAGAGCACTTGGTCAAGGTCGCAATTAGTTGGCGTTAGCTGTGGACCAGAGATTTTAATTTCACAGGCCAGTGCTTTAATCATACATTCACTCCTCCCTGCTAAATGCAATGAAATCATATTTATGACATTCCGCTTTTATTAAACCATTTTTTAGATGCACTGGCTTGTTCTGTTTGCTCTACGCACGTCTGATACAATAATAAAGACAAGAAATATTCAACATGTTTTATCTATCCATCATCCTGGATTTTAGCATCAATGTGGTCTCATCTAAAAGTAACAAACAAAAAAGGGACTAATATGATCTACTTAACCACTTCAGCTCCGGAAGGTTTTACCCCCTTAATGACCATGCCATTTTTTGCGAAATGGCACTGCATTCGTTTAACTGACAATTGCGCAGACATGCCATGCTGTATCCAAAAAAAAAGGTTTGTCCTTTTTTTCTCATGGTGGTATTTGATCACCTCTGCGGTTTTTATTTTTTGTGCTATAAACAAAAAAAGAGCGAACATTTTGAAAAAAAAAACATTTTTTTACTTTATTCAATGAAAAAATGTACAAAATCAAATGTATTCATCAATTTAGGCCAATATATATTCTGTTACATATTTTTGATAAAAAAATCCCAGTAAGCATATATTGATTGGTTTGCGCAAAAGTTATAGCGTCTACAAGCTTGTAATGGCAGCAATCAGCGACTTATAGCAGGACTGCGACATTGCAGCAGACAAATCAGACTCCTAATTGACACTTTTTAGGGACCAGTGACACTAATACAGCGATCAGTGCTAAAAAATATGCACTGGCACTGTACTAATGACACTGGCAGGGAAGGGGTTAACATCAGGGGGGATCAAGGGGTTTAATTGCGTTTCCTGGGAGTGCTTTCTAACTGTGTGGGGGATGGTTGCATTGTGGGAAAGCAGAGGTACGTGTTTCTGCTAAGCAGAAACACAAGATCTCTGCCTTCCCTTGTCACAGAATGGCGGTCTGCCTTGTTTACATAGGCAGGCCGCCGTTTTGCTCATCTCCCGAATGATCAGCAAGGCCAGGAGGACATCGTGTCCACCAGACCCGCTGTTACTGGACACCGGGTTGACGGTGGCTTGTGTGCACACCCTAGCCCCGGAAGTACCAGATCACATACCTAGTATGTGTTCTGGCGCAATGCGGCCACCCTGCCGCAGATATTCAACCAGTTACATATTCCTAATGTGAAACTAAAGTGTAAAATCGAAAAACTGCAAGCAGTCAAATCATTTATCGCGAAAGAGACAGGTTATGTCTCAACAGCAATAAACTAAACTTACCTGCATGTTTACAGTCTTTAGAATGTACATCAGTCAAAACCTAACCACGGCACTACCCGCCTGGAGTTTGCATGTTTTCCTTTTGCCCGCGTGGGTTTCCTCCGGGTACTCCGGTTTCCTCTCGTACTCCAAAGACATGCTGGTAGGTTCATTGGCTCCCGTCTAAATTGTCTCTAGTATGTATATGTACGAATGTGAGTTAGGGGCCTTAGATTGTAAGCTCCTTGAGGGCAGGGACTGATGTGAATGCATTATATATGTATGTAAAGTGCTTTGTAAATTGACGGCACTATATAAGTACTGTAATAAATAACAAATAAATGTACATGAATGAATCTCCCATTGGAGGCTATTCTGATAATCCAGCATCCATGGTTGTCAGAATACCCATATAGAGACTTCAGCTGATTTGCTGCAATCACTGTTAAGCCAAACTTTTTTTTTACCTGGCACCTCTGATTTTGGCAGGGCCAACCAACAGCTCGAAATTGGAGCTGTGTATGGCCAGCTTAAGATGAGGACTTCAGTGCTATTTGAGCTGTGTATGGCCAACCTTAGATCTGGACTTCAGGGTTATTTAAGTCATGTATGGCCAGCTTTAGACAAGGAGTTCAGTGCTATCTGAGCCCTGTAGACCAGCTTTAGACAAGGACTTCATTGCTATCTGAGCCCTGTAGGCCAGCTTTAGACAAGGACTTCATTGCTAACTGAGCCCCGTAGGGCAGCTTTAGACAAGGGCTTCAGTGCTATCTGAGCCCTGTAGGCCATCTTTGGACAAGGACTTCAGTGCTATCAGAGCCCTGTATGGTCCGCTTTAGACAAGCACGTAACGCTATTCGAACCGTGTATTGCTAGCTTTAGACAAGGACTTCAGTGTGATTTGAACCTGGGTATTGCTAGCTTTGGACAAGGACTTCAATGCTATTCGAGCCTTGTATGGTCAGGTTTAGACTGAGCCATGTTTGGTCAGCTTCACACAAGGACTTCAGTGCTAATCAAGCCTTGTAAGGCCAGCTTTAGACACGATCTTCAGTGTTATTTGATAACCTGTATGGTCAGTTTTAGACAAGGACTTCAGTGCTATCTGAGCATTGTATGATCAGTTTTAGACAAGGACTTTAATGATATTCAAGCTGTGTATTGCTAGCTTTAGACAAGGACTTCAGTGCTACTCTTGTAATCACCAAGGATAAATTGCTTCCCAGTTGCATCAGTCGGATTCATATCTTTGTCTGCTCTGATCAACCTTTTTTTTTCACTATGTCCTCCCTCAAACCAGTTTCTGAATAAAAAGGTTTGTCTTCAAGACAACCACCCAATGTTATCTTGGTGTTGTAATGAGAAAACCTGCGGAGTCAAACAGCATCTTACCAAAAATCTGTACACTGTGTGCAGAAAAGCTCCAAGTTCCCATACTGAAAAGTGAAATGCATAACAATTTTATAAAATTACAATGAAAGGGATATGTATAATAATTTATATCGCAAACTACTTGCAGTGTACAATGCCAGGACTGACATCATTTTATCCTTCGTTCTCTTGAAGCATTACAGCTAGCTGCTGCAAGAAAGGCAATAAGACAAGCCTACTCTTCAGACCAACAAAGGGTTAAGTTACCCGTGAACGCAGACCACTGGAAGTCCCCAGCTGCTAGACATTACAGCAGACAGGAGAAAGGAAAGAATCCCATTGGGAAAAACCATATGACTGTGTCATGTAGACTGGCTCTAGTGGAAAATCTGTACATTCCTCAGCACAACCACTGCAGCTTATTTACCAGGTTGCTTAGGTATCTGCATCCATACAGACGCCATGAGAATGCATGAGCACAAATTTATCACATCAGCGCAGAAAATTAGAGTAAAGTTTCCTTCGGATTCATGTGACAAAAGATAGATACCAATTATTGTAACGTGTGCCGAAAACCCAATGCAGAAAGCACTCCAACAACAACCCTAAAGTGCCAACCACTTCATTCCTGAACCTAGGCAGGAATTTAAACGTGCATAGATGTGAACACGACTTGCTTTCACAGGTATCGTTCTAATGAATTAAAACAGTAGTTTGAAAAAAAATCACCAACAAATTATGTTGAGTGATGGAATTTGTGAGTAGCACTATGTCCATTAGGTTGGTACATGGCAATAATGATTTGATGGGGTATGTTCATTGTACATCGGTCAAAACTTAACCAGCGCAGATCTTAAAGTGCAGATAAAGTGGAGAAGAGTTGGATACTTTTTTAATTTGCTTGGTTGTTCAGGTATTCCCCTCTTGTCCTGTATGAAATAAGGGAAAGGAAATGTATATATACTGTATATAGATATTCTGTGGTGTTCTGTGATTGGAGGAGAGACCAGGTCACATACCAGTCCTTCCTCTACAGTATTCACATAATGCCTTGTATTCAGTGAAAACAAAATACAGGGCTTAGTGTGAGTGAGCACGCAAAGAGGAGGGGGCAGGTAAGCGACTGAAGCCCTTCGCTGTTGTAGCCCCATCTCTCATCCAACCAGCACCTGTAAATCCAGCTTGTAGCACGGTATGATTTTTATACTATGCAGAAGTCATCCATGCACAATATGCCTATTTTCACTTTATTTAGCTAGCACAGTATCTAAAATAACTTTTTCCCCAGAGTTCAGAGTTAAGGATTCCACTGAACGGATCTTCATGAAACATTGAATAAACCAGTACAATCATGTAATGGCAAATACCAAAAGATGCATGAACATACAGTATCTTTAGCTGTCCTGAGAAGAAAAATATAATTTATTCTGTGTAGTTTGTAACTGCATGGGACATCTATTATTTATAAATCACCAAACATGTTTCTCCTTTCTGTGTAACATGATGTTATGTGAGGCAATAAGGCTTGTAGCATATCTGGTCTGTACTTTAACCTCTCTTTTATGCTTTAGAGAACAGAAAAATGAATACCCTGACATCTATAGACAGCACGGTCTGCAGCAAGTACTACATAAAGGCAATAAAGACTACGCATCGCCAACATTCAATTTTCCCAGATATCAAAACAATTGTCAGATGTAGCCGCTGTCCCTCAAGTAAAGTACTGCAAGTGTAAGCTGGGGAAGGTCAGCTGTCTGTCTTTGTAATGAGGTCTTTGGAGAGCAGAAACAAGCTACTTGTGGTGTTAGAAATCTCATGGATGTCGAATCTCAGTATGGTGTATGTGTGTGGAGATATATATATATATATATATATATATATATATATCTCCACACACATACACCATACTGAGATTCGACAGATATAGATATATCTATACACAAGTGAGTACACCCCTTACATTTTTGTAAATATTTTATTATATCTTTTCATGTAACAACACTGAAGAAATTACACTTTGCTGCAATGTAAAGTAGTGAGTGTTCAGCTTGTATAACAGTGTAAATTTTTTATCCCCTCAAAATAACTCAACACACAGCCATTAATGTCTAAACCGCTGGCAACAAAAGCGAGTACGCCCCAAGTGAAAATGTAGAAATTGGACCCAATTAACAATTTTCCCTCCCTGGTGTCATGCGACTCATTAGTGTTACAAGGTCTCAGGTGTGAATGGAGAGCAGGTGTGTTAAATTTGGTGTTATCACTCTCACTCTCTCATACTGGTCACTGGAAGTTCAACATGGCACCTCTTGGCAAAGGACTCTCTGAGGAACTGAAAATAAAAATTGTTGCTCTACATAAAGATGGCCTAGGCTATAAGAAGATTGCCAATACACTGAAACTGAGCTGCAGCATGGTGGCCAAGACCATGCAGTGGTTTAACAGGACAGGTTCCACTCAGAACAGGCCTCGCTATGGTCGACCAAAGAAGTTGAGAGCATGTGCTCAATGGCATATCCAGAGGTTGTCTTTAGGAAATAGATGTATGAGTGCTGCCAGCATTGCTGCAGAGATTGAAGGGGTGGGGGGTCAGCCTGTCAGTGCTCAGACCATACACCGCATACAGCATCAAATCGGTCTGCATGGCTGTCATCCCACAAGGAAGCTTCTTCTAAAGATGATGCACAAGATGATGCACAAGAAAGCCCGCAAACAGTGTGCTGAAGACAAGCAGAGTAAGGACATGGATTACTGGAACTATGTCCTGTGGTCTGATGAGACCAAGATGAACTTATTTGGTTCAGATGTTGTCAAGCGTGTGTGGCAGCAACCAGGTGAGGAGTAAAAAGACAAGTGTGCCTTGCCTACAGTCAAGCATGGTGGTGGGAGTGTCATGGTCTGGGGCTGCATGAGTGCTGCAGACACTGGGGAGCTATGGTTCATTGAGGGAACCATGAATGCCAACATGCACTGTAACATACTGAAGCAGAGCATGATACCCTCCCTTAGGAGACTGTGCCACAGGGCAGTATTCCAATATGATAACGACCCCAAACACACCTCCAAGACGACCACTGCCTTGCTAAAGAAGCTGCGGGTAAAGGTTATGGACTGGCCAAGCAGGTCTCCAGACCTAAACCCTATTGAGCATCTGTGGGGCATTCTCAAACGGAAGGTGGAGAAGCGCAAGGTTTCTAACATCCACCAGCTCTGTGATGTCGTCATGGAAGAGGACTCCAGTGACAACCTGTGAAGCTCTGGTGAGTTCCATGCCCAAGAGGGTTAAGGTAGTGCTGGAAAATAATGGTGGCCACACAAAATATTGACACTTTTGGCCCCATTGGGACATTTTCACTTAGGGATGTACTCACTTTTGTTGCCAGCGGCTTAGACATTAATGGCTGTGTGTTGAGTTATTTTGAGGGGACAGCAAATTTACACTGTTATGCAAGCTGTACACTCACTACTTTACATTGTAGATAAGTGTCATTTCTTCAGTGTTGTCATGTAAAATATTTACAAAAATGTGAGGGGTGCACTCACTTTTGTGAGATACTGTATATAAATATATATATATTATATTATTTTCCTCAGCCAAAATATACTCTTTAAATTTACTGCACACCTACCTACCAAAGCACACAAAAGCATTATGCCAGTCATATCAGCTGATGTGTTATGGCAGGGGTCCCCAACCCTGTGCCCTGTTGATTACCAGACTACATAGTGGACAGCGGTAAGTGAGTGGCAACTGTAATCTAGACAGGGCTATCACAGAGCACGCTCACCACTCACCTCCTGCTGTGTGGCCATGCCTGTGTGTCCTCTCCCAGCTCTCTCCGCGGAAGATTTCATTCAATCAGCAGGATAGGGGGTGGGAGTTGCTGGAGATCTGCACAGAGAGCGGGAGTCTTTCATATTAACAAGCAAGTCATCACCTGCTTGTTAACATAAGTTTACGTCCAGATTTGCAGCTCCTCCCACCCCTTGCCCTGCTAAGAGGATAACATTGTCGGCGGGGCAGGCGAGATGGGAAAGGACACACATGCTGAATCCTGCCTCTGCTCCATGGAAGGTAGGACTGTGCAGGGGAAGCAGAGAGTGAAATGGGTGATTAGAGAGAAAAAAGGGGGGGCATGACTGCAAGGGGCACTGTATTGAGGGGCTATGATATAAAGGGGACTGCACTGCAATGGGACTTTACAGTGCAGTTCCCTTCACATCACAGCCCCCCTTTACATTATTGTAAAGGGGACTACATTCTAAAGGGGCACTGTGATGTAAAGGGGACTACACTGTAAAGGGACACTATGTAAAGGGGGCTGTGATGTGAAGGAGAACAGAGGACACTGTGCAATTGCTTTCAAGGGGAACTATGAAATAAAATGGGAGACTGTGCTGTAAAGGAGGGTTGTGGTCTGAAGGGGGGCCGAGGACCCACTCCATGAATATCCCTTTACCAACCGTCCCCCAAGGTCCCTGGTGCAAAAATAGGTTGGGGACTGTTGTGTTATGGTGCATTGCAATTTCCATTACTCTAGAGTTTGTTGCGATTATCCCTTGTCTCATCATGCCAAGTGTATAACTCTCCAAAAAATGGAGGAAGGAGGAGGAAAATGTGGCATTTAAACTTTTTTTTTACCCAAATCTATGCAAATCACCCATTTTATCCACCTATGTTAAAAAAATAAAATAAAAGTATATATAAGTTATATTTTGATAGCTGATCACACAAGTTAAATGATAACTATTTTTCTACAGTCATCCTTTAACTAATGTACCACTCCATAGTCTTCCCCTCTTCGCAAAGTCTTAAACTGCCCATACATGTATATATAGACCTGTGGGCTAAGCAAAACAAATCTTACAGATTTCTCCACCTGTGCTAAATAGCACAAACAGATTAATTTCCTGCTGCAGCTATTGTATTCTGACAGCTGTTACCCAGAGCTGTCAGATTACCTGAACAGTGCCTGCATCTGATTGGCTGAAAATGTTCTACCCAGCAGGTGGTGCAGACAGGGGCACCCACGGCTTGAATTTTACCTGTTTCACATGTATCACCCAAAATTCATCTGTGTACGGCATCCTTTATACTCATCTGTCCATGCTACTCCCAGATCCCTGCTGGGAGCACTACAGCCACAACAATTTGGTGATTATAAGGCCTCATACACACGGGCGTTTTATAATAAATAAGCAAAACGCCAGGTCCGATGTTTTTTTAAAAAATCGGCGTTTTTTGCGGCGTTTTGCATCGGCGTTAGCGAGCGTCGGCGTCAATAGGCGTTTTTTAAAAAAAAATCAGTCCTCTGCTATTTTTCAACCTAAAAACGCCGGCGTCAAAAAACGCTTGTTAACGCCGGTACGGCGTTAGCAAGCGTTAGTGAGCGTTTTGCCGATTGGCGTCAAAAAACGCCAAAACGCTACAGCTACAGAACGCGATGGTCCCGCGTTCTAAAAACAGCTCACTAACGCCAACGCCCTCTACTGCTCACTAACGCCGGCGTTTTTAGAAGGCCATTGAATAACATGGAGAGCTGCAAAAAACGCCTACAAACGCCGGCGTGCAAAACGCCCGTGTGTATGAGGCCTCAGACTTAGGGGTGCTGGGAGGTCAGCTGAAGGATAATACGGAAAAAGTACCATCATCCTTTAGGTTTGATTTAAATTTCAAGTAGAACTATTCTTTTACTTTTGCATGCAGTCAGTGTTTATTTATATTCTTACTAGAATAAATTAGTTAGACCATCAATTCAAAAGTTTAATATACAGTATATCCAACAGATAGTAGATGTCAAAGTGTCATAAGTATGATTAGCACAGTTAATGATCTTGCGATCAGATGTATAAACACAAAGTGATGCTTCCACTAAATCCAAAGATAATGTTATTTTTTTACTGACATACAGTACTTTAAATATAAGCAATGTCATATAATCAATGGTGCTGGCTGCTGGAGTCGTTACAGGGAGACTATAATGTATTTCAGGTTGCACAAGTAATGGTGGACTTTTATATGTTTACAAGTCATCATGGAGACACCATTCCTAGACAATGTTTTCTGAGAGGAAACGTGACAGGTCAGTGATAGCAGTGCGATGTCTACAAGTGCGGACTGTTCTGCAAGCGGCCGTACACCACACATGTTTAAACTGCCTGATCTATACTACTATGCTGTAAGTGCAATCTTATTTTTGATAAATCCATTTTTATACAGTTATGCACTGAGCCTTTTCCATTGCTTTTTTCACTACATGATATGAGACACGTAAGCCTGGATCTATCTCATGAAGCTGGTTGATCACCTAGCCTCAGAGGAGATTTCAAAAACAAGCATATGATCTCTTGGTGGGATCATTACATTTGGTAAGCGCCCAATCTTTTGTTCACAGCACCGTGGTGATGCACCAGAGTTTCGGATTGTTTTCTTTGCACAAAAACCATCCTTTATGAACTGCATGTGGGAAGTTGGAACCACTCATTTATTTTCATGCAATTATAGCAACTGTTGGAGCACCTGCTAACACATCTGAACTTTTGACTCACCTGTAATTTATTTGCATTGTGTTGCAGCAGGTTTTCAGTCACCCAATATGTGTGGATCAGCTTCATATGTTCAAGCACTTTGCACAATCATATATGGTCATTCGCATTTTGCGAGAAGCTTATTATTTTAAAAAATTGTTTTATATTAAATTTTACATTTTTAAGAATCAACACATTTGTTTTGGAAACCGTGCATCTTATAGATATACAGGGTGGGCCATTTATATGGATACACCTTAATAAAATGGGAATGGTCTGTGATATTAACTTCCTGTTTGTGGCACATTAGTATATGTGATCTTTGGAGTCATCTGAAGGCAATTGTCTATGCTGTGAAGATACGAGATGTGCAGCACCTGAAACTATGGATACTGGAAGCCTGTGCTAACATTTCTCCTGCGGTGTTGCTATCAGTGTGTGAAGAGTGGGAGAAGAGGGTTGCATTGACAATCCAACACAATGGGCAGCACATTGAACACATTTTATAAGTTGTCAGAAACTTGTAAATAACTCATGAAAGAATAAAGTTACGTTAAAACCAAGCACACCATTGTTTTTCTTGTGAAATTCCCAACAAGTTTGATGTGTCACATGACCCTCTTCCTATTGAAAAAACAAAAGTTGGATTCAAAATGGCCGCCATGGTCACCACCCATCTTGAAAAGTTTGCCCCCTCACATATACTAATGTGCCACAAACAGGAAGTTAATATCACCAACCATTCCATTTTATTAAGGTGTATCCATATAAATGGCCCACCCTGTACACACACACATGCCATTTCGTCATTATTCAAGGATTTTTTTTATTGCAGCAGTTTCTGATCACAATATTTGAGCTACGCGCAACCTTTTTATTATTTTTCTCAGTATTTTAAATGATAGAGACAGAATATCAAACAAAAATCCAGAAAAACATGATACAAATGTTATAAATTGAGTTGCAGTTTAGTGATTAAAATAAGTATTTGATCCCCTACCAACCAACAATGATTCTGGATCCCACAGACTGGCTACAGTATGTGTTCATGTGGTACACAGATTAGTCCTGTCAATTTAAGAAGGTGCTCCTAACGACAACTCGTTATGTGTATGAAAGGCACCTGTCCACCGAATCTCTTCCTTCTATTCAAACCTCACCATCATGGGCAAGACCAAAGAGCTGTCAAAAAGATGTCAGGGGCAAGATTGTAGATCTGCACAAGGCTGGAATGGGCTACAAGCCCTATCGGCAAGAAGCTTGGTAAGTAGGAGCAACTGTTATTTGCAAATGAAAAAAATACAAAATAACCATCAATCGCTCTCAGTCTGGAGCCCAGAACTACACGGGAGGAGCTTGTGAATGATCTCAAGGCAGTTGGGACCACAGTCACCTAACAAACCATTTGTAACACAATACGCCGCCATGCATTGAAATCCTGCACCGCCCATAAGCACTCCTCCTCAAGAAGGCACATGTACAGGCCCATCTGACGTTTGCCAATGAACATCTAAATGATTCAGAGAAGGATTGGGAAAAAGTGCTGTGGTCAGATGGGACCAAAATTGAGCTCTTTAGCATTAACTTGACTCGCCATGTTTAGAGGAAGAAAAATGTTGACTATGACCCTAACAACACCATCCCTGCATTCAAGCACAGAGGTGGGAACATTATGCTTTGGGGCTGTTTTCTGCTAAAGGTATAGACCGACTTTGCCGCATTGAGGGGCCAATGTATGGGGTCATGTATTGTAAAATCTTGGATGAGAACCTTCTTCCCTCGGCCAGAACACTGAAGATGGGTCATGGATGGGTCTTCCAGCATGACAATGACCCAAAACATACGACCAAGGCAACAAAGGACTGGCTCAAGAAGAAGCACATTAAGGTCATGGAGTGGCCTAGCCAGTCTCCAGACCTTAATTCTATAGAAAATGTATGGAGGGAGCTGAAACTTCGAGTTGCCAAGGGACAGCCAAGAAAACGTAAGGATTTAGAGAAGATCTGTAAAGAAGAGTAGACCAGTAGGGTTTCTCCACCAAGTACCAAGTCATGTTTTACTTAGGGATCAAATACTTACTCACTGAACTGCAACTCAATTTATAACATTTGTATCGTGTTTTTTCTGGATTTTTGCTTGATATTCTGTCTCTATAATTTAAAATGCACCTATGATAAAAAATATGGACCCTTAATTTCTTTGTGAGTGGGCAAACTTACAAAATCTGCAGGGGA
This sequence comes from Glandirana rugosa, assembly GCA_018402905.1. Taxonomy (NCBI): domain Eukaryota; kingdom Metazoa; phylum Chordata; class Amphibia; order Anura; family Ranidae; genus Glandirana; species Glandirana rugosa. Next base: position 387,753 of record BLSH010427959.1, on the reverse strand, counting down.
TCAAATAATTATTTTCCCCACTGTATACATACACATATATATATATATATATACACACACACACACACACACACACACACACACTATTTATGGGCCACAAAAGGAATACATATACTGTCAGGTATTTACAGAACAACAGGTTTTGTCTTCAAGTAAATTCATAAATAACTCTTCAACAATAAAACCAGCATGCATAAAAAGTGATGAGGGTAACTGCTTAAAATAAATCATTACATCACAAAACATAAGCCAGACCTCAGCTTTCACGATCGCCTTTCATTCAGCTTTTTCTGCAATGAAGCGGAATTTAGCGTTGAATAAACTGACGCCTGGACTTACTGTTCTAGCAAGATCTCCCGGACATTGGCTTTTGGGAAAAATAAATAAATAAAGAAAGAAACATGTATTGCTTGTATTGGAAATCGCCCAACTCAAGCTTATTGGAGATCAAAGACTCTGCATCAAAGTCCCGCTTCATCCATTGTGTCAGGCTTAACCCATATAATGCTGGAGAGGCTTAACGTGCATTATGGATTCAATGCGCTGCACCCGCTTCACCCTGGCTGTAAACCAAACCATGCCGAGTCATCAGCAGTCTCCAATCCCATGTCCATCTCAGTTGCTGAATGCACTGGAAGCCACTGGATATTTGCACCATCACCATCCAGAAATAATAAGCTTCACAAAAGCTGTCTGCAAGCGCAGTCAGGCCACATATACAATACATTAAAAAGATATACATTTGTGTAAAGGAAAATGCCGCTAAGAACTATTCACTAAGCTGGTAAAAAAACACCTTTTAATTAAAACAAAAATCTCCTGCAAAAAATTACTTAAACTTGCCATGTATTAGTAGAACATTGGTATGAAAATTCTCACAATGCATTCGACTAAAGTACTTAAAAATTTCATTTTCGATTTTGAAATGAATTGAATTTACTGAACGAAAACCACATTCACGGTTCGAAATTCATCTGCTCAAAACATTTTCCATCTTGCTTTTTTGAATTTTTTTTTTCTCACCGTGGTTGAAAACGAAAACCAGTTTGATCAAAATTAACAAATTAAAATATGAAATAAACATTCCTGAATATAAATTTTTCTAAATCAATTCTTCTAGTGTATGAGCAGCTTTATGTGGGATGTTCATCTCTCTAACAGTGGATGAATTAAAAAAGACCAATAGCTATATCAGTCTTCATTGGCTGCACAGTATAAGCATTGTTGTTGTACGGTATAGAAGGTTTGTTGATTTGCATATTGGGATTTCATAGTTCTTTAGAAACGTAACAAATCGAATGGGTTGTATTTCGAGATCTATACAGCTCTTTTATTCAAACGATAGAAATGTTCTTTAAGTTAAAGCTTCTGTTTAATCAGCATAATGTCCAACTTTTTGCATCTACAGATAGCTTATCTGGATTTTATGTGTCAGCTTGTTAAGAAAGGCAAGAGCACAGTTCCCCCAGCAACTGCTTCAAAGCCGTCCCTAATGTACAAGAGAAAGTGAGAGGCCGCAGGCAGCAGTGAAGTCTGCTCTATGACCAGATGTGACATGTCACGGAATCATACGCATCATATGTCAGAGCCTCTGTTTCCTCAGTGGAGTGGTGCTAATGGAGGCTTCCAGGAAGGACAAGACATGAGTTATCAAACTTTAAACAAAATCAACTGGTTTGCATTACTATCCATGCGTTGTAAAAAAAAAAAATCAGAGCTGACTAATTGTAAACAGTTACAGGATTTAAACCCAAGACATACACATTGAAGCTACAGAACAGCATATAGTGGCATGTGGAACAAGATTGTGCCAGAGTTGAAAAAAATGAAAAGAACCATAGAGCCACTAATGTAAATGAAAGCAGATTCACCACCTAGATAATCTTCCTAAACATCACTCTTAAGTAAGGTTAAAGCAGATTATATATATATAT
>BLSH010427959.1:348437-385809 GCA_018402905.1 Glandirana rugosa | reverse complement strand
GCTTCAAAGCCGTCCCTAATGTACAAGAGAAAGTGAGAGGCCGCAGGCAGCAGTGAAGTCTGCTCTATGACCAGATGTGACATGTCACGGAATCATACGCATCATATGTCAGAGCCTCTGTTTCCTCAGTGGAGTGGTGCTAATGGAGGCTTCCAGGAAGGACAAGACATGAGTTATCAAACTTTAAACAAAATCAACTGGTTTGCATTACTATCCATGCGTTGTAAAAAAAAAAAATCAGAGCTGACTAATTGTAAACAGTTACAGGATTTAAACCCAAGACATACACATTGAAGCTACAGAACAGCATATAGTGGCATGTGGAACAAGATTGTGCCAGAGTTGAAAAAAATGAAAAGAACCATAGAGCCACTAATGTAAATGAAAGCAGATTCACCACCTAGATAATCTTCCTAAACATCACTCTTAAGTAAGGTTAAAGCAGAATATATATATATATATATATATATATATATATATATATATATATATATATATATATATACGCACACACATACACATGCACACACACTATGATATAGGAGTAGGAGGTGCTTCTCTCGTGGTAGATGTGTTTTTATGTGAGTTTTGGCAGTCTAAACAAAGCAGTCACCAAAAATGCAGAGCCACCCCTCATCAGCAGCATTGCTGCTATGGTCTCTAGTCCCTCAGACTTGTCTCACCCAACTTCTTTTTGCTCTCCTGGCTCACTTGGACTCGAATATAGCACCCTGCCGCACAGGCCCACTACTGGCCTCTTCTGACTTGGTTTCTCCTGACACCCTGGGCTTGCTTACTCCTATGAAACGTAGGGTCTCTCTGTACCATGGACTCTCCTAGTTGTCCCAGCCTTCTCGGTTTCCCAGACTCATGTAGCTGCCTCAACTTTTGCATTCTCATGGACATACAACCCCTCCAACATGGAGTTCAGTCTCTCAGACACAGCACCTTGGTCTCCAGACAGGATTACACACCTGTCTTCAAACAAAGCCTATGTGCCAAAATGGGAGCCCTGAGCTATGATCAAGGCCTTCTTAACCCTCTTGCATTGTATTGTAACTGTACTGTCTCCCTTTTTATACTGTAAAGCGCTGAGTAAACTGTTGGCGATATATAAATCCTGTGTAATAATAATAAGATCAGGCTTTGCTTATAACAGCCCTGCACACCTGTGTACTCATATATGTTATACTTGCTCTGCGTAATGGTTTTGCATAGAGCAGCCCCCCCACTGGCGCTTCTGGCTGCACCCCCCCTGTTGAGTGCCCCCAAATTTCCAGAGCCCAATTCTGAGTGTCCATAAAACGCACAGAGTGGGACATAGCCCCACCCCCGCTCCCTCCACATTGGCTCTGATTGACAGCAGCGGGAGCCAATGGATTCTGCTGCTGTAGCTGAGCCAATCAGAAGCGAGAGACCCTCGGCTCTTATGCACATCGCTGAATCGGGATCGGGCTCAGGTATGTATTTAGGGAGCTGGGGGGAAGCTGCAAGCATAAGGTTTTTTCCTTATTGCAAAGAATATAGTAAGGTAAAAAAACCTTCCTTTACAACCACTTTCCTTCAAGATGTTGACCCCAATCAAGGATTACAAAACCCAGAGAAAGCTTAAAACACAGCATTCTCCACTCGTAATAAACACGTCAGAGTAAGTTTGAGAATCCCGTGTTATTTCTATATTCGTTTCATAAACTCACACCATGGCATGGCCTTGCACTGCTACAATACACACAGGTGTGCACATGGGTGCACACTAGAGTATGAAAAATTGTGCCTTTTCATGTAAAAAAAAATATACCCCATACACCAGTATGCGTTTTTCAGATGTTATGAATACACAGCCAAGTAGTTTCTTTGTAGAACAATGGATTGGTTCAGTAAGCTTTTGAATCACACAAACATGATGGTACAATGATCCAAGAACAAGAACCAAATGACAAATACATTTCAAACCCAGAAGCCTTAATTGCTCCCCCCCCCCCCCCCCCCCAGCAAAAGCATGAATGAAAGCACATGCCTGTGATGCACAGAAAATGAAGATTTGACTGCCTCACCTTAGGGGACGTAGACACGTGTCTATTGACCTTTTTTTTCTGTAGAGAGAGAGAGGGAGCAGAAACTGGGTCCTGGGTTTTGATGTGCACATATTCTTGAAATGGTTAGAACACGTACGGTCTAGCCCAAACAATTATTTCTGTGTGCCCACTCAGGAATATCTTTGTGCACAAGCAATTGCTTTTAAAGTGATTTATTAAAACAGATATTTTATTGATTTCCTGTGTTCCCAGATCTCATTCTTCATGTACACCTTAGAAAACAGTATTGTTCATGAGGACAACAAAGTGATAATGTTGGTAGGTTTATACAGGTAGAGTTATAAAGAAAGCTTTGCAGATCATTAATAATGGGCTATGCGCAGTTTTATTGTGTCCGTGGGATTCATTTCATGAAAATAAAGCAAATTTTCAAAATATAGCTCTTGGCCAGCGCAGCAAATAAGGTATTGGCTACCAATATTTAACTTTACCTAGAAAAAATGACTGAGATCAATCAATTGAAATGAAATCAGTCTGGAAGCTGTGGGCAACAAAAATATGGGGTTGATTTACTAAAGCCGTGGTCTCCAAACTGCGGCCCTTTGCTTGCCCTTATGCGACTATTCCTCTCACTGATACAAAGTATTATTTCCCCCTACTGACACCAAAGGTGAGGCACCCCCAACAGTGGAGCATAATTACTCTCATTGACAACAACAGTGGGGCCCTTTCCCCTCCACAGGCTCCAATGATGGGTCGTACTTCCTTCCACTGTTATGAACGTTGGAATATTATTCCTCCCACTGACATCAAAGATGAAGCACAATTCCTCCGACTAATGGCTAACTATTCCTCCCACTGACACCAATGATGGGGCACTGTTCCTCCCCCTGACACCAACGGTGGGACTCTGGTCCTCCCACTGACACCAACGGTGGGACTCTGGTCCTCCCACTGACACCAACGGTGGGACTCTGGTCCTCCCACTGACACCAACGGTGGGACTCTGGTCCTCCCACTGACACCATTCTAAAATGGATTTCAGACATATATAAATGATCTAGGTGAACATTAAATATCATATGCTTGAAAAATTGTGCTCAGAAATTATGAACTGTAAACCATAGAACTTTTGTAAAGTGCTAGATACGCAGTGTTTCCATCATGGATTTCAGACATATATACATTATCTAGGTGAACAATAAATATCATACGTTCAAAAAATGGTGCTTAGAAATTATATATATATAAAACTGTAAACCATAAGACTTATGTAAAGTGCTATGTGCGCAATATTTATATATGTCTGAAATCCACTTTACATGGTGAAGTTAAATAGGTTTAATAGAGACAGCGCCATTCCCGTGTGTTTTTAGTATTACATTTCACTCTTTCCTTTGAGGAGGGGGCTCCTGGAAGGCAGCAGTCCCAAAACTTGGTTTGTTGTTCCTAGCGCGGGTATATATTATACATAAATCTTTGTTTCTCCCATTGACACCAACGATGGGACTCTGTTTCTCTCAGGGACACCAATGATGGGACTCTTAAGAAATCAATGGGTGGTACTGCGCTGTCGGGTATAATTATTGTAAGTTGTGAACAAAAACCTGTAGTATTATGATCATGTATCTAACCACTTAATGGTATGAAAAAATAAAATGAAATAAAACTACATATCCCTATAATGATTCTGCAACATCATTAAGTGTAAATAAACAATGCGTGTACCATAATCTTTGGTTGGTGAATGATTCAAAAAACTAAATGAACATGTGCGCACACAAGAGGTGCCTAAACACTGCGATAATAAGTGCAAGTAAACATGAAATTACAAAACATAAATAAATGTATAAATGTGGCTTAAAGGCCCGTACACATGGTGCAACGGTTGTACAACAGAAGTTGGATGAGCAGACTCAAAAACTTTGGTTGTACAACAAGCGGTTGTACGACTGTTGTACCATGTGTACAGAGAAGTTGGTCCAACAAGTTGTACTGTGCAAAACACGCATGCTCAGAGGTCAGGAACGCCCGGAAGTGTCCGTTCGCGCAAACCTACGTTCCTAATTCACAAATCACATGCACCTGAACTTCCTTGTTATACGCCCATAACACGTCACTACGTTAGGCTTGGTTGCTTAGTGCATGTCAGTACACGAGACACAACAGCCAACATCCAACTTGGTCCAAAGTTGGACGTTCGGTTGAACAACCATTGCACCTGTGTGTACAGGGCTTTAGTGACTTAGTAGAAGATTGCAACAGTCCAAGAAGGGGTTAATCAGCCGTTTTGTTGGAGATCTATCAACCTGTTGCAGTATGTCAGTAGTTCCGCCGAGAAGGGGTTAATCAGCCATTTTGTTATAGACCTAAGGTTGATCCAATGTCATATATCAAATCTGCCGTGCATGGGGCCCGACTTAATGGCTGAACGCTATAGTGTTAAAAAAGTGTGATAATGGGGGAAGAGAAAAAAATTTTGCAATAGTCCAAAAATCCAACAAAGTAGGTGTTGGGTGCTGTGCGCAACAGTATGATCAATCCCTTTCACAGTCCCACCGTGACTACAGATTGCAGGTGACTTTCTTTGCTGTGGAAACATGGAGCTCGCTAGCCTCTCACCTCACTGCTGTAAGATAACAGCATTAGATGGATGGAGTTCTTAGGGAGTCCACATGGGTCTGCCTGCCTCTAGGAGTCCTGGTGGGGATCATCCAGCTTGGGGTGCTCTCTGGTGGAAGGTCTCCTCTATGGTACTCCGGGCTCCTTGGCGATAAACAAGCGACTATTCCACGAGCAGCAGGCTCGTATGCCTACGTCACTTCTGATTTAGCCTGTAGCACTATCCCAACATGTAGCGTCACGCCCATGTGACTTCATCAGTTCATCACATGATTCATCACTTCAATAGATCCCCCGATGAAGTCATGTCTCCAATAAAATGGTTGACTAATCCCTTCTTGGACTACTGCAATCTTATATTAAGTCACTAAAGCCACATTCATATGTTAATTATGTTTTGTAGTTTCAGGTTTACTTGCACTTATTATCACAGTGTTTAGGCACCTCTGTGCGCACATGTTTTAGCATCATTTAGTTTTTTTGGATCATTCACCAACAGAAGATTATGGTACACTTATTGTTTATTTCCACTTAGTGATGTTGCACAATTGTTATATATAGCATAACCCTTTCCACCCCCTCCCCTCCAATCATACAAGCTGTACTATAGCTTCCATGACTGAAAAGCACTCTATGAAAGGAGGATGGGCGGATGAATAAAAGGTCTGCTTCCTCCATTCATAGAGTGCTTTTCAATCATGGAAGCTATAGTACAGCTTGTATGATTGGAGGGGAGGGGGTGGAAATGGTGGAATAATCAGTACTTTTGACAAATACATGTGACAGGTCCAGCCCTCGCAATTAATCGCCGCAGCATCAGAAGATTGTGGGAAATACAGGATGGGTGTCTAAGTTTACAAACTCTGACTATGTTTGTCTTTTACATTCAAAAGCTACTGGATTTTATAACAAATGTTATATCTCAGCAATAAAAGGAAAACTTTACAACTTTTCTAATCCTGCAAACACCAGTGTCCCAGATTCATAATTTAATACCACACAGTCTTTGTAATGTAATAAAGTACAAGGTAATAAATCACTTCAGATGTATTCCAAAGGAATATACTCCGTGGCAAAAAATATAAACATAAAAAAGTCAACATAGGCCAACTTTTCCCTATTTCTTATATATTTCTAAGTGGATATTGTACAAAAAAAAACAATATATGTAACTGACAAGAGAAATTGGTTCTTAACCCCTTCACATCTCAGGGTAAGACAAATCTTAATGCCTAAGCACAATTTTGCAACTTTGACATGTGTTAGTAAAAACATACATATCATTGCAACTACTTTTGTGCATCCAGGTGGATTATACCTGGTTTTGGGCTTTCATTTGGTGGTAAATGGTTATCTCCTATTTTTAAAAAAAATATTATCAAAGGAAAACTGGCCCAAAAATAGTGAAATCATTTTTTTTAAATGTAGCTGTATGTAGTTCTTGTTACTGCCATAACCTACCACCAAAGAGCAACTCAAAATAAATGATCCTGCTTCTGACGGTCACGGCGATACCATGTATGTGTATGTCATTTGTTGTTTGTACCTATGGTACAGCCTAGAAACAATAGTGCTTTTTTTTATCCTACCTAAAACACACTGACAATGATACTTAAAAAAAAAATTGTTCAAAATATACTGACCCTGAATTTTGACTCTTACTTGACTCAACCACTAACCCTGGCACTGACCTAGATCAAGCTCTAATCTAGGTATTTTTTTCTTTATTAATTATTTTATTTTTTATTATTTATATTGTACACACACTTTTTTTCCTTTCTGTAAGGAGAGAGAGAGAGAGAGACAGAGACAGAGACAGAGAGAGAGAGAGAGAGAGAGAGAGAGAGAGAGAGAGAGAGAGAGAGACACAATGCATCTCTCTCCTCCATTCACAGAGAGAAACAGGGGCTGGCTTCACAGTGGCTGATCACTGTGGTAGCCAACCAGAGGCTACCACAGTGATCGGGTGACCCGGAATCGGAAGTTCCGGGTTCTGATCGTTAGACAGGGCCCTGGGCTCTCGGTGAGACCCCGGTCTCTGCGCTGGGAGTGCCCTGTGCGGAGCGCTCCCAGCACAAAGAGAGATACGCATATGGCCCCACGGAAAAAAGCCCACTTTTGTGCAGGCTGCATATATGTGTTAAATTGGTGTGAAGAGGTTAAAGTGCACCTGTGCTCAGACTTTGGACATATTGTCATGTATACATTCTTAAAAAGCAGTATAACCAAATTAAAACAAATTTAAAACAAGCCATCTCTGATATTTCTAATTACTTAAAGAAGAAATTAATTCTCAAAGGACCTAAATTATCACAACAAAGACTAAAGTCAGGTTATATCAGCGGCTCTATTGTGAACTTTAAAGATTAATTTCTCCACCACATCAATAGATACGGAGGTAAACGAGTTGTTTTAAAGCACTTTTACTGCTTGTTCAGAATAAGTAAATACTTATTAGAGTGCATAGTCTGGGCAGAGGTTCAGTTTAAAGCAAAACTCTAGGCCAGGGATCTCCAAACTACGGCCCCCAATTGTTGCGGAAATACACGTCCCATGATGCATTGTAAAACTCTGACATTATCAGACACGACTAGGCATGATGGGAATTGTAGTTCATCAACTGGAGGGCCATAGTTTGGAGGACCCTGCTGTAGGCAAAACGCTAAGTACACAGTTGAAATATATATTTACCAATTACTACCCTACCACTATTCAAGAGCTTCATTGGCTTCCTTCCATCACAAGCCAATGGACATTAGCCCACTTATAAAGCACAGAAGCACAGTTTAAAAAATTTGGGGTACAATACTTAATACTCTAGTAGGCTTCTAACGCCCCCCCCCCCCTTATGCTGCTCCTGACACTCCTGTTGCAATCTATGTTCCCACCATGCTACTTTTATCGAGAGTGTTTGTCTGCTGGTCCTCTAAAGGCTACCACAGAGTATACCACTTCCTTACCTCTTCCACTATTGTTGCTTGGTCCTATATACACAAGAACATATGGCTCCTCTGCCTAAAGAATTCTTTAGATTTTTGCAAATACAGCACTGGCTCTCCACTCATTAAGCATAGCGATCTCACCAAACCATTATTTTGCTTTGAACATACTTGTCTGTATAACCCCAATGGTTCTAAATTGATTTTCTTCTTATATGACCACCACACACACACACGGGTAAATAGGTGGCAGACCTACAGCAAACCACAGCCTAACCTAATGCTGCTTAAATGTTACAAACACAGGTAGTATATAAAGTAATGGTGAGATGGTATATGGTCCCTTCGCTAGCATCTCACCTGAACCCTAGCTACTTTCTGTGGCCGTTCCATCACTGGGGATATGTTGCATATAGTATCTGGTGGAAATGTCCCTTTGCAGCAACCTTTTTGGCTTTGCTTCTTTAAATCACTACTTCATAAAGATAAACCCAAAAAACCTTGGCATACCCCTTTACATGGCAAAATTGATGTGCTGACTATAGCAGCTCATAGACAAGTATTTTTTGACTTGACTCCCCATCCACACATTCATGGTGGATGGGGGAATCCTCCCCGCTTAACTATTGTATTCTGACACTGGGGAGACTTCCTCACCATCAGAATACACTGATCGATACTGCTGGCCATAGCCTGTGGAGCTGATCAAGTGGGGAAAACCCAACAGGGTGGTTGTACAGAAGTCGATGGGTAGATCGACTTCTATACAACCAAAGTTCCCATACATGGATCGGAATTCAGACAGTCCCTGCTGAAATGGCTGAATTTCGACCCATGTATGACCAGCTTAAGCCCGATGAATGGTAATGCACCATAAATTACTATCAGCTCAGCAGACCCTTGTTAGAAGTTGGAAACAGCAATCTATCCAGCTTCAAGAAGTTAAGCATAGGGTAGACAAGATAATAGTTAAACAATGACTAAAAAACATTTTGGACGACAAACATATAAGAAATTCATACCCAATATGGATATTGCGTTACCACCCAGAAATCAATGTAACTAGTCCTAGATATCTGTGATCTATTGGAACTGGAGGGGGGTCACCCTCTCCTACCATCCGCACCGATGCCACTATTGTCTTTGCAAAACATTAGCCCTTGAATAAAAAGGAGGATCTCAGTAGAAAAAGAAGCTGCATAACTATACTGAAGTCTCAAAAATAAAAGGGGGTCTTACCAAAAAAAGATTGTGAAATAGGAGGAGGTGTAAGTCCATTTTTAAACTGGGTAAAGGGGCTTTTTTGTGATCTTGCTCTGCCACTGCATTTTGGTGACAATACTGCAGGCACTACTAAATTCCTGTTGAAATATGCTCTTGTATAGTCCCTTTAAATGTTCAGCTTGCAGATACACTAGTACAACCAGTTATTCTGTTTATTTAGTTAGGAACACAAACTACTTGCTGGGACTGCTCTTTCAGTTCACCGCATTAATCATTTCTACATCATTATTTTATGAAACGCCATGAAAGCAAATGAAACAATTTGGAACGAATTTCCACTCTCAATTTATCGTCAGTATGAAATGTTCAACCCTGAACATTTCCACATAGTTTATACAAATATTTAAAACATGGAATTCCTGTGCTTTTTATCAAACAGATGACTAAATTCTTGTATATGCATTCTTGGTTAATCTATCCTCACTAAGTAGGAAAGCATTTAAAGATGTTCATAATTCAGTTAGCAGATAATTACATTGGTTATACGTTTGTGCAAATTTTACTAAACAGAATGCCTTTAGATTTCAAAAAACAATGGGAGTGCATTTAAGGTAATGTCAGGAGCTACCTATTTCTAGACAAATACTGTATTTCTGCCTCATTTCCTCATAGGACAATCAGGATAAGTAATTTATAAAGTCTGGGCCATGTAGTTTTCAGCACAATGATATATACAAGCCAATCAGATTTTCTTTTTTGCTCACATAGGAGGGCCTGATATACAAGTAGCATACCTATTAATATGGCAGGATTTAAAGGGACATTCAAAGTGAGCAATAATTATAAATAAATTAAATTAAATAGATGTTGCACATTTCTTTTTTTAGTCCTTAATGCCTTTTTTTGCATAATGAAACAAATGCCACTTTGCTCAATCGATCCCAAGGCACTTTGACCGCATACAGTTCTGGGCGCTCTCACTAACAATATGCCATTTTCATCATATCTATATGTCAAACACACATGCACCAGACTAACTCTATATACGATCACACGCAGTGCAAAATCAGTCACAAACATGCTGTACACACTCTGCTATCATACTTGGCCCTCACGCACAGTACAATCTCCAGTTTCCACACACAAAAATACAATCTTACATACTGTTCAAACTTAAGCAGGCCATAGATGGTTCGAATCTCAACTCGGTTCAGCAGGGACTGGCCGAGATTCAAACCATGTATGGGCAGGCTGATTGGATCCAAGTCGATCCATCAATAGACTTTGGTACAACCAGCATGTTGGATTTTTAGGATGTAATTAGTGCCAATAGCTATAGTCGCTAGCAAGAACAGTCAGTGTTGATGGAAAAACTGGGTGATTTTTGTCCTGCAACTACGGGTTGAAGAAAATATCATCATGTATGGCCTGCCTTACTGTATATACAGTACACAAATTCTTCACAATACTGTAGCTGGGAAGATTTCCTTATCCGCCTCAAATGTGTGGATGGGGGAACTGAGTATTTTTTTTTTGTTCACCCCACTGAACAAAGGCTGGATATAAGGCTGGCTATAAACTGCCTGATCACGCCCCAATCCAGCTCACAAATGTGATGCTTGGAATAAGGTCATATAGGAAGTATTCCTAGAAGGCTGCAACAAGTTCTTGCCATATAAATGTTTCCAAATGCAAAATTCCTGTGACCTGACCCACCATTTCCTTTTCACGGTGAGAAGAACCAAAATGTTAAACGCAAGGGTGCGGCTTTAGTCTGTTGACAGAGTTTCACTATTAACCGCAGTTCTCAGAGTTACAGCAGATGCCTTCTAGCCTGACATCTGCCCCACCACCACCTCTCTTGCTAGATAGGAGTTTCAGGGCAGAACAATCAGTGTCTTTCCTGCTGCTATTTGGTAGATATAGTATATAGGCCTATGGTATGTTAAAGAGTTTTAAAAGTAATAATTCTCAGTGTCCACTACCATGCATCAACATACTCTTTCTCACTCCTCTGTCATCCCCTGTGATATGGGGCTACCATCACTGTTCAATAAATTTGTACTTTTACATAAAACACAACCCTCATTATCACCATAAACTTCCACTGTAATATCCACTGCTGTTAACACCATCCAAGTGCTTGTTCCTGAGCCACTCTATTTCTTAAAACACTGAACTGCCTGCAAACATTATAATGGGCGCATTCATGGACCACCATCTTACCTGTGTGGTAATGTTCAGCAAATATGATTACCTGGATAGTTCAGGGGCCATACCAGAATTAATACTCTATTGCAGTGGCCTCCAAACTGTGGCCTGAGGGCCAGATGTGGCCCCTTTGCTTGCCGTTATCCAGCCCTTGGAGTACTTTTCCTCCCACTGATACAATGCATTATTTCTTTCACTGATACCAACAATGGGGTATAATTCCTATCAATAACAGGGCACTATTTCTCCCATTGATGCTAATGATGGGTCACTATTCCTCCCACTGACACCAATGATGGGTCACTATTCCTCACACTGACACCAACGATGGGTCACTTTTCCTCCCACTGACACCAATGATGGGGCACTATTCCTTCCACTGACACCATTGATGTGGCACTATTTCTCCCACTATTACCATTGAAGGGGCACTATTCCTCCCACTAATACCAACAATGGGACACTATTCTTTCCACTAACACCAATGATGGGGCACTATTTCTCCCACTATTATCAATGATGGGGCCCTATTCCTCCCACTGATACCAATGAAGGGGCACTATTCCTCCCACTGATACCTACGATGGGGCACTATTCCTTCCACTGACACCAATGATGGGGCAATATTTCTCCCACTACTACCAATGATGGGACACTATTTCTCCCACTATTAACAAGAATGGGACACTTTCTCCCACTGACACCAACAATGGGGCGCTATTCCTCCCCCTAATACCAAAGATGCATTGTTTACTCCCACTGATGTCAGGACAATTTCTACTTCCAATGACCACAGTCCACAGTCTAAAGGACAGTCAACTGGCCCATTGTTAAGTAAGTTTGGAGACCCCTGCTCTGTTGGGTTGCCATTTTTTAATGCTATCTGCAGAACATGGGCAATCAAAATGCCTGAACACCTATATCAGTCAGCCTTGGCTTGCGCCATTGCTGACCAAATCAGCTGTGCTTAGGAGACCCATACCTAAAAAGCAAAAATTTTGTGATATCCAATCTGCAGGTGTATAAGCATTGGAACACAAGTTATTTGAAGGAAACAAAGGTCTTGACTGCAGATGGAAAGAAGTCCGTTTCTGGTAATTACATTCAGGCCCTTGTAATTGGAATTAGTTGCAGGAGGCTATGTATCTTTTTAAAAATCTATAAACTGCTAAGAATCTGATGTATCCTTAATGTTACTTCCCAAATGGCTTATAAAATTAAAATGATTAAAACAATCAAGTGCTCTCGGCAATGGTTTGTTGTAAAATACAGACCTCGTTTGACAGCATAAATCGCTCAATAATGTTCTGGTAAAGAAGGAATGACCTGAAAGTCCCTTAGAATTAACATTTTTGTGTGTCAATGTCATCACAGCAATATGGATAAAAGAAAATACTACTTGAAATTGCCAATAAAAGGCAAGAACAAAACACAAGTATCTTTTATAAAGGCACAACTGTAAAATATCCATAAGCATTTATAAAATAAGGGTAATAGAAAGCCTATAAATATTTGTCTATACAGTTACTCAGGCAAATCCTTTTAGCTCTGCAATGTTCTCTGTGCATCCAACTTTTTATCATGCATAGTCTTTCTTGATTCAAAAGTTTCAAAATTCCAACCATAAGAGTTTGCAAGGACTACTGAAGAGATCAAATGTGGGCTGTGTAATTTATGAGGCAGTCCTGTACAAAAGACAGATTTGCAACATTTTCACTTTTAACTGTGCTATTTCATGATATGAAGCCTGGAAATTGCCTGAAACATACACATACAACAGACGCATCGTTAATTCTGTGACTATTTACACTTCAAAAAGGTGAAAGTTTGATCTGGACGGAGTAATGTTTTATATTGAGGTGGCATTAACGGAATCCACTGGAGGGGGATTTACAGAAAGCCACACATTAAAGTGAATGGATGGGGATGGATGGGGATGGTATTTTAATGCTTATTTTTTCAGATATATGTGTAAAAGAGAACAGCTTATGTAGATAATGTTGTCCATGTTTGTTAAGGTTTCAAAAAGCTTTTCTACGGGTAGTTTTTTTTTTTATTGGCATATACATTTTTTGATATTTGGTTTTTTGATGCTCAATATTTAATTACAGGATACTCTTTTTTTTTTTGGCTGTTTAGTGTGTCTCACTAGTGAGACATGTATATGCAAATACTATTTGTTTGGTCTCGTGATACATATACCATATGCCTTTGAAAGTGCTATTTTCACTTTTTTTTTTTTTTTTTTATGTAGCTATTGGACAATTTGTCCTTGGAGTCATAGCACGGTTGAACAAGAGAGCTCTTCATGGGAGATGTGGTGGGTGGGATTTTTATGGTGTTTTATTTATATCATTTTATTCTTTATAGAATATTTTTTTTTGTAATAAATGATCTTAAAATGGGGACATGGATTTTGAAGTATTGATTAGTTTGAGGATTTATTAATCATTAAAGCAGAACTTCAACCAAAAGGGGAAGTTCTCCTTTGTGCCTTCTCTCCCCTCCTCTACTACCTTTGGAGTGTTTTTTTTTAGCTCTCACTTTAGGTCAGATCGCCACAACGGATCCCCCAGAAATTCTCCTCCCCCTCTCTCTCTGCCCACAGCCTTCTGAGACACATCACAGGTTCCAGAAGGTTATGGGACCATTCACAATGCTCAATGCAGCTTGAGCATAAGCACCAGGCGGCTGGCTGTGAAGCCACAAGGAGTCACAGCTGGCTGCCCACAGCTAACATGCCAGCACTGAAGTCCAGCGAAGAACTGGCTCGGGTGAGGACGGCACTGGATCCTTGGACATGTAAGTGCCCTTTTTTAAAAGTCAGCATCTACAGTATAACGCGTAATATTTTGTTCCTAGAGTGAAAAACTGCTTTAAAAACAGATGTCCATTTCCAGGCCTGTCTTTCAGAAGTAATGCTACCTTACCATATAAAAAAATAAACTTATATTCGCAGGGGGTGCCTGTCTAAATACAATAAAATCTGGTACCGCTGGTTGCACAAACCAAGTACTATATATGTGTGTGACCGCTACTTCTACTTTTATGGAGTCCATGGCCTTGCCTAATGTGTCCCCATTCCATTTACCTTGAAACTGCTACCCCTCCACATGTGGTTGCTTTACCAACTGGATATTGTTATTACTTTTCTCCTTTTTATTTGCCTGATATGTTGGAATAGTGTCCTTGAATGTTAATTGTTATGCAATTTCAGTTTTCATGGTGATATTCAATATTGATCTGACCTCTGTATATAGGTTATGTTTGTTCGTTCCTTGTTGTTTTGCTTGTACTTCACTGTAAACTATGCTTGTTTTGTTTTCTTAATAAAAAATGTTTTCAACATTAAAAAGAATCATGTATATCGTAGTCTATTCAGTGGAGGTTAAGTATCAATTCTTATTCTTTATGTCACCATAGACTTCAGACAGGTGAGAGGTTTGAAGGTCTTATGGTGGTTGTGTCCTTCTAAAATTGCATGCTGATGAGTTTGATTGATTCATTGAATAGAAGTCATTCCTTTTGATGTTGATATATGATCAAATGTTGAACAAACTCACAAAAACCTGAAAGTCACATCAAAAATGAAGCCCAATTTGGGTCTGTAAAAATATATAATAGTAGCCCCCCAACCCCTGCTTATACATAATCCCCTAAACATTCAGTTTAGGAAGCTTAATATTGACAAATACTTATTTTACAATTCTGTTCCAAGGCAGCTGGGGTTTATTCTTAGCTCCCAGCCAGAATGCAATGCAAGACGACACAATCAAGGGGGCAAGTGCATGATGGAAAAAAAGAAGCCTGGAGGACCATAAGAATGGGTAAGTAATACACTTTACTAGAGCTCCCCTATACTAAATGAGAAGTATAACTAGTGTTTTTGAGTTTCACTTTATGGTAAACCCAGTGAAAGTAACTGAAAATATGTGCTCCCTGAAAATGCACTGGGTTGATTTACTAATAGCAGAGAGTGCAAAATCTGGTGCAGCTCTACATAGAAACCAATTAGCTTCCAGTTTTTTTTTGTCAAAGCTTGAACAATCTGAAGTTAGAAGCTGGCTAGCTACCATGCATAGCTGCACCAGATTTTGCACTCTCCAGCTTTCATAAATCAACCCCACTATGCTTAACATTTTAACAATTGTGTTAGCTGTTGAGGTGAAATGATACAGTGCCTCTATTGTATATGGGCTTTCTGTGGGACCTTTTTCGCAAAGCCCACTCAGCATGTGAACATTTTTGGGTGGCCTTTCTGTAAAGAAACTGATCTCGGTCTGAAATCCAGCAGGAAACACTCTAAATATGTAAAACATATTATTGATAGATGTTTTGCACCATGTTTCCTTTGCCATTGTCCTTGTTGCCACATTGTAATACAAAGAAATCAAGGATAGTGGCGAAAAATGCTGAGTATCAGAAAAGTGGACCGATCGGAACGTAAAGGTGAGCACAAAACTGACAGTAACAGAGAAAGACGAGTTCCATATCAGGTTAATGGAAGGCCAATCCTAATTGGTTGCCGTGGATTACAACACTTTGCCTGGTTAAATAAACCTGTTTATGTAATACTTACATACTGTATATGTATACAGTATAACATAGCAAAATGCCGCCGCCCAAACTTCTTTTAAAGACTGTGACAAATCCAGTTCTATCTTCAATAATAGAGCGCTTTACTTCAGGACATTTTTTGGCAACTGAACAACAGGTGTAGTTCTTGGCACTAGAATATCGATGTTTCAATTTGTTGCATGAAGGCACAATAAATCTGTGCAAGAATGAATGTTCATTGATCAATCATCAATGTATGAGTCACTCATACAATTTAAAACACCTGACATTTCAGTACAAATTTATCACACCTAAAAGGGCAACTTCCCCTTAACCTAACCCAATGCTAGCATAACTTTCATTCCAGCACAAACCTAAAGGGAGCCTATGTGGATAGATATATGTAGTCTGCAATTCCTGAATTTGTTTTTTAAAGCATTCTATTGGCTGTCATCTTGATCCTGACTTAATTGACTTATTAACTTGGAATAAAGATATGTCAGATTTATCAGTTTTCACTGGCTGTATGCTTGTTCCAGGTCCGTAACCCACTAAGAAATGTAATCACGATCAGATCACAAGCCTGCAGTTTTAAAAACTCTATGTCAATTGCATATTTTATTCTTAATGGATTCATTTTATTCTTTATGCCTTTCAACCTAATCCTTAACCTAGAACTAACCCTTAAAGTGGATCTGAAATCAGACAGTGAATATTTGCTATCCTATAGGAACATTTAGAACTGTTAATTGTGCCTAAGCAGTACCCTAAAAATTCACGCTTTTCTGGAACTCCACCTCACAAATAAAAGTGCCTTTCCTGGTATGTGAGAGTGCCTACAGCCTCATAGCTGTGTATCTGCATGAGATCTAAGGCACGGCTGCCTGTGGCTGCTATTCTAAGGAGATTTGGAGTGAGGTTTGGTGATGTCACTTTTGTGTTGCTCATGGTTCTTCTTGTGGGAGGATCTGATATAAGGAAGCAAAGCCCCGCCTCTGCAAACATAGCTTTATGATTAAGCCTAATGTGGGTGAAACATGTCAGTGGGGTATGATTGATGGGTGGGGATCTGAGCTGAAGCCTGTCTTTCACTTCTTACTTTACACCAGAGTTGAATACAGTGCATGGTGGTTCTTGTAGGTTATATTTTATCTTGCAGCAAAATATGCTGTTTCTGCCAGCACCTGAATACAGAGTGTAAACCCGTGAGACCGATACCGTGAGGTTGGAGCGATGCCGATCTGTTATATTTGCCTCTGTATAAAGACAGTGCAGAACAAGATACGGTAAGTCAATAGTGAGCGAAGATCAGCAGCAGGCAGTCTACAGGCATTATGGGGACTAATCCTTTGCCCTCTGCCTGCCTTTTTTTTTTTTTTTTTGAATCGCTCCCAGAGTTCATTTCCTCTTTCACCTAAACTCTAGTGCAATTTCAGGCATATACTGTATATGAAATTATCTTACCTACTAGGATTTGTCATTATAACCCCCAATTGTATTACTTACAAAAAAGAAGAATTTAGAAAAGCAATCTGACTGTCCAGTATGGGAAAAGTGTGTATAGATTCTCTTATCCAGATTACAAATCCCTTTGCAGGTAAGAGAGTTCACATACATGTACAATTGGCGGCTTGCCCAGATTTCCACTATACGCTAACTAGGCCTGAAGGAGAATCATAATAAGGGATGAGCATATCAATCTCAACATAAGACACACTTTTCAGCTTCAGCAAAATAAAATTCTTTCGGGCACTCATATTATATTACACACTTTTTCTTTTTCTTTTTTTTTGACAAGATTGTGTCTGACTGTAATTCTTCTGACAGCAAACTGATCTGCATGAAAATATTTGGCGCACCAAACATGACTGCTGAGAAGCATAGGCTCATTTATGACCAACTAATAACCAATACCTTGCCCCACCCAAAAAGACACAGAAACTGATTAAGTTGGAAATAGGGCAAAGCCACAGCTTTATTGATCTTTTCAAAAGTACAACTTTCCAAATGTACCAAACAACATTGCCAGCCACAGTATACCATGTGCACCCATAAAACATAAACCTACATAGTCTAAGAGGCCTGCCTTACCATCAGTGCCAGGCAGACATTAGACTGACCCCAGAATTTACCAAACAACTATGCCAGTCACAGTATACCGTGGGTGCCCATAAACATAAATGTATAGTCTAAGAGGCCTGTCCTTACCATCAGTGCCAGACAGGCATTAGATAATTTAACTTGAGGACATAAAAGCAACATCAATTGCTGGCAAGGTCAAAACCGCCAATAAAGCTGTGACAAAACATCACAACGGGCGGGAGGGTGGGCAACTCTTGACAGCTGAATCTCTTCAGAGCAGCTGGATGTGCCTCAGCGTAGCCTTCTCCTAGAGTTCAGGCTCCACCAGTCACCTCAGGTCTTTGTAGCCAATCCTAAGGGAGCTACTTAACTTCCCTTTTAGGTTCACACCCACAGTGATGCCATGCTTCCAGCAGTCAAGGCTCCCTTTCCCTAAAGGCGGTTCAAGGGGCATTCATTAGCAGTCATCTGCAGCAAAACATCAATGCCAAATTAAATTGATCTGCATTTATGGATGTTTCCCTTTGCGGGAATTGCAAATGTTTGGTAATCTTCAGTGGCGACCGGTGGAATTTTTTTTGGGGGGGGCAAACAGTTTACCTCTGACTCCCCCCTCCTCTCGGTAGCACTTACTCCGACGCTTCACCGGTGGCTTCCCTTGCTCGGTGGCCTCCCATTCCCCCGCTCTCCACGGGTCATCATGGCAGCTTCGTTTCCTGTTTACTCCACGGCGGCCAATCAGGAGTCTTCTCTTTTCGGCCAATCGGAAAACGGGTCTCAGACCTGCTTCTGATTGGCTGGATTGAGGATCAGTGTAACAGTGAATATTCATTTGCTCTTGTAACGCCTGTGTGGGCTCATTGTGCAATGCTCTGCGCTCCGAGCCCACCCTATTTTGAAGCCTATTAGAGCCTATGGCGTCCTGAAAGGGGTCAGACACATGAATAGGGGGTGGCCGCGAATAGATTAATGCTATGCACGAATCAATCTATTTTACATATGGGGGCGATGTGGATAGAGGGGGCGGCGCCAGGGCGCCTCTAATGGACAGGCCGCTACTGGTTACCTTGAATATTTCAGATGTGTCCGATGTCAGGATAATTACACAATCAAACCCCACACCTTGCTCTAATATTTAGTACTGTTTTTAGCAAATAATACACAATAATAAAAATTATTTGGAATAACAATTGCTATATGAAAACTTTTGATCATGTTCAAGATTACCATGGTCTACCTCAACACATAGGGGAATATTGATATAGCAGTAAATGTGACATTGACAAAACATAGTACAGTAGGTATTCAATCCTTGTAATTCAAAACACAAATACCAATGAGATTTACCTGTAGTCAATATTTGGTGAAAGGCACATTCACTTTTTTCTTTTTAAATATGTCCCATCAAGTCATTCAGCACAATGTTTGAAGTGAGACAAAGCAGGCATGGCCAATATTAACATTGCTGATTAGTTATGCAGTTGGGAATGGGAAACAATGAGATTTTTAAACTTCACTAAAAACTAGTACAGTAGAACATTGGATTGCGAGCATAATTCATTCTGGAAACATGCTTGTAATCCAAAGCACTCGTATATCAAAGCAAATCTCCCCATAAGAAATAATGGAAACTCAGATGATTCCTTCCACAACCATTTATTCATAAGTCCTTCAGTTTAAAGTCCATATAAAAAGATTATAGCAATGTAATAGGTTGTGTAACCATAAAATGTCCATCCACAAATGGCCGCCATCACAAGGGGATTAGAAGCAAAATCCAGCAGGAACTATGGAGTATAAAGAGAAGAGAAGTGTAGCAATATGGTTACATTTAATGAAGGTACATTTAGCAACTCACATGGTTGATGAGTAAAAGATGCACATCTAAGTAGCCAGGCAGCCAGGGTAAAGCTGTCCACATAGACCGCCCTCCGCACTGCTCTCACCGCTGTCAGTCTGCAATCATGACCAGGAAGATTATCCTGCAGTAGAGCAATCTGACCGCAAAGCTTGAATCGCTCATGGAGCACATCGTGGAAGGGATGACATTGATGGCGGTGCAGAGGATGGCCTATATACCAGATTGTATGATTTCCGTTTAATCAGCACAGTTTTTGTCCGAAAGTACATTACAAATACAATACATGACATCGCTGCTAAATTTTTTTTCTGTCGTATGAGAATTTTCTTAACTTTAGTAATCTCTTCATTTTTGATATAAGGAGACTAGTATGCAACCCCCCCCCCCCAAAAAAAAAACGTTCAATAATCTCATCATGTGTACCAGGCTGTAACCGCTGAGCGCTGGCGCCATTAAGAGGTTTATGACGCCAGGAGGCGGCTTACGATCACTTGACCGCTGTGATTGGCTGTCATGTGGTCCAAAAAGCCCTGATCGCTCGGTTAGGAGACGGTAAGTGTCTCAGGAGCGCACAGGGCACGCGCTCTCAGCACAGGTGTATATGCAGCAATTCACGCAAACATGCGGCCCCTTGGTGCTAAGGACCAGGCGTGGAGAGGCCACATATTTGCATACAGCTGGCGCCAAGGGGTTAAGGGACATCAGAAGCTCACGAGACACTGATCCTATGTAACACAAATGATTGTCTCTGTATTGACTAATTATCTCCCAATATTTTACAATGTGGGTTATTTACTTAAACTGAAGAGTGCAAAATCTGGTCCAGCTCTGCATAGATACCAATCAGCTTCCAGGTTTTATTGTCAAAGCTTAACCACTTAAGGACCAGAAGGATTTACCCACTTCCTGACCAGGCCATTTTTTGCAATACAGCATTGCGTCGCTTTAACTGACAATTGCATGGTCATGCGACGCTGTACCCAAACAAAATGTATGTGATTTTTTTCCCCACAAATAGAGCTTTCTTTGGTGATATTTGATCACCTCTGCTGTTTTTAATTTTTGCGCTATACACAAAAAAAAGAGCGACAATTTTGAAAACAATATTTTTTACTTTTTGCCATAATAAATATCCAAAAAAAAAAAAAAAAAAAGCAAAAAAAACTAAATTATCAGTTTAGGCCAATATGTATTCTTCTACATATTTTTGGTAAAAAAAACAAACAAACATCGTAATAAGCGTATATGGATTGGTTTGTGCAAAAATGATCACGTCTACAAAATAGGGAATAGATCTATGGCATTTTTATTATTATTATTTTTTACTAGTAATGGCGGTGATCAGCAATTTTTAGCGGGACTGCGACATTGCGGCAGACAGATCGGACATCTAACTGACATTTTTGACACTTTTTTTGGGAACCAATGACATTATTACAGTAATCAGTGCTAAAAATATGCACTGTTATACTAATGACACTGGAAGGGGTTAACACTATGGGTGATCAAGGGTTTAAATGCATTCCCTCACTGTGTGTTCTAACTGTATGAGGGATGGGCTGCCTGGGGAAATGCACAGATCTGTCTTCCTGCATAGCAGAAGACCGAATCAGTGTGATCTACCCTGTCAGAACGGAGACTTGCCTTGTTTACACAGGCAGATCCCAGTTCTGTCACTGTGGGGAACGATCGCGGGTGGACGGCGGACATAGAGTCCATCCCACCCACTGATTGGCTCCCCCGCTAGCCAGTGGGGGAGCATGCGTGCCCACAAATGCAAGGTCCCACGCCGACGTAGAATGACGGCGATTTGAGGGATCATGCCGACCTGCCGCAGTACAATGACAGAGGCTGGTCGCCAATTAGTTAATTGAACAAGCTGCAGTTAGTTTCTGAGTGCACTAGTTTTAGTAAATCTCCTTCAATGTATCCCATAGCATACAGTAAAGAATTTACAGTACATGGATCAAGACATGCAGTTTCTGCCATAATGAACCCTACAGAAAGAGAAAAGGCTTCCTATTCCAGGGACTGTGAAATCTGAAGAGAAATCAGGTCACTTGTTAAGCCTGTCAACAGGTGAAGAAGTATGAAAAAGAAAGACATAGAAACTCAAGACACCATGGCAGATGATAAATAATATACTTGTGGGATTTTCAGAGAACTTTATTATAAATCTCTAGGGTCAGAGCAATTTGCAGTGAAACTATAGAATCCCTGGTGAGGAACCACACTTGCAATGGTAAAGCATTCCTTAAATAATTCAAGTAATGTGCTGACTGGAAGCTTATGTATAAAAGGAAATCTGTTCTCTTAAAAAGCATTATACCAGCATGAGCACACGCAAATTAAGTTTTATGGAAATGGTATACATCTCTTAATCTGATTATGACTTCCCTGCAGAGCGAGCTAACAAATTTCAGCAAAGAACTCTTTTTGAAATGTAATAAGAAAGATGTTCTGACACAAGTGATTTCTAAAATGGACTCTACAGTATCCACAACATATCAACTTATTAAAGCTTAAAGGATAAGGCTGCTTACATAGATGCTTCTATATGGAATGGAGTTGGTGCATACCTACACTTCTCTGAACCCGTCGAAGCTCCTGTCCATCACTTCATGCCCCATACAGAATTGCTGTTAATAAATAGAACCTGTATAAAAGAAAAAATGGTGCTTCCTTTGCTCATTTTAAATGTGCTTTTGCCCAGGGCGGTCACATTTATCCTTTCTTTACAACCTGGAGAATTGTTGACTTTTCACAAGTTTGTCCTAAAGAGTATCTAAACTTAAAGTGTAACTCCATTTTTGTTGAGAAAAAAACATTCCCCTCTGGGTGATCTATGTACATTGCAAGGATTATAACAACCTTTGTTGCAGATTCCTACCTTTGTTATTCTGAAGAAATCCCTCTATGATTCTCTGTGCTTCTGTACTGAGTGGGTCTAATGGGAGTGGTTTCATAATTAACTGTCAGGTGTGCAGCTGCTGGGCTCTAATGAGAAAATCTCCTGGGCCTGCATCCCTTTAGACGTGTTCCTATTAAAAGTATCTCTCCAAAAATCACATTTTTCTGCAGGGGATGCCTGAAATCTGTTAGGCAGACTTCTGGGAACATGTGTGAGCCAATCACACAAGCAGGAAATTAGGTTTCTGGGGAGTGGTCAGTACACACACTGTGTACAGAACAACTCCAGGTAGCCATATTGCAATGCGTTCTCAGGAACTTACAGTGGCTGCAGATTAAAAAGGAAAGGTCATTTTTAATAACATTCAATTACAATATGATTAGTGTCACATTTATATGCACTATATTATTTTTTCTTTAATTTCTATTTTTTTCCCCCACGAAAGTGGAGTTACCCTTTAAAAATGGCTTATCGGTATATAGATGTGTTGGCGGTATTCATTTTCACTTCAAACTAAAAAACATTTCTAGCAAGTACAGAAAGTACCTGTTGAGCTTGTCAGAAATGCAGTCTTCTTGTTAGTTTTTGTGAGCTTAAAGAGGAGCTCCAGGCTTCTTCAGGAAAAATATTGTAGCTGCTGACATTTAAAATTAGGGCACTTACCTGTCCATGAATCCAGTGGTGTCCTCACCTGAGCCCATTTTTCAATTGGCCATCGGGTGCTGGCGCCGCCATCTTGACTACAGGAAACCGGCAGCAAAGCCTTGTGTAGCGCTTTGTGAATGGACTGGCTGCGGGGAAGTGTCGAACTGAGCCAGAAGTGGGTGCCTGCCGACACCAGCTACCTGCTCCCACACAAAAGATGTACCTTTTGGGTGGAGCTCCACTTTAAAAAAAATGGAGATGGACAATGGAAGACATGTTTACACTGCAGCAAGTGTGACAACCACAGCTCCCTCTATATACTGTATACAATAGAGAAGTGTGTAGACACAAAGGGGCAGGAAGTGTGTTATTTGCAGTATCACCAGGTGAAATTAAAGGGAAAAAGCCTTGAAAACAGAAACCTATGCAACTACAACATCAAAGGACTGGTATGGTGCAATAGATTACCTTTTTTTTTTTAATTTAGTTACGCTTTAACAGTTGTGTAGAGCAAGATGGAAACAATAGCCCTTTGTAGAATTTATGCATGTTCTTCTACTGTGGAGGCTCTCAAAATTTAGAGTTAGGACTGCAGAGAATACAGGGGTGCCTTGATGGGGCTCTGTAGCTTACGCATTTATTTGCAAATGTGTGCAAACTAAACCCATTTTTAATGCATGCTTAGACAGGATAATTTGGTTGATTGCAGGGTGGTCGGTAAGTTGAGCTAGGAATTTCTTTGGTTTTGTTTTGCATGTGATGGCCTTCCATGTGCTCCTTGCTGCAAAGGCCAGTTATAGGTGAAGACCGTGGCCATTTGTTTGCCATTTAACTAGACTTGTTAGCAAGGGTCAGAACACTTGCCACTTACGCACTATCACTGTGCTTATGGCAAGTGAAAATCTTAAGGGATGTACCTTTATCACGTAAAACTTTACCTTTTATTACCAAGTGGTTTTAAACAGGGTTGAATAAATCTATAGGTAAACTAAAAAAAACTCTTTTACGACATGAGGTTATAGTCATATTTAAATTATGGAGCTGATTGATTCCTTTAAACAGGAGCATACATCCAGATGTCCTCATTATGACCTGAGCTTTCTTGTTTTATTGCACTCAGCTAGACTCATTTTCAGAGCAATCGGCACTAATTATGAGCAGGATGATTTACTCTTATGACTTCTGGAAATAGCAAACTCAATAGGAGTCTGGAAACGTACATGGAATAATTTATAACCACAATGTTTATTTATGTTAAGGTTAATGAAATAAAAAGGAAGGAACAGCAAAGACTGCTAAAAAAAAAAGTTAAAGTAATACATTTTTAGGTTTCCCAAGATATTTCCTAACATAAGCCTTCATTTGTTATCCCTGATCTAAATGTTGCCCATTGCTTAGGGCAGGGATCCTCAAACTATGGCCCTCTAGTTGTTCAGGAACTACAATTCCCATCATGCCTAGCCATGTCTGTGAATGTCAGAGTTTTGCAATGCCTCATGGGATGTGTAGTTCAGCAACAGCTGGAGGGCCGTAGTTTGAGTATCCCTGGCTTAGGGTATGCTGCTTGTGGTAAAATGTATTAGTTGAATATATATGTGTACATATTTGCCATACATTTTTATATCTGGCCTTTATCAGAAAAATTATAAAGGACCCAAAGCTGATTTTGGAACTGATGCACACTTCAATTGTGAAGCGTATCCGTCACAGAAAATTTTCAGAGACAGGCTCTAAGATGGCTGTCATTCTTCCCAGATTTACTTGTACAGCGAGCTGTGGAGAAACAATTTCTTAGGAAACAGCTGGAGTTGGCTCCTCTTAGCTGTGAAGATATCAGGTTATGCACTACTGCTGAATGGGAAAAGTAATTTTCTACGATTAATACAAATATATGCTCCAAAGATTAGGTGCATTTTAAATCTAGAAAATCCCAGAAAGAGAAAAAGATATTTTAAAGTGGATCTTGCCAAAAAAAAATCAAAGATCAACCAACATCATAAAATTCTAGTTATAGACACACACAATAAAAGAAAAAAAAATCACTAGTAGAAGATACTTAGCTTAGACCCCATCTTCGGGTCCTTTCACCTACAGTAGGTGAGGGTGATGTCACTCAGGCTCACAGTGGGATCCTGGGAAAACGAAGGATCACAATATATTCTTGCAATATTTGGGATCCCCATCTTAGAACTTGGACAGAAAAAGCCAGATTGCACCCTGATCCAATGACAAATTTGGTAATAATGAGTGTGTCGGACCATTAGGCATGCTTGCTCGTTTACACAGACACTTTCTAACTTGGTGAAAAATCTATATGTAACCTGGTCAATCCAAGGAAAGAATACCTGGAACTTCAGTCGATTAGGCTGCCTAGAAAAGGAAGAGTGTTGGGTCCCAGTAATACAGACAACAGGTGGATGTCTCCCTGATAACAATGGAAATAGAAACATCTGCCATTCTGTGGCTAACTTCACCTCATATTACTTTTAGGTCTGTCAAGCTGTCAATACAAAGCCACAGCTATTGTTGGTGGTCATGTAGGCATTATCAAAGGGTGGATTGATTGGGTTAACTGAAAGATGTGGAACAACAATTTAGCAGACAGGAAGGGAAGGAAAAATCTAAACTAAAAGTATTGGGTATAGACACATTTTTAGTATCACCTTCTTCACACTACAAGGGTCATGCCTTTAAGCAGGGTATACATGGACCGAAAATCGGCCAGTTCAGCAGGAACCGGCGACTTTCGGTCTGTGTGTACCACTGACTGTTCAACAGATGCTGGTCTAACAACCAGGTTCTGTCAAACGGACATGCTAGAAATCCATTCTGCTTGCTTATTCTGGGAGATCTTACAATGTGCTCCCTACAATTTATGCAGCCATACATTCCGGTGAGTGCGGTGCGCTGGTGGTGGTTATCACTGTGGTGAGGTGCTAAATAGGACTTGAACCATCTTGATATTACTTAAAAGGAGACACACTCACCTTTTTAATGTTTGAAATCACCTTTTATTGTTTTCTCATAGGACTTTTTATTGGACTTTATTATACGTTGGTGAACAGGGTTTCACATATTGATTCACTTGTCATTTAAAGAGTAAGTGCCCATTTATTGAACTATTTGAGGCATTTTTTTTTCACATATTTCCTTATGTCACATTTTACAGTTATACATAATTTTTCCTTGTTTATTTGCACATTTAGTTTTAGAGAGCTGTGCTGCTATACCCTTATTCACTGAGAAGTGTTGGGCATATTGACATTTTAGTGCTAGCTGCTACTGCTTTCCCGCTAAGTGATGACTATATTTATTTGTTATGCTAGAAAACAAGCATTTGATCAGCACTCGTATCCAATGACAGTGAAGATGGTTGCTGCTGAAAGATGGTTGAGGTGCATATTTCTGCACATCAACACACAGGCATGGTGTGAACAGGGCACATTGAGAACGTTTCTCTAAGTAGCCTGTTCATACCATACAAGTGGCGTGCAGAAAAATGCAGCTCATCAGACATGGTGTAAACAAGCCCTAAGTGAATTTAAATGGCATTTAAAGATTGTCTTATAAATATTGGAATCATCACAAACTGTGTACAATATGTACAATACAATATGTATATCAAAATGATTTTTTGGTGTGTTCCACAGAGGTTGTAGGTGTAGCATGTCTATTTAAATCGCCCTCCGAAGTCGCCAAAAGTAGTACAGGAGCGACTTTTGGGAATCGGTGTGGCGCCGAAAAGTTGCCATCGCACCAATTCGTACGGTGCCATTGTCGGCAAAGGCCGCCGATTTGGCATGTCAAATTGCATGCCAAATCAATCCAATGTGAACGTGGGCTTAAAGCCGGCCATAGACAAAGTGATTTTTTTTTTTCCTGCAGCCACAGAGAATCCCTCCCGTGGAGCCATTGTGTTCTCCTGGAGGGATGGGGGTGCTGGGTATAGGGAGAACAAAGTGATTATTGCTAGTAGATGTCATAGTCAATAATCGCATGTAAAATCCGACAGGCTAGTTGTACCCAAGTTGATCGATAGATCAACTTGGGTACACTCAGCCTGCTCATACATGGTTCAAATCTCAGCCAGTCCATGCTGAACCAGCTGAGATTCGAATCATCTATATCCAGCTAAAAGTGATTGTAAAGTCTCGTCTTTTTTTTTTTTTTTTAAATAACAAACATGTTATACTTACCTCCTCTGTGCAGTTGGATTTGCACAGAGCAGCCAGGAGCCTCCTCTTCTCGGGTTCCTCTTTGCTGCTCTTGGCCCCTCCCTCCCATTGAGTGCCCCCACAGCCAGCAGCCTTCTATGGGGGCACCCAAGCTGAGTCAGAGCTCCATTCAGACACGGAGCCCCGACCCGACCCTGCCCCCCTCTCCCGATTGGCTGACTGACTTTGAGTGACAGCTGTGGGAGCTAATGGCGCTGCTGCTCTATTTCAGCCAATCAGGAGGAATGTCCTGGACAGCTTAGACATTTGTGGACATTGCTGGAGAGAGAAAGGGCTCAGGTAAGTAATTAGGGGGTGCTGGGGAGGGCTGCTACACACAAAAGTTTTCTTTATTTGAAAGGGTGACTCCACTTTTGTGGGTGAAAAAATAGCGGAGAAAAAATAATATAGCATGTACAATTGTGATAGAAGTCATATTGTAATTGAATGTTATTAAAAATGACCTTTCCTTTTCAATCTGCAGCCACTGTAATTTTCTATAAATGCCATGTAATATGGCTACCTGGAGTTCCGTAAACAGAATGTGTACTGACCACTCCCCAGAAACATAATTTCCTGCTTGTGTGATTGGTTCATCAATTTTCCCAGAAGTCTGCCTTAGATAGAAGTCAGATTCCAGGCATACCCTGCAACAAAAATACCATTTTTGGTGGGATACTTCCAATAGGAGCACACCTAAAGGGATGCAGGCCCAGCAGATTTCCTCATTAGTGCTCTGCAGCAGCACACCTAATAGAGAATTATGAAACCACTCCCATTAGACCCACTCAGCACAGAGGCACAAAGAAATAAACAGGGATTTCTTCAGAATAACAAAAGGTAGGAATCTGCCACAAAGGATGTTATAAACCCTTGCAATGTACAGAGATCACCCAGAGGGGAATGCTTTTTTTTTAACAAATGTGGAGTTACCCTTTAATGCATACAGATAAAAAACCTTCTGCCTTTACATCCCCTTTAAGTGAGAAACTACAACTGAGTTTGCTAAAAATCCTGGCAATTTATATACCTGACTTTGAAAAAAAAAAAAAAAAATGTCTTTCTCAACAATAGAGTCTCCTTTAAAACGGTCATTGCATACTTGCAGTTTATTTTTTGGCACAGTTGGTTCTTGGTTTTGTCTTTTTCCTCAACCCCTAGAGTGCAATATAGATGCTTTAACATGGACAGGGCATGTGCCGTTTTTTATACATACAATGCAATCAAAATCCCACCTAATGAAACAATCACAAAACCTTTGTACCCTGCAGAGCACCTCCTCCAGCTGTATCAAACATGATATTTTAAAGCTGCTGGAGTGAACCCAGCTTAGTGCACTAAAGATTGCTTTTAAACAATGTCACGTTCGCTCCCTCCATTTATTTCCGAAGTGCAGGCACTACCACTGTGACCCTGATTAGTATTTAGAAAAATATTCTTCATGTCTGCCCAATACCCGCCTTTTGTAAGCATTGGAGAACATGCATACACATTTCTGCTGAAGATTAGACTCCAGAATTTGAATATTGGGTAAAATAAAAAGTTTCAAGATTACATTTAGCTCCTTGACTTTTGCAGGTTTTTCTACATTTGCACGAGAGGATTGTAGATTATTATCAGCAACAGCTCAAGACTGTAAATAAAGAAGGTTTTAGGACAATGTGCAGATGCTAAAGTGGAAGTTCAGCCTAAAACTATCTTTAACCACTTCAGCCCCGGAAGGATTTCCCACTTTAGGACCAGAGCACTTTTTACGATTCGGCACTGCGTCGCTTTAACTGACAATTGCGTGGTCGTGCGACGTTGAACCCAATCAAAATTTGCGTCCTTTTTTTTTCCACCAATAGAGCTTTCTTTTGGTGGTATTTGATCACCTCTGCGTCATTTCTGATCACGCTATAAACAAAAGAATAGCGACAATTTTACAAAAAAAAAAAAATTCTTACTTTTTGCTAAAATACAAAACCAAAAAAAAAAAAATATATAGAAAAACATTTTTTTCCATCGGTCTTGGCCGATTTATATTCTTCCTCGTATTTTTGGTACAAAAAAAAAAAAATCGCAATCGACGTTTATTGGTTTGCGAAAAAGTTGCCGTGTTTACGGATGATGAGAATTAATTTCTGGGGTTTTTATTTTTTACTAGTAATGGCGGCGATCTGCGATTTTTAGCGGTACTGCGATATTGCAGCGGACATGTCGGACCAGTTTGACACTTTTTTGGGACCATTGGCATTTATACAGCGATCAGTGCTATAAAAATGCACTGATTACTGTGTAAATGCCATTGGCAATGAAGGGGTTAACCTGCAGGGGGCGCTCTAAGGGTTAACTGTGTTCCCTGGGCATGTTTTAACTGTGTGTGGGCTGCCCTGGCTGGGGGAAGGAGGTGATCACGGCTTCCATATACAGGAAGCCTGTGCTCACCGCCCTTCCCCCTCTAACAGAACCGAGATCCGCGTTTATTTACACGGACCTCCATTCTTTCACTGCGGGGGGGCATCGCGGGTAGCTAGGGGCGATCAAGTCCGCCCTACGCACTCCCTGGCCCCCCCCCCGAACAGTGAGCGCGTGCCTCCGGCGGCATGCGCGCGCTCACAGTGAGTGATATTGCAGCCGCCATCATATGACGGCGGTTTGCGATATCGAGCCACTTTGTCGCCGTGAGACTGCGGTCGGAAAGTGGTTAAATCTACTCACAGCCACATTATAAGACTAACCTATCTAGCCCTGAAAAGAAAAGATAGCTATACATACCTTTTTTGAAGCCATTCCGGTCTGGTCTCCAGCAGCGGATGCTGTGTGCAGGAGAGAACCGACAACGGCTGGGAAAGCCCAGGAAGTGATGTCACCGATAGAGTTACTATGGGGCTTCCGTTGCCAGCTGCCTCTCCTGCACACTTCTACACCCAGAAGGCGCTGCTGATAGCGGAGCAGAGCGGCTTCAGAAAAGGTATGTATAGCATTTTCTTCTTTACAGGGCTAGATAGGTTAGTCTTAGATCGCGGATGTCAGTAGATTTTGCGTTTGTTCGTTTTAAGCTGAACTTCTACTTTAAATTATCAGTGGCCTTTCAATGACTGAAATAAGATGATGCCAGTTCAGAAGATGTTCTGTAGAAGATGGCTATGGTAATGACCTTAGGTATGCACAGCCTATTGCATTAGGGTGTGCACCCCAAAGCTCAAATACGTGTGTGTGCATGTGTATATATACTGATGGTGCCAGTAGAACAGTGGATGGTGTCATTAGGGCAGTGGACTGTGTCTCTGGTTTTTATTTTTATTATTTTATTTTTACTATATTTTTTAGGAACCCTGTTAGAGGGCTTTGGTGAAATATCAGGGGTCTAAAGGGGGGGGGGGGGGGAATCTGTGCCACACAGGGTGATTAGGGTGTGCCCAGGCACACCTATGATGATGACAGAGCAGTGTCAGTGAGGGTGAATCTGTCACCGCTGGTAGAGGGCAAACTATGAGGTACTTGCACATTATGGCTTGTACCTTCCCCTCCTCAGCTGGCAAGTTTTATTATGTTTTAATTCATGCAGCTGAAAAAAAATCCCATTTACCACATTTTGTAAACTGATTCAAATCATGATCTGCAGCTTTAGTTCCCATTTAGTAAGTAACATTAAAGTGGAACTTTACCCATAACAACTTGATAAAAAAATAATGTTCTTTATCAAGGGACATACATTCCACATTAATATTTATGCTACCAAAATTAGTGTGTGCTATAAATTGCCTCCAGCATTGTTCCTGTTTCTTCTTGCTGGAGGCTGCCATTTTGCCGAAGCCCAGAGCCTCTGAGCAACAGTAAGGACTCATTTACACTTCAGCTTCAACGCACATTAAAGTTCATACTGTTTCAACAAGCTTTTATGATGTGTTTTTGAGGCTTCGGTGGTGCTTCAGTGATGCTCTTTTGAAGCTTTGTTGAAAGTTGGCAGATGCCCTGTGTGTGTGTTGATATCTCACACCTGCAATTTCTCCAAAACAAAGTGAATCTAAAGCTGAATTAAAGCCACTCAAAAGCCACAGGTGCTTCAAGCGAGCTTCAAACAAGCTTTGACATAGAGTTCTATGGAGACTGAAAACACTTTGAAGCACCACTAAAGCAACATGGGGTATATTTTTTGAAGCAAAGCAAACACAAGGTGTAAACAGGGCTGTAAGCTAACCATTTTATTTAGTGACATTAACTTTGACTGGCATTAAGAGAGCTTTAACAAAGCGTGTCTGAAGCCCTGTTTTGAAGCAAGTGTAAACTAGTCCTAAGTCATAAAGTGGAACTAAACCCACTGATTTAACAGTTTCAAAAATCAGTTACATTCTTGGAATGCCAAAATTGCTAACTGACACATTAGCTTGTGTTCTCAACCAAACAGTCAAATTATCAAATGACTGGTGTCATAACTGACCACATTTGCAGCACCATGACAGTTGCAGATCAAACAGAAGCAGCGTCCTTGGCTGTAGAGAATAAGAGGGGTCAATTCTGCTTAAAGGCTGTCAGCAGATCGGCCTCTACAAACTGGGCAGTGCCTAAACTGGAGAGCAACTGAGCATGTGAAGAACAGGGTGAAACAGTGGGGTTGATTTACTAATGCTGGAGAGTGCAAAAAACGGTGCAGCTGTGCATGCTAACCAATCAGCTTCTAACCTCAGCTTGTTCAATCAAGCTTTGACAATAAAACCTTGAAGCTGATTGGTTTCTGTGCAGAGCTGCACCAGATTTTGCACTTTCAAGCTTTAGTAAACCAACCCCAGTGTATTATTGGATTTTAAACAGTATAGGCACTTATCTTTAATGTTTTACATAGCTATACCTGAAAAAGGGGCCAGACTGAAGCGATCTAGCAGGACTTCATTTTCTGACTAAAGTCCCACTTTGACAATCCCAACAGATAATACAATCACAGTATTTCCAGCAACCTTGCCTAGGCTTTAGTTTGTATTCAGAGGAAAGTGGCTATTACTGGCAAACTGTCAAAACCATACTTCTTGTACAATACAAACTTTCCTGTTATTCAGCCCACTAACAATGTGCACTTGCCACTTCACTTTCTCCTCCTGACCCAGGAAAATAAATACTAGAAAACAGTAAAAGGGAATTTAAAAAATGTCTTCTTGCAGTTGAGGTGATCTAAAAGTTGTATTACTTGAGCTGCCAGCTTTGTGAATGCAGTCAAACTGCATATATTAATATTTTACCTAAAGGCAATTTAACGCACAAGATAAATTACAGAATTATGTAAGTGAAGAGTCGCATAGCTCAGAAAATAGTGCACATCATACAAGTGTCAAGAATACCCAAATTAACTGACACTGTTAGAAGCTTTTAAAGGTTATGTTTAAATAAATATCAGGGACTCATTTGCATTGTTGTATGCAGCTTTGGCCCATTCTTGGCTGCCCTAGGTAAAGGGTTTTGTACAAGAACAGGAGAAAAATCTATAAAAGTCACTATGGATGATCAATTACTGATGTGTAAAGCTGGCAAAATATATGGCAATCTTCAGTCAATTTCAATTATCAGGAATCGCACATACGATTGCAAGTTATCACCAGAAACTAAGCAATCTACCACCCACCAATGTAATCAATTGTAATATCAAAACTGGGCAATACATGATAGTTTCAATACAGTTTATTGAAAAATAGAATTGAAAAAAAAAACAAAAACAAAAAAGAAAAAAAACGACAATCTCCTCAAAAGAGATCAGATTCTTCTGCCAGGCCCCGAACAGGGCAATTTTGATTTGATCTATTAAAGCTAGGATCACACTACTGCAATCAGATTTTGATTTGATTTTCAGTGCGATTATGTATTGCAACTTGGATGTGGTTTGCCAAAACATGCTGGAATCACAGCAAAATAGTACAGGAACCTTTTCCAAATTTGCGCCATGCTGAGTTCCACTGATGTGAATGTGATTTCCATTGTCATGCGATTCTGTGAAATGCAAGTGAAGTGGCACCTGAAATTGCACTAGTGTGAACAGAGCCTATAACCACAAAACCTATGAGAGCGGATTGGAGGAAAGGGACACACCCCCTTCACACAGCTTGTGATTGACAGCCTTAGCTCTCTTTCTGTGTGCTGGAGATCCCTCCTATGTCACCTTTTTTCTCTGGGGGTCAGGAAAACTTGTCAGCAGTGATTCATGCTGAAGCAGCGGACAGAAATGACACTTGGTGCTCTGGATGGAGACAAGTACATGCTATAAAAAGGTTATGCCTTGTTTATATTTCATGTCTGAGATTTACAACCACTTTAAGCTTTCTATCCACCGCAGGATATATATACAAGGGGGGAGGCTTCCATACTATAGCAAGAAAACCTGAAACCACAAAACCTGGAAGAAAGGGACACACCCCCTTCACACAGCCTGTGATTGACAGCCTCAGCTCTGTTTCTGTGTGCTGGAGACTCCTCCTATGTCACCCTTTTTCTCTTGAGGTCGGGAAAACTTGTCAGAAACTCATGAGAAATGATTCATGCTGAAGCAGCAGACAGAAATGACACTCGGTGCTCTGGATTGAGATTATATACAGTACATGGGAGGATTGAGATTATATACATGTATATGGATTATATACAAGGGAGGAGGCTTCCATAAAAGGTGAATGATAGCAAGAAAACCTGAATCTTGAATGAACTGATGCTTTATCTTTGAACTATTTAGCCCTTTCCCATGGGCAGGCAAAAGACACGTCCGTGTCTGTTCAGAGACGAACAGGGACACAACCCGCTCTCGTCTATGGGGCAATCAGGTGGAAAAGGACCGCCTGTCCGTTTCCATCCGATACCATCTGATCTTGCAGACGGATAGGGAATAGGTCCCCATGCGTCTGTTTTTGGTGGACAGGTTCAGATCAGAATGCGGCAGAAGTCCGCTGACATCCACCGCTCTAGTAGAGACTGGAGGGTCCGATCAGGTCCGCCTGTCAGTTTTTCATGTTTTTTTTTTTTATCAGATCCCCCTAGTGTGAAGGGGCCCTAAGAAGTTAAAGGGAGAGAAGACCAAAATACACATGATATGGAAAACTTTTGCACCTGTTATGTTTTCAAAAAATAGTTTTATTCAAATTACAAAAAGTACAAACAACAATAGCAGGTAATAAGTCGTAACACAGAATAAAGGCATCTCAACACATATATCAAGTTGTTTCAATATACACTTTATAGTCTGGAAATCTCCAAATATGAATTTAACACCAGCTTAAACCCACTGGGAGGTTTTACAAGAGAAGCGCTCTTTAAACTTGGTAAGGGATAATTCAAGGGATTTGTCAGCTAAATTAAGAGGTCACACCGCAGATGAACTACAACACATAAGGGAGCAATGCAATTAACCTGGGCCTCACTTCTAATCCAGGTGTCAGGACTAAATCCAGTGAGTTATTACAGCGGATAAAAGATCAGCTGCTTTATTTGGCTACACTAATTAAAACATTTACAATGCGACCTATAAAAAAGGTGATTGCTTGACGCAAGGTCCCAGAACAGTTGATGATGTCATTTCATTGGAATTTGGAGAATTATTACAGTGCAAAAACATGGGATTGAGCTTATGTGCTGTGTACATTCGCTTAGTCTTCTTTCTTCTACATTAACCTGTTGCTGAAGCTCGAAAAACGTAATATATCTGCCTGCAGTGCATAAACATGATGTGAACAGACCAGTCATCATTTTAGCTGCTGGTGCATGCCACTGAGCACACAGCGGCACAGCTGATAGTATGCCAAAGCTGCACATACACAGCAGGATGCAACTGAACAGCTCATTGCTGCTTGTTTTCATCATAACATACATTTCCCTCGAAGCCCCATGTATTTCCTTGAGAGAGATGTTCAAGGATTTTGTACACAATATCAAGTTCAACCACAAAAGTTGCTGTCAAACAGAGCAAAAGGGAAGGAGTGTCAGTGCTGGGGCAGGATGGAAAAACCTGGAACTTAATTATAACCAACAGTTAGACCCCTTTCACACTTGTGTGAGTTGTCCTGCGATTTGGGACTGCATAGTCACATGACAAGTCGTTCCCCATTATTTCCAATGAGTACCATTCATATATGTACGTCGTTCTGATCTCAAATCGCGTCAAAATATTGCGGTAAAATTGTGTCGCACAAATGTGAAAGGGGCCTTAGCCTGGGTTCACAACGCATCACGGAGCGGCTCACAGCAGGGGTCCGGTGCATCCCCATTCACCGTTTCAGGTCCGATTTCAGCCCAAATTTTTGGCTGAATTTGGACTGGAAAGGGACCAAAAGATGCACAGGGCTCTCAACTCAGATACCTGAGCCGCGTGAACCGGTTCCATAGAGAGCCGGTCACAATCTCCTGACATAGTCAGGTGAACCCAGCCTTAATGTTCGAATTTCCTGAATAGTGTGAACCCAGCCTTAGGCTCCTTCCACACTGAAGCCGCCAGAGCACTAGCGGTAAAACGCTGGTAATTAGCGGCATTTTACCGCTCGTTATAGTGGCACCACTATTCGGACGGCGGCAGTGCGCTTTTAACCCCCCCATACAAGGGGTTAAGCAGGGGTTAAAAGTGCCGGTTTGCGACGCTCCTAAAGCGGTGTTCAGGCGCTTCCCCATTGTTTTCAATGGACAGGGGCGGTATAGGAGCGGTGAATACAACGCTCCCACACTGTTGTAAAGATGCGGCTTGCAGGACTTTTTTTACCGACCCAGTGTGAAAGCACTCTGGCTTTCACACTGGGGTGTATTGGGAGGCATTTTTCAGGTGCTTTTTAGGTGCTATTTTTTGGGCAAAAGCACCTGAAAATGGCAGCCTTGGTGTGAAAGGGGTCTTAATGTTTGAGGAAATCACTTCATGTAAACATGTAGATGCAAAACATAGATATAATTAAAATAAATACATTTAAATTAAAATAAATATAATTCAAATATTTTTTTGCAAAGCAATGAAAGAAAATAAGATAGGGTTTGAATGGAGGTAAAGCACACTAAAAAAAAGATGAATGCAAAATGAAAAAAGAAAAAAAAAAATGAAAATGGTACAGAGCATGTTCTGAGCTGTATAAACATTGATTTAATTCATTATTGCAGAGGTATCCACACATTACAGATAACCATCATAGCTGGGAACTAGGAATGGGCTTGGGGCGTTTTGGGATCCCACCTGCCCGATCCTGCCAGGAAGCCGACACTGCACACAACTAATCACAGGCAGTGAGACATTTCCTTGTCCGTAGCTGCACAGATCAGGAAAGAGGGGGCAAGACCAGACCTGGCAACATCATAGGATGGCACCGGAACACTGGGACAGTCTTCCTCCCATTGACATCATTGCCACTGGGGCATTTTTGACTCTGCCACTGCAAGCCCCATATTTTGCTGCAGCTTGAAAATGGGCACCTGCTTGAATTTCACAATCAGCCCTTTCTTATAGATACAGTTACATTGCAAATGCTTTCACTGCAGCGGACATATTAAGTGTACTTTTTGAGACCTGCTTTTTTGATTGATAGATACGTACATAGACAGACACATACACAGTATACCCTTATACATTTACTCCATAAAGATGTACTTACTTTAGTGATAGAGAATAGTCATGTTTGCTGGTCTGGCTGTTTCGCACAAGGTAACTGCATTCTTTGCACAACCTCAGTAAGTTCTCTGCATCTGTCCGACTGATTGCTCCATGATACCATCTGAAATGAAAAGAAACATCTCATTCTTTCACTGTTAATGATAGATGTACAACTGTGCATGATCAGAAAATGTGCCAACTGTTTAAAATGCTAAGATTATTAAAGGACCAGACCCCTTTTAAAACGTTATTTCGATTCTGGGTAAGTACAGGAAAACTGAATTACCCCTAGCGTTATCTCTTACCAACTGTCAGTAAATTCACAGACATTTTGTGAAATCCACGATTTTTACATCTGTCCGTGAGTGTTCATTACGGACATTCACGGACAGATGTAAAAACCATGGATTTTACAAACCATCTGTGAATTTAGTAACATTTAGCAAACCAGCTTCTGAGTTCCCTGCATTATAAGTGGCGGGGGGGGGGGGGGGTC
>BLSH010427959.1:307351-348427 GCA_018402905.1 Glandirana rugosa | reverse complement strand
GTTCCCTGCTGCACCCACCTTTTGTGGTCATTATAAGTGGTGGGGGGGGTTCACTTTCTTTTGTATTTTGCAATAATGTTGCAATAAAGGGAATAAAGCCTAATTATAGTTCATTTACAAAGAAACAAAAAAAACTGGGATGGTACTTTAATTACTTTACATCAATTGTGAAGTGTCCTTGCGTTAGTGGCTGCTGTCTTAATTGAAATCTTCATTCCCCCCGTAGTAACCTTCTGGTGCTGCAGCTAATACAGCTGCTGGACCTGTCATGGGCACTCATCAAGAGTGTTGACTGTGCTTGCCCTTTCTGCCCCCCATTTATAGAGTGCTTTTCACTGATGGAAGCTATAGTACAGCTTTTATGAATGAAGGAGGGAGGGGAGTGAAAACAAATTGCACTATTGAGGTGCACATATGACATTTCCTATGGCTGTATTAACCCTTGCAGCACTGGAAAATTGCAGATGAAGGGGCATGGGAGGAAGGGGCAGACAACTGATGAGTTCGATGCAATAACTAAACTTAGGCTTAATGCGTTATTCTGATGGGTGCTGGAACCTGTACTGCGAGGGCATTTGGGGCATCCACCCCAAGCTGCATATAGACAGCCTATGGAAAGTTGACAGGCCTGCAGTAGCTGCTGCACAGCTCCAAACACACACCCTGTCTGCGTTTGGGGCTGTGCACCCTCTTCTGTACGGAGTGTCAAATTTTCACATGAGGCTGTGTTTGAGCAAACAATTTACCTACACCCACCTCCATAGGTTGCCTGCACACAGCTCAAAGCAGATGCAGACATGAATACAATCGCCTCCTGTATGTAGTATGGGTACCTGCGCCCAGATGAATGAGGTCTTAGTCTTTATTTGCTGTAACGAAAGAAGTGAGACTTCATGATTACAGGTAGAACTGATAAATTTAGTGGGGATATTGCACCACCAGAGTTCCCAGAAACATATAAGCTAGGGGGCAATCTCAGTGTAAATTATTCTTTAGTCTTTACTCCAGGCAAATATTTCTTAAAGTGGTTGTCAACCTGTGACAACCACTTTAACCTACAGGTAAGCCTAGAATAAGGCTTACCTGTAGGTGCACTGCACATCTCCCAAACCTGCACGGTTCAGGAGATATGCAGTGTTTTTCATGTGCCGACATGCGCAGTGAAGAAACAGCCTCCGTGCCGTTTCTCCACTGACACTGTGCCGTGACTGGCAGCTCCCGTGTGCATGCGCTGGAGTGACGTCACGCGACTCTGGCCAGTCACAGCACCAGAATCGCGGCCCTGGAAGGAAGAGGGGCAGAAGATGGACGGGGCCTGGAGCGGGGACATCGCTGGGTGCCGCAGGCTTCGTTTCCAGGTAAGTGGCACATAATGGGCTACTATGCGATGCATAGTAGCCCATTATGCTTCTACTTTACAGGGTTATATTGAGGAAGTAAACCCCATCTGGGTTTACTCCCTCTTTAAATTTATTTAACTTTATATTTAGCTGCTTGCCTGAAGTTTAGCATTAAACTGATGTTTTCATGGAAACCTTGTCATTTCTTTCTCAAGAGTTTAATTGTGCAGTTGTAATAGTTAACTAAAATAAGTTTAGACATAGTGCTAACATTTTTACATGTTTATTTTTATCGTATACAGTTTGAAGGAATCTATCGAGGGTACGTGACCATAGATTCCAGACAGAAATTGAAAGCTGGCTGGAGACAGACACCCGATAGCATTCAGACAAATCCTATTTATTTATGGATAGACTTATCCTTCAAATACTGCAACAATAACCAATTTTGAAAAAAAACAAAAAAAAAAACCAAAACAAACATAAGACAACCCTATACGAGCACCTTCAACAATGAATACAATCACTTCATACTAAAACCCACATTTGTTTTTCCAGTGCAACATTTGGATCCACTCTCTCGCCCAAGACACCACAAAGTTCAGGGCTGCCGTGTTTTATCGGTTTAAAGCCCCCTCCAGGAGCTCTCAGCTGTCTGCGTCTGTCACTGCTTGGAGATGGCGATGACTGCCTCTTCTCGCTGCCATTGAACTGCGCTGTAGAAAAGGAACAAATGAATAACAAAAAAAATAAAAAGATTAGTGGTGTCAACCAACAACAGCAGGAAAGCAGTTTCAAGTATCTGCATACACTCTCTCTGAGTTTCATTTCTTAGCATGTACATGGTACATTGGCACCCCAGGTTTTTTTTTGTCAGATAATGCACCACTTTGCCCAGAAAATTGTTGCAATTACAAATCTTTAGGCATTCTCGTGTTTATTTCTTTTGTTTGTATTGGTATGACAAGAAAGTGGAGAAACAGAAAGCCAAATCTGACACATTCCATGCCAAAAATGCCGGTTAACGCCGGTACGGCGTTAGTGATCGTTTTGCCGCGTCGGCGTCAAAAATGCCAAAACGTTACAGCCTCGGAACGCGCTAGCCGTGGGTTCTACTTTCAGCTCACTAATGCCGACGCCATCTACAGCTCAAAAATGTTGGCATTTTTAAGGGGTCATGGCATACCATGGAGAGCTGTAAAAAACGTGGCTGTAAAAAACGCCCGTGTGTATGAGGCCTAAAAATTTGCACCCGAACAGCTAAATGAAATCGCACCGGACTCTTGAAGCATCGATTTTAGTATCGGAGTATTTGGCTGAGTACAAGTACTCGTGCAAATGCTTAGTATCAGCACTGATACGGGTATTAGTGCAATGCTACCAGTAGTAACTATACTGTCTGGCCTCATGTTGTAAAGCTCTGTGCAAACTGTTGGCGCTATATAAATCCTCTATAAAAATAATAACATTCCATCAATAAAAATGATTTTATTCTATATTATGTTCCTTTTGATTTTATCAGTGCCTGCATGGAGGAGCATGTGAAGCTAGAGGAGTCTGGAGTGCAGAAGAGAAGAGGCTGTTGAGGACCGGTTGCATAGAAGGAGAAGCATGCCATAGGAAGAAATAAGGTATATAAAGTAAGTGTGCTTTATACTGGTACCCTGTGAAAAAATGAGAATCTAACTCCTGAACTGCAGAGGAGCCCCACTGCAAAAGTATTTTTTTCATTTCCCCCAGAATTTAGCTTCAATTAATATTTCACTCCAGTTTAAGGCATGCTTGAAAAATGTAATAAACACAGGCTTTAGTTTGACAGTCATGTGTACTCTACTCTCCATTATCAATTTCTACCAGCTGTGTACAGAACAAGGAATTGAAAATGTCTTTTTTTGTGATCCATTGTCATCTGTCTTGTGATCTTCCTTTGAAATCCAATTTGTTGCGAAAAAAGAGAATGTCTAAAAATAGTTAATGTATATAGTTTGATATAATTGGAGCCCAGAGTGATACTGGATTGCAAAGTTACATCTATCATGCACGTAGTAATGTCACATCCCATATGGAGAAAAAAAGGCATACCCTCAAGGTCAAAAAATCAGAATGCTTATTAGAACAGAAATCCTGTTTACTAATCAGACATGACATAGATAATTAACAACTCATTCACAATGTTGAAAAGTATTCCAACAGTGTTTAATCTATGTTTTTTTTCTGCCAAGGGTCATCCCCCTAGGTGTCCTATACAGTACAATATTAATCACTAGCACCTAACCACGAACATATGATATATCACTTGAGATGTAATTGTACAAGCAGCAACCCAGACAATTTGATATATAAACTAAAGCCATATATGCTTGTAAGCATATTTAATCTGATGAAAAGATGCACAGTATATTTGTATTTGTAACAAAAAATGTGTCAACAGGAAAAGGTAGATTTCCC
Organism: Glandirana rugosa; assembly: GCA_018402905.1. Lineage (NCBI taxonomy): Eukaryota > Metazoa > Chordata > Amphibia > Anura > Ranidae > Glandirana > Glandirana rugosa. The sequence goes on along the minus strand of BLSH010427959.1, from coordinate 344,639 downwards.
CATATTGTTGAACGTGTCCTTCGGGAACAAGACCCTTTTCCCATATTCACAGAGTTTGTCATGCCCAAATAAACTGAATTAGTCACACACAGCCTTGTTAAACTACACGCAGACATAACACAAAGACAGCTTGACAGGATTTATACCTGTTCTGCCTCACACAGCCACTAATAGACAGACATAAACCTCTTTCATGGGACATTGGTAGAAAAGAAACATAAAATGTGAAGCCTGCAGTAGTACTAAATTGCAAAATGTGTTTTCTCCTTATTTATAGGGTTGTGAATACATTCAGTTTCAAAGAAAGAACTTCTAGCAGTTAAAATTATTTAAATACTTAAAGCATTTGTTAACCCCAAAAAAAAAAAAAAAAAAAAAAAGATTCCCTTAAAGCATGTTATATGACTCAGTGCTTGTGCTGTGTCATTTGTCTCCCTGTATCACCTAAAAAACCTGCCTGGCTATGCCCTCTCCCCTGTACACTGACCACGGTATATCATGGCTGCTGAGCTGTGACACTGTGGTCAGCGTACGTGCCTCTGTCAGCTGCAGCTCTGCTCTCTTGTATCTGTGTCTCCTCTGTCCTCCTCCACGCTCCCCTGTGCCTGTCTGTGCTCATAACTTCTACTAAATTCTGTAATCCACTCTGTACCATAATAATAAGTGTCCCTGTGTCTGTGTAATGTAAAAAATCTGCCAATCTGTACCTATATAAGCGCGGCTCCCGGCACTCAGCTGTCGACTCTCTCTCTCCCCCTCCTCCCTGGCTGATGTTAGCGGAAGGGCTTGGCCCTGCCCACTGGATCTGTGAGCCAGAGAGAGAATATTTTGATGCCTTTGATGAGAACCTTTGATGCCCTAGCAGTAGTGTGCCCAAGGCCCCAAGGGGCTGAACAGAACTTTATGCTAAATTGGGACTAACCCTGTTCTGGTGAGGAGATTATTAGTCCCACTGATTGGAAAAGATGGTTCAGTACCCAAAGGGATACACCCTCAACTACACCAGTATATCCATATATATATATATATATATATATATATATATATATATATATATATATATATGGACTCCGTGAGGACGTCAACTGACGAAACGCATAAGGTTGGGACTAGGACACTAACATCACCATGCACGGTTGGATCATACTTGCGGCTTGTGGTTAGCAGCCGGAAACAATTGGCAACATGAAATAGCCTTAATACCTTAGTGCTGGGAGACACTTTATACATGTGAGTGGATTCATATTCTTTTAAATAAAGCTTGTTTTAAAACATTATCATGCTATGGAAGCTTTCCTTCCTCTATCTTACTTTTATGTGTGCCCGTTACCTGCATGAGAGGTTTTTGATTGAGAGAGACGATATTGGGAACCAGTACTTTGGAGATTAACTCTTTGGAAACCATTATGAAAGCGCAGTAGCTGGTTTAGAATTTGACCAGCCATTTATTCTGGTGAGTTATTATAGTATAGATGGTGAAGGATCACATCGGATGTCACCTTAAGTGATTCAAACACACTCTAAGAAAATTAGTACAGCATTAAGTGAATTAATTAAAATTAATTCAGCATTATGCAATGCATACTAGCTCATTATGTCTGTCTTGCAGGCGTTTTTTTTTTCCATGGTTTACAACCACTTTAAAGGGGAAGTATGGCCAAAGCTCTTTTGGCTGTACTTCTCCCGTGGGTCACAGGAGTGCACTAAGTTCTGCATTCCTGTGACCCAGATTGAGTTGACAGTCAGAGCCAGTCCAGGCTTTGGAGGGATCCCGACAATAATGTTTTGATCTGCCCAGAAGCCTGACTGGCAGCTTTCTGAGAGGCTGTGCCAGCCATTCCTACTGCAAGTACAATGTGTGCTCACACAGCTTAATAATAGATATTTCCATTGTGTTCTGAATCATACGTAGTTCCATTATCATTTACCCCTACAATAAATCTATGTTGCTATACCAACACAGAAAGTGTCAGGGAGTACACACTTGGGTGGACAGAGGGATACAAAAGTGTGTACTTTTTTGCCTGCTGTGGTTTACTTGAACTGGATATATGCTGAGACGTTAATAAAAGATTTCCAAAGACGTCATCAAGATGGACGCAACAGAGCTTGAAAACTGTATACATAGAGTGCAAAGACAGCCGACTACAGTGTTTATTTAGATGTGTTCAGTTTGTGTTTGAGATGCTTCAAAGTTTTTTCAAAGGTGCGCCTTATCTCTTTCATATCTCCTAGCTGCTCAAGTTCCCACACTGACTTGTCTGGAGTTTTAATACCAACAATCAATACAAACAATCCATGCACATACGTCACAGAGAGGAGAGAGAGAGAGGGGTGCAATGTGTAGAAATGAAGAACTAAGCGAAGGGGCAAAGTGACATTTACATACTCGTTTAGTTCACAATTGTGAAAGCACAGTGGAATGAAGTCAGACAACTGGGGTAGATCTAAGAATACACAAATCGCATAAAAAAAAAAATGACAGATGAATTTCCCAAATTAATCAAAATTGCCATAAAAATGTGAGCTGCACTTCTAAATCTCCTGATTCAGCCATTACATACAAATCCGTAATGGAGCTGGATTTTGTACAAGGTGCATTGACTTGTCAAACTGCTCAAAACTCAGCTGTTTGGCTGTTTACACCATTTTGGGACTTTTCTTTTTGGAAAGTAGACACATGGAAGGTAAGCTTGATAAACATTTGAAAATGAACATACAACTTTACCTGCAGGCTGAAGACAGCAATTATGAAACATTAATGTGTTTACCTAAAGAATGAAAGAAAATACATACAATAATATATACTCTTTATTCCTAATAGTAAGACCACTTTCACACTGAGGTGCTTTACAGGTACTATTTAGCTAAAAAATAGTGCCTGTAAAGCGCCTCAAAAATCCCCTCCAATCCACCCCAATATGAGTGCCTTCACACTGGGACGGTGCGCTTGCGGGAGGTTACAAAAAGTCCCGCAAGCAGCATCTTTGGGCCGGTGCGGTGAGTGGTGATACACTGCTCCTTTACCGCCCCTGCCCATTGAAAAAAACTTCCGAAGCGGCTGCACACCACCTTGGAAGCGCGGCGCGCCGGCACTTTTAACCCCTTTTTAACCCCTTGGGGTGGTTTAAAAGTGCAACGCTCCCACCGCCATAGCGCCGCTATAACAGTGGTAAATCCCTGCTGAAACTAGCAGGGATTTACCACTACTGCCTTCAGTGTGAAAGTGGCCTTAAAGTGGTTATAAAAGCTGAAGGTTTGTACCTTCATCTATTCTGTGTGCTGCTCCCCCCCCCAGGGCCCCACCTAATACTCACCTGAGCCCCCTCTTGATCCAGCGATGTGCACGAGAGCCTTGGCTGTCCCGGGACTCCCTCTCCTTACTGGCTGAGACAACAGCAGGAGCCATTAACTCCCACTGCTATCACAGCCAGTGAGATGGAGGGGGGCAGGACTGGCCATGGCTCTATGTGTCTTATGGACGCATAGAGAGGGGCTCGGGAGAGCATGCACCAGTGCCCCATAGTAAACAGCTTGCTATTGGGGGCAATGGTCAAGGGGGAGGAGCCAGGAGGGCTGGCAGGGGACCTGAGAAGAAAAGGATTAGGGCTGCTTTGTGCAAAACCATTGCACAGAGCTGGTAAGTATGACATGTCTTTGTTTTTTTCTAAAGCCGAACCTTTAACCACCTCCCACCCGGCCACTGTATATATACGGCCGGGTGGGAGCTTCCTCTGTGACAGTTCTCCCCCCGCCAAGCTCAGTGAGAGCTCAGTGCGGGGGTGGGGGGGATGGGGGGAAGCTGCAGTTATGTGACAGCTCTCTGCATGATGATGATTTCATGCAGAAAGCTCTCACAGATCGCCCCCCCACACAGTGCACCAAGCACACTGATACCCCTGTCCCCATACACATCAGTGTCCCCATAAAACAGTCCCCAAAACATCTGTATGTCCCCCATCACATCTGTCACGGTCCCCAAAACATCTGAATGTCCCCCTCACATCTGTCACAGTCCCCAAAACATCTGTCTGTCCCCGTCACATCTGTCACCATACACAAAACATCTGTATGTCCCCCATCACATCTGTCACGGTCCCCAAAACATCTGTCACGGTCCCCAAAACATCTGTATGTCCCCCATCACATCTGTCACGGTCCCCAAAACATCTGTATGTCCCCCTCACATCTGTCACAGTCCCCAAAACATCTGTCTGTCCGTCACATCTGTCACCATACACAAAACATCTGTCTGTCCCCGTCACATCTGTCACAGTCCCCAAAACATCTGTCTGTCCCCGTCACATCTGTCACCATACATGAACAGTAATCTGGCATCTGGGTAATCTATACTTTTTTTTTTTTTAACATAAGAAAAGCAACACATTTTTTATGCTTAACTCTTTCTTTATACTTTACCATGTCACATGTATATACAGATACCAAAATGTTCACCTTACTTATGAAGGATATATTCTAAAGTAAAAATCTGGATGCGATTTGCAAAACATTTTTATTTCTTTCAAGCACACGGAGAATGCTATCAGACTAGGCCAGGTTATTACAAGTAGAAAGTACCTGGGAAGGCAATGCATACTAATTAAAATAATTCACTACAAGATCTGTGCAATAGTCAGCACAGAGAATTCAAAAAAAGTTACATTCATTTTGTTCATATTTCTCAGCACACATATTTACCAACACATGATGCATAATAAAATATGTCATGCTACATTGATATGGTCTTATAGATGGTATATATACTGTCAAAGCCTGACATGAATCTTATCTTTAGATAAATGATCGAGCACAGTTCATATATTTTGTAGCAAGGAGTAAACCACAGAAATGCCTTCCTTCTAGCTATCTCAATGCATCAGTTCTCTTTGCTGAAAACAATAAGAAAGACCATAGGAAAGAAGTTCAAAATAACGATCTACTACTGTAACAACATGTTGAGAAGACTTCAAAGGTTGCCATTTTTTTAAATTCAGTTACTATATCAGCTGCAAAACTGATTTACATTCATATATACAAGAGAGTGTATACATTCGCCAGCAAACCAAGGATCTTCAACTACCGTCTGCAGGTTTTTATTGCAGAGAGATCACATCACAAAGACAAGTGCAACGTTTCAGAGCCACGCAGGACCCTTTTGTCAGGCATGTGATGAAGGGGTCCTGTGTGGCTCCGAAACGTTGCACTTGGCTTTGAGATGTGATCTCTCTGCAATAAAAACCTTTGGACAGTAATTGAAGATCCTTGACGTGCTGGTAATTATGTACACTTTCCTGATGTTAAATCCAGTATCCAGCTGGTAATCACTACAGCACCCATCTTTGATGAGCCTTGTTTTCAGGAACGTGTGCGATAGGAATATAGACTAGACCATATACTGTACACAAGAGGACTGTTGCACACTTTCACAGTGGAATGTGGGATCTGGAAGTGATCTCATCTATATTATCAGTTCTCTCCTGGCAAACCAGTTGCCAAGTTTTGGCAACTTATCGCTATTGCTCCCCAAGGAGAAGGCTGGTACCGCTGGTACCTGTGCAATGTACTATCATATACGTACACTTGTATTTTGAAAGAAACATACAAGTGTATATAATCATTTTATGGGCATCTTTACACAATACCATAGAGTATATCAAAATAAAACCTGGCAAATAAAGTTGATCAAAAACATATAACCAATGTGCCCAAATGTATACTGCAGCTCTACACTCTCACTTGTTATGCTTTTATATGGCAATAGCAAGGTAGCCATTACTGGAGAATGTAACCATACAAAGGAACTGACTTGCAACCTTCTCAAATTCAAATCTGGGATTTAACAGACAATTTGCTAGCCCCTTGCTGTGGTAGAACTAAAGGCTGGAGTGGGTTATCAGTGATCACATATTGTAATTATGCTAATTAATTATGTAATTAGCCTTAAGAGGCTAATTTAAAATGCACAGAGTGATTTAAGAAGCCAGGTGCATTGCCCTCAATTTGCCTAACCATTCCAAATTTAAATCAGGCCATAGACGGTGTGCTTTTCTTTCCTGCACCCACGGGCAGGGCAGCTATCAGAAATTTTTGGTCCCCTTACGCAGCTTTAGGCCTTGACCCCCCTCCTGGGCCTGACCACCAACATTCCCCAGGGCCCGTCCACTGGCCATTCCATGCAGAATCATCCTTCCCTCTCCACAATGTAACTCTCATCCTCATCCCCACCCAGAATCATCCATTTCTCTCCACAATGTAACTCTCATCCTTATTCCCACCCAGAAACATCCTCATCCCTCTCCATAATGTAACTCTCATCCTCATCCCTCTCCACAATATAAAACTCTTATCCTCACCCCCACCCAGAATCATCCATTCCTCTCCATAATGTAACCCTCATCCTCATTCCTCTCCACAATGTAACTCTTATCCAGAATCATTCTCACCTCTCTCCACGGTGTAACTCCATCATCCTCATCTCCTCCCAGAATCATCCACATCCATGAGAAAGATGAGGATGATTCTGAGTGGGGATGAGAGTTACATTGTGGAGAGGGATGAATGATTCTGGGTAGGAATGAGGATGAGAGTTACATTATGGAGAGGGATGGATAATTCTGGGTGGGAATGAGGATGCGAGTTACATTGTGGAGAGGGATGAATGATTCTGGGTGGGGATGAGAGTTACATTGTGAATAGGGATGGATGATTCTGGGTGACGATGAGTATGAGAGTTATATCCGAGATAGTTCCCCGCACCTAATTATATAGGGTGGCAAGGGTGTGAGGAACTGTCACGGCTGGGAGAACACACAGTGATTATTGCGAGCGGCTATGGCTGCTTGCAATAATCGCATGAAAAATCTGACAGGCTGGTTGTACCTGCCCATACATGGTTCAAATCTGGGCAGGTGCATAACCGTCCCAGATTCAAACCGTCTATGGCTGGCTTTAGAATGTCCATTCTACTAGGAATCCAACTGAGATGCTGCAAAATGAATACAGTCTGATCATCTGTTCATTTTTTAAAAGTTCTGTACTGGCTGGGAAACTGAGAACCTATAGAATGTCTTGTCACATTGGTCGGTTTTGTGTACTGGCTGGGAAACTGAGAACCTATAGAATGTCCTGTCGCATTGGTGGGCTCTGTGTACTGGCTGGGAAACTGAGAACCTATAGAATGTCCTGTTGCATTGTTGGGTATTGTGTACTAGCTGGGAAACTGAGAACCTATAGAATGTCCTGTTGCATTGGTGGGCTCTGTGTACTGGCAGGGAAACTGAGAACCTATAGAATGTCCTGTCGCATTGGTGGGCTCTGTGTACTGGCTGGGAAACTGAGAACCTATAGAATGTCCTGTTCCATTAGTGGGCTTTGTATATTGGATGGGAAACTGAGAACCTATAGAATGCCCTGTCGCATTGGTGGGCATTGTGTACTGGCTGGGAAACTGAGAACCTATAGAATGTCCTGTCACATTGGTCGGCTTTGTGTACTGGCAGGGAAACTGAGAACCTATAGAATGTCCTGTCGCATGGGTGGGCTCTGTGTACTGGCTGGGAAACTGAGAACCTATAGAATGTCCTGTCACATTGGTCGGTTTTGTGTACTGACTGGGATACTGAGAACATATAGAATGTCCTGTTGCATTGTTGGGTATTGTGTACTAGCTGGGAAACTGAGAACCTATAGAATGTCCTGTTGCATTGGTGGGCTCTGTGTACTGGCTGGGAAACTGAGAACCTATAGAATGTCCTGTCACATTGGTCGGCTTTGTGTACTGACTGGGAAACTGAGAACCTATAGAATGTCCTGTCACATTGGTCGGCTTTGTGTACTGGCAGGGAAACTGAGAACCTATAGAATGTCCTGTCGCATTGGTGGGCTCTGTGTACTGGCTGGGAAACTGAGAACCTATAGAATGTCCTGTCACATTGGTCGGTTTTGTGTACTGACTGGGAAACTGAGAACCTATAGAATGTCCTGTTGCATTGTTGGGTATTGTGTACTAGCTGGGAAACTGAGAACCTATAGAATGTCCTGTTGCATTAGTGGGCTTTGTATACTGGCAGGGAAACTGAGAACCAATAGAATGTCCTGTCGCATTGGTGGGCTTTGTGTTCTGGCTGGGAAACCGAGAACCTATAGAATGTCCTGTTGCATTGGTGGGCTCTGTGTACTGGCTGGGAAACTGAGAACCTATAGAATGTCCTGTCACATTGGTCGGCTTTGTGTACTGACTGGGAAACTGAGAACCTATAGAATGTCCTGTTGCATTGTTGGGTATTGTGTACTAGCTGGGAAACTGAGAACCTATAGAATGTCCTGTTGCATTAGTGGGCTTTGTATACTGGCAGGGAAACTGAGAACCTATAGAATGCCCTGTCGCATTGGTGGGCTTTGTGTTCTGGCTGGGAAACTGAGAACCAATAGAATGTCCTGTCGCATTGTTGGGAATTGTGTACTGGCTGGGAAACTAAGAACCTATAAAATGTCCTGTCGCACTGGTGAGCAACTAATATTTAGGTCATTAACAGAAGAAAAATGTTAATGCAAGTGGCAAAACTCAAAGTACAGTACTAATAGTAGCCAATCAGTCCTTGTACTGGTCTGTCTAGTAAATTAAAGTATAACTAAAGGCAAAGAGTTTTCATTCCTTTTGGATAGAGTGGAGAGGGTTTAGAACACCTGTCAGGTTTTTATTGCTGTCTGTGCCCCCATTAGGAGGACTGACCCTCCCTATTCCTGTTTTCCATTAGCATAGAAAGAGAAATTTAAAAAAAATCCCAAATTTTGGGTTGTCCCCAGAAAAGTAATTGAGGGGAAATATTCCAATGGGGACACTAGTTCTGATAGCCTGGGGGATTCTCTTTGCAGGGACTTCCTCTGATTTTATGTTTTAGCTATAAGACAGTAAGTGAAGGGAAATCTCCCCAAAGGGGTACAAAAAAAACCCCAAAAGGGATTATAATCTTCCCTTACTCTATCCAAAATGAAAAAAAAATGCCTATAGTTCTACTATAAAACATCTTGTACTAAACTGCCTTTAGTAAGGTACAGTCTTATTGACTGCTGTGAGTTCCTGCAATGTAATCCTTGCCCTGTTCAATAAATAAGTCTTAAAAACTCCCCAGCAGCAATTGCAGCTGGGCATCATTTCAGGAATTCTCCAAAAGAAGATACATTTCCTACCTGTACAAGTATAAATTAGTGGTATGTTTATCGATTCATATTTATAACTCAAACACAAATCTTTACAATAAGAGGGGTACCATTATATAGGGTGGCGAGGTACCCCACTTCTTAGAGTATTGCATGTAAAAAGGAGCTGACAAAATGAAATGCTTATTAGAAACCTTTGTTTGCTAAAAACAAAGCTTTTTAGGCTTTCAATAATACTTGGCAAATATAAATTCCTTCCAACATGCTGCAAGAAATAGTTATAGGACTGGTGGCGCCCGTTGTAAAATTAACATTGACTGCAGTGCAAAGTAAATCAAAGTTAAAGGATTCTATTTCAATGGCGTGTACCTTACTCAAGATAAGAATTAAAACAAAAAAGTGCAAGATGATCTGCACCCAACACCATGACTTAAATTGGTTTGGAATTTTGCTCGGAGTGGACAACCTCGTTTTACTAGCCACAGTGTAATTTATAATGTACTTCACGATGTCTGTGTTTACTTTTGTCGTTAGTGAATGATCTGGCAAACCAGTATCTTCCTGTAAAAATATGTATAACATTACCACTGTAGGCTGTGTAATGAGTGATGGTCTCTGGGGAGACGTTCTAGAATATATTACTGAACACTGACACAGTATTGTGATTACAGAAGAAAACCGGAATACTACGAATGGAAAATGCAAAGTTAATGCTTTTCCTGCAATCTGATAAATACCTTTGGAACAAAACACTAAGAGAATATTTAAAAACAGTTAATGTGACATTCACCTTGGGTGAATCTTCCTGGTGCATGTGTTTTAATTACTGATTATTCACCACTAGCGAATGTTTGGTGAATGTTGCCATCACTGCTTTATAAATTTGCCTTTTATCAAATTCTCTGTAGGTAGAACTATTATTTAAATGTAAATATGATATGCAGCTTAGATTTGCATTCTCTGCTCAATTCGATTTTTAAGCCCATAAGTAGGCATTCACCCAAAAGTTTAGCTTGTAGGCTGCACTAAAATGTGTTCACTGTATTTTCACATTTTCATTCAGCGTGAGGCAGCAACTAATCTCCAAGGGGTTCTATGAGACATAAGCTAATTGAGGCAACCTAAAGCTGGCCATGAAAAAATCATATTTCTAACTGGCAACAAGACAAGATTATTGTAGATCAGGAAAGGGCTCAAATGTTTATCAGATTTTTATTGCCAACTTCCATTCTGTTGGGAAGATTTTTTCAGTTTCTCCTTGACCTTTAAGACAGGAAGTGAGGAAGTTTCCCCTGAAAGAACCCCGATGACAATAAAAACCTAACCCGTTCAGCCAAAAATATGTTTTGGCTGGAGTTGGAGATATACAGTTGCCACCAATAATCAATGCCTAATGGACAGAAACAGGATTCCCTCCCTAAATCATGACCAACATTTGAAATATATTTACAGGAAAAAACATTTTGCCTACAGTAAGGAGGGGTTGCCACCCCTGTCAGTTTTTTTTATTGCTTTAGGTTTCCCCATTAGGAGGACTTATCCTCAATATTTGTCCTGTTGACTGCTTTCACCAAGACTGAAGGCGATGGAAAACCAAAATTTTGGGTTGCCACCAAAACTGGGGTAGATTAGAAATCATCAAATGGGGGCACTTGCTCCTGTGACAACTGTTTAAGAGGGGACATGCTCCACTTTGGAAAGTAATGGCTTTAGATATACTTTAGGCATAAAAAACATCAGTTTTGTGTTGTACTTAAAAGGTTATGATTCTCATATCCATTGTATTATCTGTCCACACTTAAAAACCTACCAAAATAGGTCACTATTAGAACTGCACGATTCTGGCCAAAATGAGAATCACGATTCTTTGCTTAGAATAAAGATCACAATTCTCTCATGATTCTCACGACGTAACATCTTACATATACAAAAAAATTGGGCTAACAGCACTGTTTAGTTTTTTTTTTTGAAAGTATAATTTTTCCCAAAAAATTGCGTTTGAAAGACCACTGCGCAAAAACCGTGTGACATAAAATATTGCAACAACCGCCATCTTATTCTCTAGGGTCTCTGCTAAAAAAAAATATAATGTTTGGGGGTTCGAAGTGATTTTCTAGCAGAAAATACTGGAGTTTTATTTGTAAGCTACAAATGTCAGAAAAGATTTAGTCTTTAAATGGTTAAACCAAACTCTTCTATACATGGGAGTTCATTCCTTTGATCTTTTGAAACATAGTATCTTTTTGCTTCTCAAAAGTGAGACTTGGCAGTCTGCCCAGACAGGAGAGACTCAAGTTGCTCTGACTTAAAAGATTCCTGGGGAGACTTCAGGCGACTTGCATTGACTTCTATTACAGTCAAGTTGCGCTGCAAGTCAGACTTCATTAACTGCACTAAAAATCGTGGTAATGCCTGATGGAGATCGTAGGAGGGGGTGAATCGAGATCGTGATTTTAATACGATTAATCGTGCAGCTCTAGTCACTATGGAGTTGATTTACTAAGGACAAAAGACTGATTGCTTGACAAAGGAAGTCGCACATTGCAAGATACTTTTCCCCAGAGCTTAGCAAATTAGGTGAGGCTCTGCTAACTTTCATCATCCAATGATGTAAGCAAAATTCCTTTTTTTTTTAAAAATATTTTCCCGGCATGAATTGGGAAGTGAACGTTCACCACATTCACAAAGCTCTCCGGAACATTCCTTTGTAAAGCAAATGGTCTATTTGGCTCTAGTGAATCAGTCTGTTTCTTTTGTGCTGTTTGTTACCTCAATATTTCATATTCTGGACATGTTTCTGCTGTGCCATGTACTTATTGTAACCACTTTAAGACCGAGCCTGTTTTTTGGGTTTGGTGGTTACAAGTTAAAATCAGGTTTTTTGCCATAAAATAAAATAAGAACCCCCAAACATTATATATATTTTTTTTTCTAACACCCTAGAGAATAAAATGGTGGCCATTGCAAAACTTTATGTCACACTGTATTTGCGCAGCGGTCTTACAAGCGTGATTTGTTTTTAAAAATTGAGTTTTTTGAGTTAAAAAATAAGACAACAGTAAAGTTAGGCCAATTGTTTTCCATATTGTGAAAGATAATGTTACGCCGAGTAAAATGATACCCAACATGTTATGCTTCAAAATTGCATCCGTTCGAAGAATGGCGACAAACTTTGCAACATAAAAATCTCCATTGGCGACGTTTAAAAAATTCTAAAGGTTAGGATTTTTGAGTTACAGAGGAGGCCTAGTGCTATAATTGTTGCTCTCGCTCTAACGATCGCATTGATACCTCACATGTGTGGTTTGCACACCGTTTTCATATGTGGGCGGGACTTACGTATGCGTTCGCTTCTGCGCGTGAGCTCGCAAGGATGCTGAGCTTTAAATTTTTTTTTTCTTAATTATTTATTTTACTTTTTATTTTTACTCTAATTTTTAAAAAAATGTTTTTGATCACTTTTATTGCTATTACAAGAAATGTAAACATTCCTTGTAATAGAAAAAAGCATGCCAGGACCTCCCAAAAAGACCTCAAATCTCATATTTACACTTGAATGCAACAATCCGGAAAGCGGCAGGGGGGGCACCTCTCCCGCCGCTGATAAAAGTGATCTTGCGGTGAATCCGCTGCTAAGACCACTTTTATCAGACGCAGATTCGCCTGCTGAAAAAAAATATACCGGGGCTATGGTAGCTATCTGCTACCATAACAATGGTATTCCACTTCAAACTGCCGCCGGCGGGCGGTCCGGAAGTGGTTAAAAAGTATCCTGTTGTCTTTGCATTTCTTCCTTTTGTGTGAAATATCTGGTGATCCTGCCAGTCCCCCTGCTTTCCTTTTGTGTGAATATCTGGTGATCCTGCCAGTCTCCCTGCTTTGCTATGTCAAACTGACCATACTAGGCATAGCAGCACATCCTTCCCAGTGTGGTCAGCAATCTGGCTCCTGTCCTCCAATGGCCAAACCTTGTGTTAACACTTCCACGCACTCCCCGCCCAGCTAATCAATGGGAAGATCAGTGTATTGCTCTCTCTGTCTCTGCCTCTTGCTGGTATTTATTATGTTTTTATATCTATACACAATTGTTTTATTTTTCATTTCTATTTAAGGCTCGGTTCACATGACTTGGGATCCAAGTGTACATATTCGTCAGCACACCGTGGATCCTTGTCCAAAATTTTCTTTATTGAAAAGATCACATCACAGAGAACTGCAACGTTTCAGAGCCGTGCAGGGCCCCTTCGTCAGGCATGACTTGGGATCCGACTTGTGAGACCCCAAATGACATGACATGTGAAATCCCATGTTAGTCAACGAGAGCTGTCTTAATTAGCACTACTTAAGTCACTCTGACTTTGGAAAAGGTTCCTATACTACTTTTATCCTCCTTGTGCCTCAAAGTAGTACTCAAGTCGCTATGAAGTCTCCTGGCAAAGCCTCATCGTAAGTTGCTTGACTTTCAGGTGGCGGCAGTGTTAACCACGCCTTAAACTGGATGGGTCGTATTAGAAGGGTTTATGTACACTTTAACCACTTCAGCCCCGGAAGGATTTCACACTTTAGGACCGGAGCACTTTTTGCGATTCGGCACTGCATCGCTTTAACTGACAATTGCGCCGTCGTGCGACGTTGTACCCAAACAAAATTTGCGTCCTTTTTTTCCCACAAAAAGAGCTTTCTTTTGGTGGTATTTGATCACCTTTGCGTCATTTCTGATCGCCGCTATAAACAAAAGAAGAGCGACAATTTTGCAAAAAAACCCAAATTTCTTACTTTTTGCTAAAATACAAATCCAAAAAAAAAAATATAAAAAAAACATTTTTTTTCACTGTTTTTGGCTGATTTATATTCTTCCTCATATTTGTGATAAAAAAAATCTCAATCGGCGTTTATTGATTGGTTTGCGCAAAAGTGGTCGCGTTTACGGACAATGAGAATTAATTTCTGGGGTTTTTATTTTATCTTTTACTAGTTATGGCGGCGATCTGCGATTTTTAGCGGTACTGCGATATTTCAGCGGACATGTCGGGAAAATGTTGACACTTTTTTGGGACCATTGGCATTTATACAGCGATCAGTGCTATAAAAATGCACTGATTACTGTGTAAATGCCATTGGCAGTGAAGGGGTCAACCTGCAGGGGGAGCTCTAAGGGTTAACTGTGTTCCCTGGGCGTGTTCTAACTGTGGGGGGACTGCCCTAGCTGGGGAAGGGAAGCGATCACAGCTTCCATCAGGAGAAGGGAAGTGATCACAGCCCTTCCCCCTCTCACAGAACGGAGGTCCGTGTTTACTTACACGGACCTCCGTTCTTTCACTCCGGGGGGGGGCATCGCGGGTGGCCGACGGAGATCGAATCCGCCGCACCCGCTCCCTGGCCCTCCCCGGACACAGTGAGCGCGCGCGCGCGCGCGCGCTCACTAGGCGCGATCTCGCGGCCGCCGTCATTTGACGGTGATCCGCATTACAAAGCCACTTTGTCGCCGTCAAATGCCGATCAGCCGTCGGCAAGTGGTTAAAGACAAAGCTACAGTAGGCCATGATGCAGGGAAATGGGGTGATCTCATCATGTTTTAAGGGGAAGGCCCTGTTTAAGAGTTCCTTGATCTAATAAAGAATTATAATGGATTATGGACCAGAAGGCCTTTATCCTAAATTAGCCCCAACTCTCATCTCTTAGAGCAGGGGTTTTTAAAGAGGTATATCTATTCCACTATGGGAACCAAATGATAGGGGTCATTAGGATAGATCTCTGAATAATTTAAAAACTGAAACGGGATACTACTGCATTTCTAAACCTGAAATTAGAGTAGAGAAATTGACTTGATGTGTCAGATGACATGCAAGTAATATTTTCAGTAATAGTACATTGATTTCATGTTTAGATTGCACACAAAACTGTTCTGATGCTTCTTTAAGAAGATAAAATCAACTTTGCAGCAACTTCTTCCCCCTTGCTCCAATTTCTGTTCTTTGAGATTTGTCAATCTGCTCCAAGGACTTATCCAAACATGTTTCCGTTGCTCTACTGAATGCCCTGTATGTCTGTATAAATATCAAATGCTTGAAGGGCAGATGGGAGCTAGATTTTGAAAGATTGACAGTTGATTATATGGTGTAAAACAAATTCCTTCCATATATTTTCTGCAGCACCAAATCATATTCAAAGCACCATCTTGTAACTAAATGACATTGGAGGGGGGATATTTTTTTCATGAACAATATACTAAAATGTCCTTCAATTCCAAATTGAGAAGTGGTGATGATATGATATGATAAAGACATAGTTACCTTGGTCTAAGCTTGAACCAATGTAACTAGGTAAAAAATGCCATACTTGGAATTTTTCTTCATTTCAACGTTTCATTTGTACGTAGAAGGGAGAAAAAGAAAATATTTAAAACATAAAAAAAATAGTTCAAAAGTTTTAAATCTTTAGGGATGAGAACAAATGTTCTCAAATTAACTCCATGACCTTGATAACATGGTGTATTTCATTGGACTCAAAGAACAGTGTTTGAAAGCAATTTTTGAACACTGCAACCATTTTGAACAGCAACTAAATAATTACAGGCACACATATTTATTTTTAGGGGGAGAAAAACTCAAGCTGGTGTTTACTGTGGGTATCATGTACATGTTGGAGACCAGAAATGATCAATGACTTGTATAATAATCACTGACAGAGTTACTCAGCATGGCCTTCATTAGAGAGTTGTCCTTGTCACTGTAACAAGTTTCATGAATACATTTGCATCGCAATGAACAAACACACCTAAACCTTGCCTAGTTCTCAATTCAATCTACTCCATTTTCCACCTTACAAAGGTAAATTAAGCTAAATTCAGTACAGGACAACCAGAGGACTTTGGGAATATCATAGATGGATTTTGACCCAATCAAAACAAAACACATCTAGTACTATACTTTTTTAAATAAAACTATCTGACAATATTAGAATTGCAAAGTATGCAAACAGAAATTAACGATAATATGTACAATGAGATGCTGCTGAAGGCATAATGCCATTGTTTTTACCCTTATTCTGTAAAGATAAGACAGAACTATGCCATTTGAAAAATTCAGTTTAAAATGCTGCCTACTGCAAAACAGGCTTGTAATTCTTAGCATAAAACACTGTACATTCTTACATACACTATATTGTCAAAAGTATTGGGACACTTGCCTTTACATGCTCATGAACTATTTCATGGCATCCAGGTCTTAGCTTGTAGGGTTCAATATTGAGGTGGCCCACCCTTTGCACCTATAAACAGCTTTAACTCTTCTGGGAAGGCTGTCCACAGAGTTTAGGAGTGTGTCTCTGGGAATGTTTGACCATTCTTCCAGAAAAACATTTGTAAAGTCAGGCACTGATGTGGCTCACAGTCTCCGTTCCAATGAATTCCAAAGGTGTTCTATAGGGTTGAGGTCAGGACCCTGTGCAGGTCAGTCAAGTTCCTCCACCCCAAACTCGCTCACCCATGGCTTTATGGACCTTGCTTTGTACACTGGTGTGCAGTCATGTTGGAACGGGAAGGGGCCATCCCCGAACTTGAGTACAGGGAATTCATCCATCCATCCCCAACCTGTCCCCACAAAGTTGGGAGCATGAAATTGTCCAAAATGTGTCAGTATGCCTTAAGAGTTCCCTTCACTGGAACTAAGGGGCCAAGCCAACCCCTGAAAAACAACCAAACACCTTAATCCCCCCGTCTACCAAATGACTGGGAGGGATGGCACAATATTTTTGGCAATATAGCGTGGATGAGCATATTTGGGGCAGATAATGTAGTATTTGCACATAACTAATTGTGACTAATTGGCAAAAATAAGCAGTCATGTGATAAGGATATGGCCACCTATTGCTTCCTACAAAATCTATAAGGTTTGGGTTCTGAATTATCAAATCTGATCACAAACATCTAGGTCAATGGTTGTCAACTTTTGAGGAATAAGGGGACCTCAACTTTGGCCCTTGACAGCTCCAAAGGGCTGCACATATTCCATTTATGATACAAAACAGTCAGCGGCTTCAAACACATTAGAAGAGATGTTCAGAGACTGTAGACTTGCCATAAGATTGGTTGGAGACAGAAGACAATCAGAGACTGGGGACATGCTACAGGTCACTGATATTACAGCTTCTTTTCAAATGAATGCTCCTACTACTTACTGTTAGGGACTGTATAGGGCCGCACAGCAAGTGCCAAAGGGTAGCATGTGGTCTTCTGTTGCAGGCAGAACCAGCAGAGATCTAGGTAATACTATTGAACAACTGCACCCAAAATAAACTAAGGGATGTGTCAGTTAGCACCGCTACTTAATTGACATACTTTTAGGCCCCTTTCACACTGGGGCTGGCGGTAGCGGTAAATCCCCGCTAGTCTCAGCGGGGATTTAGCGCTGTTATAGCGGCGCCGCTATGCAGGCGGGTGTGCGGCACTTTTAACCCCCCACAAGGGGTTAAAATGGGGTTAAAAGTGCCGGCACTCAGCGCTACCGAGGCGGTGTGCAGCCGCTTCGGCAGCGCTTGCCATTCATTTCAATGGCAGGGGCGGTAGAGGAGCGGTAAATTACCGCTCCCCTCACCGCCCCAAAGATGCTGCTTGCAGGACTTTTTCTAACGTCCTGCTAGCGCACTGCCCCAGTGTGAAAGCACTCAGGGCTTTCACATTGGGGTGGATGGGGGGGGACTTTTGAGGCGCTTTACAGACGCTATTTTTAGCTAAATAGCGTCTGTAAAACGCTCCAGTGTGAAAGTAGCCTTAAAGAGAATCCAGCAGGGGCACGTATGATCTGTTTCACCTATCCCTTGCTGTATGTTATAGATTGAACATAAGACAGGACTGAAAAATGACACAGAGGGAAAGCATACTGAATAGGATTCTACGAGACATATTTCATGAAGAACTACTCTGCTTTGAATTGATGTATTATTATTTATACCAATTATGATTCGCAGTACTGTGTTCTTATTATACCCGTGAATAACTTTCTATCCTCTCAAGAATATTTACTGAATAGGATATCAAGACAAATTTTGACAAGACCAACTCTGAGTTCCACTCCTGACAATAAAGATATTCATTGTCCGGTTGCACTGGTTTGATTTCCTAATTATTACATCAATATTTAAATCTGTTAAATCAGTTGTGAAAATTGCATAGCATATGGCAAGGAAAGGCTTAAGTGGCAAGTATGTGTTCTCTAGCAACATGGGTGTTTTCTAAATTAAGGTATTAGGTAAAGTTCCTATTAAATGTGTATATAACAGGCAGTGCAATTTAAAACACATCTTAAACAACACAATGTTATGAAGATGTATAACACACAAAATGCTTAACTTTCCACAAGAGAACGATGGTGAAGTCTGTGGAAGTCTTGAACAAGAGGATTAGATTTAATTATATCTGTTTCCAACCACATGGAAAGGTTATTAAAAGCCAATTACCTCCTCTAAATGCAGTGAAGCAAGCCGAGGCCATTCGAACGTCCTCCTTGCACTACTTAATACTCAAATTAACTGCATTTTAATTCTTCATGATAACTTCCCCTCATGAGAGAAAGTCAGGAGGAGGAAAACTACAGACCAATTTTTAGCTCTGTTTGCAAGGAAACAATTACATAATGTGTGTATTTTTTATTTGTTAGGGAAGATATTTTTGTGTGTGGTCAAGCTGTTATTATATGTGAGCCATGGATTTAAAGTGACATAAATACAGGCAATATATCTCATGAAATGCATCTGTGTATGTGGATGGGGTAAGACATCACGTTGGAAAGTATTGATATCACTGATTTTGTAGAACTCTGGTATCATATGACTCGTTCTGACTTATTTATATTCTATAATAATCAAAGGGAGGTCCACCAAAATTTGCCCAGCTAAGTAGCATTAGGTAGATGCTGTGCAAGAGTTTTTTTCACCAACCTAAAGCCGAACACTATGAAAGGTACTGCAAAGGTTAACTTCTCGTTTTCTAGGGTACAAATAGGCACCTTTACTGGCCTGTTCCTCCTCTCTCCCAGCAGATGGTGCTTCCCTATGCTCCAGTGGTGGGCTGTTCCTCGGCATCCTCACGTACAATGCAGGGCTATGGTCAAGTCAGACGCCCATAGACCGCCGGAGCATAAGGAGGAAGAGGCTGAAGGGACTGATCTAGCAGTGCCGAGGATAGGGCAAGTAAAATAGTTTTAACAAGTAAACCTTCCAAGCCTTATTGGTTTGATTTCCTAATTATTGCATCAATATTTAAATCTGTTAAATGAGTTGTGAAAATTGCATAGCACATGGCAAGCAAAGGCTTAAGAAGCAAGTGAATGTTCTCAAGCAAAATGTCTGTTTTCTAAATGAAGGTAGGAGGTAAAGTTCTATTAAATGTGCATATAACAGACAGCGCAATTTAAAACACATCTTAAAACAACACAATGCTATAAAGATGGTTAACGCACAAAATACTCACTTTCCACAAGAGAATGATGGTGAAGTCTGTGGAAGTCTTGTACAAGGGGATTTGATTCAAATATATCTTAGGAAATTAAACCAGTAAGGCTTGGAAGGTAAGGCTTGGGGCTGATAATGATTATTCTTAAAGTGATTGTAAAGTCTCTTTTTTTCTATGAAAATAAAAAACATGTTATACTTACCTGCTCTGTTGTAGTGAATTTGCACAGAGTAGCCTGGATCCTCCTCTTCTCGGGTCCCTCTTCTGTGCTCCTTGCCCCTCACTCCTGTTGAGTGCCCCCACAGCAAGCAGCTTGCTATGGGGGCACCCAAGCCAAGCTGCAGCTCCGTGTGTCCATTCAGACACGGAGCTGCGGTTCGGCCCTGCCCCCCCCTCTCTCCTGGTTGACTGACTTTGGTTGACAGCAGCGGAAGCCAATGGCACTGCTGCTGTGTCTCAGCCAATCAGGAGGGAGAGTCCCAGACAGCCGAGACACTTGTGGATATTGCTGGACAGAGATGGGGATCAGGTAAGTATTAGGGAGGCTGCTGCACACAGGTTTTTATCATAATGCAAAGAAACCTTCTGAATTTACAACTCCTTTAAAAAACTGCCTTCCCCCTCATTTATTTATCTTGCTTGTATACTGTAAGGGAAACGTTTCCTGGAGTTCAGCTTTAAGGATAACAAAACCCAAGTACAAAGATGCAATATATTGAAGTTCAATATTTTTATTTATTTATTTCAGGTACTTATGTTGCACCGTCAATTTACGCAGTGCTTTACATATACATTGTACATTCACATCAGTCCCTACCCTCAAGGAGCTTACAATCTAAGGTCCTTAACTCACATTCATACATATACTAGGGACAATTTACACAGGATCTAATTTACCTACCAGCGTGTTTTTGGAGTGTGGGAGGAAACTGGAGTACCCGGAGGAAACCCACGCAGGCACAGGCTTCAGATGTGGTGGCTACATTACAGTTTTTTTTCAGAAAATTTTCAGCAAGTACAGAAAATACCTGTTGATGTTTTTTGAAATGCATTGTTCTTTCTGTGTCTGTAAACTGACAGAACTTGCCATTCACAGACCTCGCATTACTACACTACCACAATGCATTGTGTTCTGTGAATGGGTGGTGGAATCCTGTTATTCAACTGCTCCACTGTTCATTCACAGAGGTCAATGCATTGTGGGAGTGCAATAATATGAATGGCAGAGAAGGCAGGAGGGTGGCGCAGCTTTTCTCAGTAGCAGTGGCTGTGAGGGAGACATTGCAGGGACGATTTTTAACAAAGCAGCCATCTTCATTTAAAGGATACACACCATTACACATAACTAATGTGCATGGTGCTGTAACCCCTACCCCCCCCCCAAAAAAAATTAAAAAAATAATTATTTCAACTTCAGCTGAGAAAATAACTGTGTTAGGTGGTGGTAAGCTGGGAACTTCAGCAGAAAAAAATCTATCCTATTAGACAAATCTTTATTCCCAATTTTAATATGATTGACAACCACACAAAACAGCTGGAAGATCAGATTGTCCAGCTCTACAAAAAGCACACTTAAATGACAAAGATGACAAGATCTCCTGTACTGTGCATAGTGTAATTTAGTGTAATATTAGTGTTGCAAAGTGACAAAGCACTTGTATTGAACCTGCCTGTAACAACCCTTCCCTTCCAAAATCCCGAGAAGGCAGGTGTTTTACATACTAACCAGCCCCAGGACTTTTATTATATAATCCTCATATAAAAGCTTTTGTGTGCCACTTTGTTTCCTACAGCCTCAGGCAAGAAAGTAGCCTGCAACTGAGGCGCAGCTACAGACGTTATGCAACAATAAAAATAAAATCTTAAAATAGATGGTTGATGGGCCTAACCAAAAACCACTGTGTATATTCCACAAGAAAGACATCTATTCAATAATGTGGACTGCTTCCAAAACCTACCATACACATTGCTTAAGAGTATATCATTTAAATATCACCTTTAGATTGCTGCAAGTCTAAAAGTGCAAGTGTAAAAAAGCGACCAAAAAAAACCTCATTAAGAAAAACTTAAACATTAATCAATAAGATAACACAAGAAAAATACTTCAATAGTCTATAAATTATAGAACGTATCTTCACAAGAAAAAGTCCATACACTGTGCTCCACAAAATAGTGTAAGTTCAAATGAATGCTTCAAATAGTGCAGAGGGGGTGCAAACTAACCAGAATAATAAATAACATGCGCCTTATAGCAATATTTGATGTCTCCAGCCAGCAGTATGAGTATATGGGAAGATACTTCATATAAATCTATGGACTATTGAAGTATTTTTCTTGTGTTATATTATTGATGACGTTTTTCTTAACCTCCCTGGCGGTATGATTATGTCAGATTTTTGCGTCAAAAAAGCGGTACATTTTTTTGCATAGAAATTTGGTGTTTTATATTGTAGGCCTGTAATTCTTAGGAATAACTCACTTAAATCTGTCCAAACCAGAGTTTAGTAGACATCCCGGGTATGATAAAGTTTGAAACATGAAATCATAAATTATAATATAATAAATAACTATAAATAATTATCAAAAATAATAATATAATAGTAATACAATTTATTCAATAATGTAATCAAATCAAAAACACTGAAATTTACTCAGTTGCAGAATTGTCGCTGTCGTCACTTTCAGTGTCTGATGATAAATTTCCCCAAAAATCAGTATCACTCAATTCTGCAAATGATTCTTATTTACTATCGCTGTTTTCTAGCTGATCAAAAAACGCTTTTGACGTAAAGGGTTGCTTTTTGGTTGCCATGGACATTCTCAAGTTTCCAGGCAGAAAGAATGACATATATAATATAAAAGTGCATGCAGGGCACTGGGCAACGCACTAGGGACAAAGGAGATGTGAAATGATTTCATACAGTAATGTAATCCTACAGATTACAGTGTACTGTATGTTTACTGTGTGTTTCACTTTTTGAATTTGCCGCCGGTCTCCGCCCCCGTGCAATGCGATGCTCGCAGAGAACAGAGCCAGGCACACAGAGGCATCGGGTGGAGGACAGAGCCTGTGGACACAGCGGGCGACAATGCTGGATCCAGGGGACAAGGTAAGTAACGCTGCCTGGATCCAGCAATGCAATCCCGAGTGAGGCTCGGGGTTACCGCTCTTGGTACAGAAAATTCACCCCGAGCCACACTCGGGAACACCGCCAGGGGGGTTAATAGAGTTTTTTGGTCACTTTTTGACACTATTGATATATGAGGTAGCGCCATATTATTTTTTCTATTTTGCTCTCACATTGCTATTGGATTCCGTTTATCATACACGTAAAAATTGTTTCTGAAGATCTATCTCTCCGCTCTTTCCCAAAAAAGGCATTTACCAAGTTTCTCAACAAAGTAGTATTTTCAAAGTGTGCAAACTGTTCTGGGGGTTATCCTTGGATTTTCAGAATTTGCAGTTTAAGATGACCACAGACTCAGTCAAGCACTTGAAATTGTGTAGGTCTGTGCCAACTGCCCAGAGGCTTGAGTACTGGCTGAAGGTTACCTGAAAATGTATTCATGGCTCACCCAAGTAAGCATGTGGGACAACAATAGAGAGGAGCTTGGGCATCCCCCAAACTAAACTCTAGCTAAACTCCGACCTTAAGCTCTTTTTTTTAGTTAGGACAAGATTTTCAAACTTTTTAACCTATTGAGGCTCCAAAAGTAATCAAAGGCCTGCTCATGGTACTGATATAAGATTGCAACCGGATTTAGCCAAAAACATTTCAGAAAGTTGTACAGCCCCTAAGCAGTCCAGAAAGTTGTGTAAGGTTATAGCATAATTAAACATATCTATTAATAATTAATATATAGAAGTACTCTTCTCTTACTTTAACATTTGCAGTTTAGTTTTTTTTTTTCAATGTTCTATTGCTTTCTTAAAAAGAACTAGAAGATCCTCCACACAACAATTACGGCTATAGGGTGGCTCCACTGCCTTGGACTACAGTCCTATATGAAAGACGACAAAGACAGCCACCTTTTGTCCATCCATCAGTTTTGAGACCGACAGACTCCTCTGTAAATTGCAGTGCTGGCTTCCCTCCTAGATGTATCATGTGCACATTGCTTGCTCCCTGACCAAAAGTTTGGGGAAAAAGAGTCACACAGTGGGGGGGGGGGGGTAAAAAAGTTTGGGAGGAAAATAAAAAAAAAACTTTAACGCTCAGATCAAAACAATCTAAAGGTAAGCAGGGAATAACAACTTTACTACTTTAATTAATTCCAGTTTTCTTTTTATAGCATTAGATCATATTAAAAGAAAGCTTACGTTGCTGAAGTACTACATTTCCCAATGTAAATGCTGGATGTTACTCTACACATAGCCTTAAATCTGAAGTAGATCATTTTTCATTACCCTCATCCTTCAAAACAATACATTTAATCATGAACAAGTTACTAAAAAATTCAGCTTGACTTCTGACCTGTCTAAAAACCTCTATCACAGTTTTTAGGGATGACATCATTTCTTTGAAGTGAGCAACTTACCACAAGTTACATTTGTACCAGTCATATATGCTCAAGAACAGAGCCTACGTTTACTAAAAGCTTAATATTTAAAGTGATATTTAACTCACATTAACTACTTTATATCCATCATCCTAATTTCCTATATAGTAATCAATGCTATTACAAAGCAAATACGTGTCCTAAATACATCATTGTGGATCCCTTATTTTGTGGTCATGTGACTTTCCATGCTTGCTCACTGCTACACAAAGATCTGGCGAAAGATGCAACCAATAATCCAAGGCAGCCTTTTTAGACATTGGCATCCTAACAACCAATATCCTCATCAGTTGATAAGGAGAATGTTTGCCATCTCCACAGCATCCTTGTTTGACCCTCCTCTGCCTCTCTCTCTCTCTCAGCACTGGGGTCATATTAGCTGACTGCTGGAGAAAAATTGAGGTAGAAGAGAAATACTGGAATACTAGTCAGTACCAGTGTGCAAACGTGTATTTTCTTTGGAAGAAAACAAATCACCTCTCATGTCGAGTGTCCTACACGTGTGAATGTTGCTGCATTATGTAGAACAATTTGAATATTTTTTTCCACATTTTAGAATGGGTGCCTTGAGACTGTCTATAATTTTAAAGGGTGCCTAAACTGAAAAAGGGTTGAGAAACACTGATCCAAGGACTCATCTAGTATACATCATCTCAGGAAGTCTGAAGGGTATTTCTGTCTCCACACAGAACTTATGGGCACTGTTGCCATCACGTGAGTCCATCCTGCTAGAGCTGCTCCGCAAGATGATAAAGTAATCATGTGGGCGGAAAAGAGCAGAGAAGAACTCAAAGTTCTGTATATATTCATCTCGGGCATATTCATGTTGGGAAGCTTTGAAAAAATAAAAACTGGGAGCAAATGGTTTCCTTGGAAGGCAACACAACAGCCAGAAGATCTACAACTATTGTATTGACACAGAAAATAAATAAGTGAAACAGAAGGGCTCAACCTACCAGGTATTTACTAATTGATACAATTAATTTATAGCTTTACCTAAGAGGTAAAGAATGTATCGATAAAGAAATACAAAAAAAAGTTTGGGTTTAGGCCCCTTTCACACTGCCCCGACTTGAAAGTCAAGCAATTGTGCCACGATTTTACGGCCGCGATTTTGAACTTGGGGTCTATGGACCTCAACTCGCATCAAAGTTGGACCAAGTTGGACTTTGAAGCCGGTGGGACTTGAAGTCGCACAGATATGAATGCTACTCATTGAAAATCATGGGCTACGACTTGTCATGCGACTCTGCAGTCCCAAGTCACAGGACAAATCGCACACGTGTAAAATGGGCCTTAATGACACCTCAAGCATATAAAGACTATATAGTAAGGACTCTGCAAATACTTACATTTCATGGAAGCAAATGAAGCTGACAATAAATTGATGATGTCTTTGTCAGCAAGGGGGACATCTGTTTCAGAAATCATCTAATCATGCAGATGACAGGGTTGTAAGTGTCATTTTTTTTCTGCAAAGCTAGGCATGATTAGAGAAACAGATGCTGAGCGAGCTGAAGTGTGAGGCCCCCATCAACTGGATCCTGGGTGGTCTGCTAGACTAATTAAACATAATAGAACGCTCTCGTGTGGTTGGGAACTGCTCACCGTGTGACACGTACAGACACCCTGGCTAAAATCAGACCCAAAGGCCTCATCAAAAAGCCAAAACTTAAGAAATTAAACAATGTGACATGTCTGGGAAAGTTCACTTGTATTTCACAACCTTAAAAAATATGAATTCTAAAGGTTTTGTATATTTAAAAGCCGCTGTGAAAAATCTGCACTCATTATCACCATGTGTTGCCAAAAGGTGAAAATCTTTGTCTGTTTTTTCACAAGTTGCTTTACAATATGCGTTATACTGTTTATGTGCCTTGTGCTCCGTTATCCATTGAAGAGAGGGAATCAATATTCAAGTATGCACAAAAGGTATCTGTGTGCACGACGATTTGCAAAAATATCTTTAACATCATGGTAAATGAGGATAAAGGAAATTGTATATGCATATATGCCTTCTTATTCTGTCAAAATGTAAATCAGAAGTATATAAAACTGCATTAAAATGTACAAACACAAATCCATTACATTTTAGTATGATTATAGCATAGCTACAACCTAAATCTAGAAGAAAATAATTATAGCTCCTCATCCCAGGACAATTTAACAGTTTATCTTGAAATACCCTGCAAAGTCCACTACCTAGCCTGCTGCAAGTGTTGGCATCCTATGGCTATAAAAGTAGTACTTTTGGAATGCATTCATATATTAGTAGTGTGTATGACATTACCAACATTTTTGATAATTATTCTAAATGTACACAGTTACAACTGGTATAAAGCCAGCCATAGGTGGTTCGAATCATGAACAGGCTGATTGTACCCAAGTTGATCCACCAATCAACATGGGTACAACCAGCTTGCCCGATTTTTTCATGCAATTCTTGCCAACGGCTAAAAAAAGCAATAATCACCGTGTGTTCTCCCCCACCAGGGGAAAGCTCCGCAGGAGGGATTTCCCCATCAACACTTAAGGTGTTGATAAGGGAATCAAGCAATTTTCTTTCTGGCAACCCGTGGTTGCAGGAAAGAAAGTCGTTCGATCTATGGCCGGCTTAAGTTGTTTTAACAGGTCCCCACACAGTCATGACAGCCAAATTGTTGAAAAAGACTGTTTTTTTTGTACACTGATCTACTACAAACAGGCTTAAGTTTAGGAAAATAAACCATACGTAGCCAGATGTAGCCTGTGTACGAGAATAAGACCAGGAAGCAAAGTCTAGTTGTCCTTTTACAAATAACAAATTTTTCTTATTTTTTGTCAAGGCTAATCTCTGTAGACAAAAAAAGTCAAATGTAGCAGTTAGAAATGACAAAAGGCAATATTTTCTATAAATCCTGCCTATTTTAAAATGTATATTTAGATTAAAAAGGGTAAAATTATAAAGAAGTGAATATGACTTTCACGAAACATCCACTGCAAATGAACCTGGAGGTGTATGTGTTTTAAATGCCAGTGGTTGACTCACTTGCAATGAATGTGAATGTCACATTACTAGCTTTATAAATATGTCCTAAAGTGTATGTTAACCCTTGAAAATGTACTTCTTTTTTGCCTCCCCTTTGTTCTGGTAAACATACAATTGACAGCTTTTTGTTTTATCCGTTAAATACGTGCAAATAAACCTTTTATTCACTTAAAAAATTCAGAACAGTTCTGTGTCTTTTGCGCAATGCCTGCGTTATCCAAAGGAAAGTAATTAGCCCTCCTAGTTCTTATCTTAGACTGCAGAATAATTAGTGTCTATGTTGTACAGATTGAGAGGATTTTAGTAGTTTATCAAAAGAAAAATGAGCAGGGCTGACAACACTCAGTCCGC
The DNA here is from genome assembly GCA_018402905.1 of Glandirana rugosa. Lineage (NCBI taxonomy): Eukaryota > Metazoa > Chordata > Amphibia > Anura > Ranidae > Glandirana > Glandirana rugosa. The sequence continues at coordinate 317,091 of BLSH010427959.1, read as the reverse complement.
AACAATACTGTGTGTTCTCAGTCCACAACAGGGCTTATAAGCTGTGCACAAATACGAAAAACATTACTTGTCCTGTGCAAACAAACCCTGTACTTCTATGGTGTTTAACCAATTGCCGAATGGCGGCTACAGCACAGCCGGCCAGCTCTGAGATGGCGTCATATGATGTCCTCCCGCGATCGTGCCCACTGAGGCGCATGAGTGACGCGGTCTGTGTCCATCTGGACACAGCTGATAACAGAATGGGGTAAGGAGCCAATTAGCGGCTCTTTACCACGTGATCAGCTGTGTCCCAATCAAAGCTGATCACAATGTAAACACAAGCCGGTTATAGGCATTCCTTTCCTCATGCCGACAGCGTGAGGAGAGGAGAGCCATTAACCGGCTTGTGTGAAAGGGACATCTACACTGGTAATCAGGGCACTGATTATCAGCATCCTGATTGTCAGTGCAGTCCCAACAGTGCCCACCAGTGCTGCCCAACAGTACCTCCTTTCAGTGCTGCCTCATCAGTTCCACCTATCAATGCAGCCTCATCAGCGCACATCGATGCAGCCTCATCAGCGCACAGCGATGCAGCCTCATCAGCGCACAGCGATGCAGCCTCATCAGCGCACAGCGATGCAGCCTCATCAGCGCACAGCGATGCAGCCTCATCAGCGCACATCGATGCAGCCTCATCAGCGCACATCGATGCAGCCTCATCAGCGCACATCGATGCAGCCTCATCAGCGCACATCAATGCAGCCTCATCAGCGCACATCAATGCAGCCTCATCAGCGCACATCAATGCAGCCTCATCAGCGCACATCAATGCAGCCTCATCAGCGCACATCAATGTAGCCTCATCAGCGCACATCAATGTAGCCTCATCAGCACTCATCAATGCAGCCTCATCAGCGCACATCAGTGAAAGAGAAAAATTACCCGTCTGCAAAATTGTATAACAACCTATGAAAAACGTTTGGTCTTTTTTAGTTTATTTAGCAAAAAATAAAAAATAAAACAGTGGTGATTAAATACCACCAAAAGAAAGCTCTACTTGTGTGAAAAAAAATGATAAAAAACTTTCATATGGGTACAGTGTTGTCATTCAAAGTGCGACAGTGCTGAAAGCTGAAAATTGGCCTGGGCAGGAAGGGGGTAAAAGTGCCTGGCAGGTAAGTGGTTAGAGGGACAAAATATGTGGAGATGTAACAAAAATTTTAAAAGACAACTGTACTTTTACAGTGAACTCCTTTAAACCACCCTCCTATGCTCCTGAACTTACCTACACTAACATCTCTCGCCCAGATTTTTATTTATATCTGTTGCACAGCTGCATTCTGCAGAACTGTTCACTTCTTTCACAGCCAACGTCCTCTTTGGAGCTGGCCATGTCTGTGCACTGGGCTCTTCATAGACTTGCATAGGGTCATTCCAGCTGAGGGAGGTTCAAGCTGCCCATATACTGTTAGAATTTAGGACAATTTCTCAAAATCAACCAAAATTCTAATAGAAAGAGGCCCTGCAGGCTCCACTAAAGTTGATTACTCAATCTATTTTTGTACAAGGAGTTGGGACGAAAATGCAGCCACTGTTTGGGTATTATGACAACTGGTAATTGGCTGTCAGAATAAATTAGAGGAGATTCCTTTATCCACACTGTTGAGAATCTGTTCTTTTGTCCAGTCTTCGGGCTGAATAACAGAAATCTATTAGTATATGGCCAGCTTTAGTGTAAGGCATACAATTAGGGGTGGGTTAAAGTGTTTTACTGTAAGAGCACAGTCACCCTTTAAACAGGAAAAAAACATGGTAGTTCAATTTTATTATTGTTTTAAATGTTGGCAATCCAAATACCTGCCAATGCTGGTAAAGCTTTGTTCCATTCCCATGGCTGGTCGTACTCATCAGCAGGCCGGTCATCATCCTGTGGTAATTTGCTCTCTCGCATTCTCAGACCCACAAGGCTTTCAGAATCGGACTCTATTCCATTGCACTCTGGCTCGTATGGGGTGTCATAAAGCTGGATGTTTTTCTGGGGCAGCTTCTGACTCTCCTGTTTTTGAATATCTAAATCGAGAAAAGAAGACAAATTTAAAGAAAAAAAACATAAGCCATCACATTCATTTTCTTTTTTAATGAAATTAAACTAAATCAGTACGCATAACAATATAAATTTAATAATGAATTGTATCAATAAAATTGCCCACAGAAATACAGCGGCTGCCATGCTAACCCAATGGATTTAATAGATACTTTGGGGTTGATTTACTAAAGTGTAAAATCTGGTGAGTGCAAAATCTGTTGCAGCTGTGCTTGGTAGTTTCTAACTTCAGCTTGTTCAAGTAAGCTTTGACAAAATAAAAATGGAAGCGGATTGGTTTCTATGCAGAGGTGCACCAGATTTTGCACTCTCCAGTTTTAGTAAATCAACCTCCTTGAGTTACTGAACTGGAATGAATTTGGAGTTTAGACTTCACACTGACTTTACTGACTGCATGACTGTTCCTGATCAATGACTGAAATTACGGAAGCCAAATGAATCCAGAATAACATCAGGATAGCTGACTCTCAGGATAGCTTCCTTTGACACAAAGGGGTTGATTTACTAAAACTGGAGAGCGCAAAATCTTGTGCAGCTCTGCATAGAAACCGATCAGCTGCCAGGTTTTTATGTCAAAGCTTAACTGAACAAGCTGAAGTTAGAAGCCAATTGTCTACCATGCAGTATCGGCTGGTGATATATTTTTTATTAGGGGGTGACAATCCGACTGTTGCCACCCCCCAGCGGTCTCCCGCACCTCCCACCCCCCCTACCAGTCGGTTCCCACACTTACCCCATCTAGGTCGCGGGTTTCCTCTGGGCAGCAGCTTCCCCCTGCGTCTCCTCCTTCCTCTGCTTTACGGTGGCGCAGCTTTCTCTGCGTCTCCTCCTTCTCAGAGGCCAATAGAATCGCTTCTCCTCTCGGCCGGGAGGAGAATCAGGAAGACAATAGCAAATATCAATTCGCTATTGTCACACAACTGGATGGGCTCAGAGTGCAGTGCTCTGTGCCCCAAGCCCACTCTTTTTTGAAGCCAATTAGAGCCCCCGGCTCCAATCATGTGCTTCTAAAAAAAAAAACCTTATTGGAATCCATGCGTCATCCGACCTCCATGTAAATTAAGGGCCAGACGTCTGTATTAGGGGGGCGGCACCCCTGCGCCCCGTATGGATGGGCCGCCGCTGTTACCATGTGGAGCTGCACCAGATTTTTCACTCTCCAGTTTTAGTAAATAATCCACAAAGTCTCAGTGGCCTGCTGTAGCTTAGTGATAGGAGTGTGGGTTTATTAACTTTGAGCATGGGCCAGAGGCGTAACTAGAACCTTCAGGGCCCGGGTGCAAGAAATTAGGAAGGGCCCCCCCTGACCTCTGGCCAGGGCCCTTCCCTCTTCTTGCTGATCCTGGGGCCCTTTACTCCTATCACGGGTCCCTTTATTACGGTCCTGCAGTGGGGCCCTGGGAACAGCAGAAGACAAGTAAACTGGATAGGAGGGGCGGCAGGGGCAGCATATAGAGGAACCAATCTCCTCTATTAGGAGGAAAATGGAATAAATAAAACTTCTAAATACCACCCTCGCCATCACTCCTATCCAGTGGGCCCCCTGGAGCATGGGGCCCGGTTGCAATCGCAACCCCTGCAACCCCTATCGTTACGCCCCTGGCATGGGCATTGATGGCTTGAATCAGATGGCCAGTTAGTCTGGGGATAAAAGACATGCTGAATGCACAGTCCTTAGCTAGAAAACAGTGGTCTCCGTTGTGCATTCAGGAGGCTGGAATGATCTACCAGAGGTCAATTCTGGAGCTGACAGTGCACCTCAGCATCACAGGGAGGGGGAAACGTTTTCAAGCTAGTAGAGTGTATTAGTAAATTTTCTCTAAATGAGGTCAATCAACCACTTCTAAATAGTTCACTCAACATGCAAACCCCATTTAAAATTAAAGACAAAAACATCAGCACAATTCATGAAAAACAATAAAAAGGAAAAGTGTCAACACAATTCATTTTGCTCCTGCTTGCAGAACATAGCTTTGACGTGAATATATATGAACGCTATATGTACAGCACATGGAGCAGTTATTTGTATTATTCTCACTGGAAAAGCATGTGGAACTAACACCATTACAGTCATTCCCAATTAGCTGTACTGCAGTGAACAAGGCACATAGTGAAGTTTTATAATGAAGAATCTAGTGTCTAATGAAAAATAAATGCGTTAAGTGCTTGTTGCTTCAATGTTTAAACATGTACAGGCATTCTATATAGCAAACTATTCCCATTAAAATATTCATGACTTGTAACATAAAAGAAAGTACTGCCACCAAGCTAACACTCTTTTCTTATTTGTATAGGCATATAAAAACTCTCTACGACTAAGCTTCATTAGGGGCAAAATGCGTCAGTAGAAGAGCTGGATAATAGGTCAGCGTTTGTGCTGGAACAATAAAGTTTGTTTTTTAGCATTGTGGGGAGTGATGTGTGACTTCATATTCTAGGTTTTTATTTGTATTTATGCAAAGCCGGGTACAATGTGTAAAATATTAATTTTGTATTATTTTAATTGGTATGAGGTCATACAGAGGGGAAGAGAATGCAAATGATCACCTCTAATTCTCACAGTACAAATGTTACATGGTTTAATATTATTACAAAGTAATTAAAGGATTGTCCTCCATCCTTTTGGTAAGGCCCTAAACATACCAGAATGTTTGATCGTTGCTAGTAAACACTAGCCTGATCAGAATTTACAAAGCACTGAACAAGTTTCAAACAGCTCTCTTGAAGCCAAGATTTTATGGTTCCTGTCGCCAAGCAGGTATCATTTCATCATGGGTCAAACAAAAGTTAGGAGCCTGGTCAAAGATTAATGAGCTCAGCAAATCTGATCAGGAACCAATTCTGGAAGGTTGCCAAGCAGGAAATATATGGTACCTTAGTGAAAGTTTTTCTTTTGGAAGAGAAATGGTCACGCCTATGTAGACTATAAATAATGAAATGTGGACTACTTACCATCTCCAGGTAGCTTTAATACAATCAAAGGGGAGTGCAAAGTGTAATGAAGATGTACAAAATGCACAGTAATGCAAAGGAACAGGACATATTTTAGTTCACGTATGTCTGACTAGATGAATACTAATGGTTTGCCATGTATCAAACATTGTCCTCTGTCTCTCTGTGATGGCTGTGGTCTCACACAATGTTTACATGGGTGCAGAAATCTTTTACGATGCTGGCCGCACCTGTGCTGTAATTCTCCATAGACAAGAATGGTGTTGTACTTCTACTGCTGACGCAAGGTGTATGGCCCTATTTAAAGCAGAACGACACTGCTATTTCAGCATCACATAACAAAAAAACGTATTTAATTACATTTTTAATATTCAAAGCAAACATAGCCACCCATCCATGTCTCCATGCTTGATTTTGCTGATAAATCATTTTAAAACACACTTCCTAGCATTTCTGGCTCTGGCCATCTTGAGTAAGGGCAGATTATTCAGGTAGCATTTACTTACAGGAATCCAGCTGCCCTTAGCCCAAGCATGCAGGCAGGAGAGGGTGCTTAGCTGAGAAACCCCCTCCTCCCCCCGTGAAGACTCCGGGGATGCATGATATCATTTGCCTAGGCCTGGAAACCAGAAAGCAACTGAAGACATTTAAAAAAAAAAAAAAAAAAGTAAATTCAATGCACTTTCCTATCTATTTACTAAAGCTAGCAGCATGAGGAACAACATAATTCATGTTGAATAAGGGAGTGAAGTTCAGCTGTAAGTCAATGGGAAGTTACTGCAAAGGTACGGCCGACCAGGAGATTTTTGCCCTTGGGATGTAAAAACCGAGCGAGGTAAGTATACATAGGGTTGGCTTCTATTAGTTTAGGGGTCTAAGGAGGGATTCTAATTAAAAAAAAAAAAAATGTGTAGGTAAAGAAGACCTTCAAGTTACCCACCCTCTTATTTTTCTGTGCCCTTGATTAACTAGTGGTGTTTAGATACTCATCCAACCACCAGATCCAGCGTTGTCCTTCTGTCTGCAAACACCGCTTGATTCTGCGCCGCCATCTTGCTTGTGACATAATAGTGATACTTGTCAGCTCTTCCGGCAAGGCTTTGCAATGACATGCCGCTAGAACCACCCACTTCCAACATACTGAATAAGAGACCAAAGGCATCCTGGGAGATGTGATGTGCATATCTCAGGAGGCCCAGCGAGCACTGTGTATGCCATTTGTCTAGGCCAGGGGTAGGCAACCTGCGGCTCTCCAGCTGTTGTAGAACTACATTTCCCATGAGGCATTGCAAGGCTGCTAGATACAATTACTCCCAGAAGCATGATGGGAAATGTAGTTCTACAACAGCTGGAGAGCCGCAGGTTGCCTACCCCTGGTCTAGGCAAATGACGTGCATTGAGGACGGGGCCAAGCTGTTCTCTAAAAAAAAGGGTTAAAAAAACCCCCCAAAAAACTTCTGTATTTGTGTAGAGGAGAGGAGGAGGGTTGAAACAGGGGAAACTTGTCAAAATGGGTGAAGCTCTGCTTTAAATGATGCTAATCTGTTAAGTCACCAAACAATGCTCATTTTACTATGGAGAAAATAAAATGAATGCATCTCATTCATAAGGCATCATTTTTGTTTTGAGAAACGATCCTATAGCCTTCAGATTAACATTTATTGGATCCATTGAAAAACTCAAAGGAATAAATTAAATTACTTTCATCACAACATATTGACTAATGTCATGAATCCACAATAAGGCATAAAGCGTACAGAGGATGTCACATAAAAAAAAACTGAGTAATATGCATGAAGCACAATTGAAAAATAAGATGGCTAAGATCAATTGACTAATGGCAATCCTTTTATATAAATAGTTGGAAGGCAGAAAATCTTTGCAGTGAAGCACTCTCCGCATCTTAAATCGCTACTGCACTTTAAAAACAACCTTTTTGGACAAGACAATAAGAGTTTTAAAAGAGCTTAAATCACTTTATGCTGAAGGCTGTCTATAAGGATTAAACGTCTCTGCTCCTTTCACGGCATGCATAAAAAAAAAAAAAAGAAAAAAACCTTTATCAACACTACGTTCAACAAAAGACAACTGGAGGTTTTCTGAGAGCATTTAGAGGGTCAATGAAAGATTGTGGTGCGCCTGCAGCTTATGGATGCAAGATGGGGCTCACAGTGTCCCTGCTGTGCCCTTTAATGCATCTTGGCAACCATTAACCGAAAAGTCTTAAATTAACACCTTGCCTCTTCAGAAAGAATGTGAAGAAAAGCCATGGTGCTCGAACACATTTAATCTTCGAAGCCCCCTGAATGTTCACGTAATAAGCAGAGCATAGCACAAAAATATGTCAGGCCTTGTACTTATTCTTTTCAACCTCTTTTTGTTTTTTACTTCATTTGCAAAAGCCCCCATTTCTAACATGCGCTCTTTGCCCCCTGCGCAGGCTTTATTTCCTTGAAGGATTGTTTTTACTGACCGACAGGGCTCAATAAAGCTTATACAAATCCCTGGCTCTACTCCAATGCTAAAGAGATAAGGACAATTAAATACCAGTCCGGCCAAATTCTGGTTTACATTCACTGATTTCTGGTAACAGATCCTGCCACTAAGCCACCACATTAACACGCTTTTATAGATTTAAAAGCTTGCCACATAAAGTGTGCTACATGACTGGCTTTTTAGTAAGTTGAACCAGCTTTATGTATGATGTAGCAGAAAAAAGTTAAGTTACAGAGTAGTTCCCTAGCTTGGAAATGGCTGTCCAAAAAAAAAAGTCATTTAAAAAAATGGTCTGTCAGATCTAAATATACTGAAACCAAACCATACAACTTTCTTAAATGAGACAGATGGGCACCTTATAAAACAAACTGTGTAGGCAGAAGACATACTTCTACCACCCCTTGCAGCTGTACCTACAAATAAGCATTCATGGGAAATAACTGATTGCTTAAACTTGAATAATATATTTTGCATATTTACATTGGGCCAGCCTGGCATAATGTAAGCATGCATATGTGATACCAGATCGGCCTCTGTGGAAATTATAAATCAGTGTAGTAGCACAAGGAGCACCTGCCATTAAAGCCTCGTACACACAGTTCGACGGTCGTACGACCGCTCGTTGGATGATCATCCGACCGTTAGTACGCGCGATTAGAACAGCCGACGTATGGCGGTCGTACAACAGAAGTTGTATGAGCAAACTAGAAAACTTTGGTTGTACCAACAAACGGTCGTATGACCATTGTATCGTGTGTACAGAGAAGTTGGTCCAACAAGTCAGGAATGGCTGGACGCTAATTACATGCACCTGAACTTTCTCTTTATTAGTTCATAACACGTCACTACGTTCGGCTTGGTCGTACGATCGTTTAGTGCATGTCAGTACGCAAGTTACATGATCCAACATACAATTTGGTCCGTTCGGTCGTACAACCGTCGCACCGTGTGTACGAGGCTTAAATCCCCGGGACACGGGACGGAGTCCGTCTGCTCAGAAAGGAATCTGTCCGCTGATCCCTGCTAAGTAGGCGGATGGCTGGTCGGTTTCCATTCCGCTTATGCAAAGCGGACACAGACAGAGCCCACTGTCCTGTATGGGCGGTCGAATGTAAATGGACCACTTGTCTGATTACACCCAATGGCCATCCGATCCGCCTATACGTCTGTTTTTTAGCAGATAGAATCGGATGTTGACAGGTGTAAACGGACACATGTCCGTTTAAACCTGCGGTTCCAAAGAGGACAATGGAGAACAATCCGGTTGGGTCCACCTAAACAACTGACAGGAGGACTTAATAGGGCATGCCCATGTGAAAGGGGCCTAAAGGGGAGCAGGAAGATCTCAGTTACTGTGAGAATGACTTAAAGCAGAATTATACTAACCTTCTATCCAGCACTGAAGTATCCGGGAGCTCCCCGGCAGCTGCTGTCATCTTCGGCTGGTTTGACTGGCCAAGCGAAGATGACGTCACTCCTGCGCATGCAAGCACAGCTCAGTGTACATGGCACACAGGCAGGTAAATAACATTAATGGAGGAGAGACATAGTATGCCTTTTCTGCATAAAAAATCCTGCCTGTTTGCCAATTTTTTTTTAATATCAATGCACCTCTTGTGAACTTAGAAGAATTGCTCCAAGGTGCCTGCAGTTATATAAGTCGCAGAAGGATTGTTTTAAAAGCGTATGTATAACCAAACTTTTTTTTTTTTCAGTTTGGGGTAAAGAAGGGTTAGAACTTGTGTGTGTGTGTATATATATATATATATATACCGTGTTTCCCCGAAAATAAGACCGGGTCTTATATTAATTTTAGTCACAAAAAACACACTAGGGCTTATTTTCAGGGTAGGGCTTATTTATTTACGGTATGTACATAGAATAAAAGCCCCTTTGTGCCATATATATATATATATATATGTGTGTGTGTGTTCAAGATTGGGAAGAAATGGGGTTTGACTTTTTTTTTTTTCAAACCAATATGTATGCGAAAATTTTGTTAGGAAGACGCTGAATATATTGACGTCCGTGGAACCTCGTTAAGAAGATTCAAGTGTTCTCCACGTAACTATAATTTTTTTTTAACCGTTTGTCCGTCCTAAAAAATACGTCTTTTCCGTATGATACAGAGAGGAGGTAATTACAATAAATGGACGGACACACGGTACATGTGACTCGACACGAACGTACGCGTCCTCACTGC
>BLSH010427959.1:280081-306256 GCA_018402905.1 Glandirana rugosa | reverse complement strand
CCCTTATCAGGTCGGTAGTCAGTTTTTTTAGTACTGTATGAGGTTGTTTTATACTGGTAAAAGTACCTGTTTAACAGCTTCTTCTCTGAGGTGATTAGAGAGAAGAGTTCGTGGTGACATCAGCCCGCTCTGTGCACTAGACGTCAGCGGGAGGAGAGGAGGAAAAAGAAGAGCCCAGATTGCAGCTGACGTCAGCGCGCTGAAGACTACATCTGGAGGGAGGAGAGGAGGAAAGAGAATAGCCGCGATCCACGGCTGACGCGCGCAGAAGAGGAAGAGGAAGCAACAGCAGACATCAGCCGGGAGGAGAGAAGAGGGCAGCGGTGGCTGTTTAAATACAGTATAGCAGGAAACGGAGACACTACCGGTAGCCAAAATTTTAAAAATGCTTTTAAGGAGATGTGCTAGGTCTTATTTTCGGGGTAGGGCTTATATTGCAGCCCGCCCCGATAATCGAGATAGGGCTTATTTTCGGGGTAGGGCTTACTTTCGGGGAAACACGGTATATATATATATATATATATATATGTTTTGTGCCTGTGTCGCTACTGTGGAGATTCATGCTCTGTTTGTCCTAGTGACCATTGTCATTGAGTCAAAGTCATGGAATCCATAATTTTACAGCTGTCACTAGAACAAGATTGGATAAATCTGCCAATAGAGACACCTGTTTTTGTAATACCTGTCTAACATGGGATTTCCCCTCACTTTGTTGCGATACATGCTCTTGCTTATTATTGCATCTCAGAGACTTACCCAATGAGACCCAAAAAACGTAACTACCCCCCCCCCCCCCCATATCCAAAACCAAAGAAACAGTTTGGGCTATACATGCACAGGGTAGGGTTGCCACATCATCCCTTTAATCCAGGACACATATTAATTACACAGGTTCTGTGGCTGATTAGGGTGGTAATTAAACTCACTTGGTGCCTTATCTGCATTAAATTAGCCTCAGAACCTGTGTAATTCATATGTGTCCTGGATTAAAAGGATGATGTGGCAACCTTAGCACAGGGGTGTCACCAGGTAGACAGTAAGTGGGGCCAGCGAATGTCTTCTTGCTGATCACTCCTTGGTAGTAAAAACCCATAAGCAATGAAGATTACATTGTGGCCAAGGAAGAAGCAAGTGGAGCACATTCTGTTACAGTGGGTGGCAAGGGAGACACCATTGGTTTATTTCATTTTTAGGCCTACAATATGCATTTTAAGGTTTGCAAAAAATGCTCTGGCAGCAAAAGGGTTAACGCCTATTTACTGGTGCTTAAGGATAAATAATAATTTGAATGGCCATAGCCTGGCCACACATTCTGGATTCCACTGTTTAAAAGTGGCTTCATTTGCCTCCTACATTTCTGACAGCCTTCTTTTATAGTTAATTGCATTGTTTTATTTTACAGTTTGGAGCTGCATTAATAGAGATGCCTATGTCCATGGATTGGATGGACCTTCTGTAGCTAGATATATGACTTTTCAGGATGACAATGGCTGCAGCTTTTATAACAGTAATGACAATGGCTGTCGGGTGAAATAACACCTCTTCTTCAGAGTCTAGCTAATCAGTGATATGCAGCTCTCCTACTGGTGTCCTTTGGAAGAATGCTCTGCAATGGACTGATTTAAATGGTTATGTTCTTTCACACTGGATTTTAAAATATTTAACGGCTTTGTTACATTTAGGTAGTTATATAGTGCCGACTTTAATGCAGCACTTTACATACTGTACACTCACACCAGCTCCTGCCATCAAGGAGCTTACAATCTAAGGTCCCTATCCCATTATGCGCACACATACTAGGTCCAATTTAGACTGGAGCCAATTAATCTACAAGCAGGTCTTTGGAGAATGGGAAAAAAACATTAACAACCCACACAAGCACAGGGAGAACATGCAAACTCTATGCATGTAGTGTTCTAAGTGGGATTTAAGGGGACTCCAGTGTTGTAAGGTAGAAGAGCTAACCATCAAGCCAATGTGCGAAATCATTCCCATTAGCTAGTATCCATCAAAACACAAGCAAATTTGATTAGAATAGATTTTAACATGTCGGCAGTTATAGCTAACCAGGGAGTTTGTCCAGCCTGGAGTCCGCCTAACAAAAATTGCATGTAATGACACAAGCTGTGTTTTAAAGGTGACCTAGAACAACCTAGGAAATAAAGTTGAACTTGCTTGGAAACAAAAAAAAAAAAAAAAAACACATCCATTTCAATGGGTCTATAAATTTGGAAGCCATAAAAAAAATTCACATCCGCTTGATGGTCTTCTGCCCAGTTCTGGTACATCTAAAGTGGTGATAAGGAAGTTGTAAAATATCAATAGGCAACAATTCTATTTAGACCAAAGACTTTCAGAGGTCACTAAGAGGCCATTCAAGTTCTAACACTGAATATGTTCTACACCTTTTGAAAGCTATCCAAATTAATCCAAAGAAGGATAGATTAGCAGTTTTAAAATATATACTGTAAATAACTTGGCCTTGAAAGGTTATATACTACTGATGTTTGGCATGTGTGGAATAACCAAACTATTTTAGGAAGAATTTATAAATTATCGCAGTATCATGTTCCTATAAACACTTATTATGCACACTTTAAATAGCCATAAAAATCATAAAACGTTTCTTTGTCCATCTTAGGTAAACAGTGTTATCAGATTCTGTGTTGGAATATCATATTAAATTATAAATTTGTAACATAATCGGATCAGAGCAGGACCAGCTTTCCTCCAATCATAGAAACCAGACATACTTGAATATATAGGTGCTATATAAATATTCTGGATTTTCTTTTTAATTGCCATCTATTTTGTGTGTTGAAAGTAAGTGATTTTTGTAATAAATTCTATTTATGTACATGAACTCTCTTTCTACTGCTGACAGTTGAAGTTTGTCCTTGATGTTTCAAACAAAGAGGCAAGAGCTGCTTTTTTTGTTTTAAAAACCTCCTGAGGGCCGATTTTTTTAAAAATAAAATTTGACTGGAGTTAAGCTGTAAGGATTAGCAAAAGTCTGATGGTGGAAGTGTTTAACCACTTCCACACTGCCTACCGTATATTCACGGCGGCAGTGTGGATGTAAATAAGCGGCGATCTGCAGGTGGCCGCTAGGGGGCCCGATGTCCCCGGCGAGCCGCGATGAGCGGCCACAGAAAAAGAACAGGGAACCGCTGATGTAAACACGGAGGTTCCCCGCTCTGTTAGTGGGGGCATAGGAGATCTACTGATCCCTGTCACTGGGATCAGTTAGATCTCTTATGCCCACGGTAGCTCAGCCCTCCCCACAGTTAGAACACGCCTAGGGAACACAGTTAACCCCTAGATCGCCCCCTGCAGGTTAACCACTTCAATGCCAGTGACATTTATACAGTAAATCAGTGGATATTTAAATTTCTGATCGCTGTATAAATGTCATTGGTCCCAGAAAAGTGTCAAAATGGTCTGACATGTCCGCCCCAATATCGCAGTACTGCTAAAAATCGCAGATCACTGCCATTACTAGTAAAAAATATAAAAAAAATTAAAAACCCCAGAAATTAATTCTCATCATCCGTAAACGCAGCCACTTTTGCGCAAACCAATCAATAAACACAGATTGCGATTTTTTTTACCAAAAATATGAGGAAGAAAATAAATCGGCCAAAACCAATGAAAAAAAATGTTTTTTTATATTTTTTTTTTTGGGATTTGTATTTTAGCAAAAAGTAAGAAAAACATTTTTTTTTTTTGCAAAATTGTCGCTCTTCTTTTGTTTAAAGCGGTGATCAGAAATGACGCAGAGACGATCAAATACCACCAAAAGAAAGCTCTATTTGTGGGAAAAAAGGACGCAAATTTAGTTTGGGTACAATGTTGCACAACCGCGCAATTGTCAGTTAAAGCGACGCAGTGCCGAATTGCAAAAAGTGCTCTGGTCCTAACCTGGGAAATCCTTCCGGTGCTGAAGTGGTTAAAGCTGAACTATAGACAGATACAAAATACACAAATTAATGCACCTCCATAATCATTAATACTTCAGTAGGTGTGCCAGCTGTGCCTGGGTACACCCGAATTGCCCCATGGTCAGATCTAGGGGAGTGCTGGGGAGGGCTGTGCCCGGCCTGATTTAATCTGCGCCCCCCCCAAAGCCCCCACTACTGATGTTGTGCTGACCATCTTCCATCCTTGCACAGTACACAGCCTGAGCACAGGCACTAAAATCGCCCCACACAGCACGTACTGCAGCTGCAATCCGATTCCCTTACACACAGCTACAATCTGGACAGTGTAAAGCTAGTTCCTGCTGCTGAGCTGCCATTCTGACCATGGAATTTCACAGGTCAGAACTGCAACACAGCAGCTAAATATACACTGTGCAGATCGTAGCTGTGTGTAAGGGAATCGCATTACAATGTGTGCCGCGTGGAAAGGGGGGTAATCTTAGTGCTTATGTTCAGGCTCTGGACTGTGCAGGGATAGGTGAAAGAGCTTTGCTAGTCAGTCTAGATCTGGCCTGCCATGCTCATTAGCATTATTGCTGGCTGGGAGATGGGAAAGATCTCCCTCTGACCGGCCCTGCATAAGAGAAGTGTTTCCACACTTCTTTCACTTTACTCTTTTCTGGGGCGATCAATATGCGTGTGTGTATATATATATATATATATATATATATATATATATTGTAAGGGGGTTAGCTCGGCAGCGGGTGTGTGTGACCCCCTGGAAGGGTTCACTACACAATTTAGGCACAGCGAGACAACAGTTGCAGGTGAAAACAACAATGTGAAAAACAAACAACAAAATAAATCCTAGGCCACTTGGCCACTGACTGCACAATAGGTTTCCCTGTCTGTCAGCTGGGTACAGCCTACTGCTGTTCCTAACTCCTACCTCTCACTGGGCAACTCAGCCACACCGGCTTTTCTTACCAGACAAGATGTTACATTCCTCAGTCTGCTGTCACAGAACTAGTTCCAGGGTGGAGCACTCCCCTATGCCTGCTGGGAGTTTTTGTAGAGGCCTTAATGAGCCAGCTCAACCCAGCTGGGCTCAAACCTCTACATTTGCAAAACTCCCAGCACTTCCACCTAGTGGTAGAAATCCGTGTAACTCATAAATCTTGGGCAAATGTACCTGCCATCCTGAATGCAACCAGGCGATTTTATCCGCCTGCTGTCACAGTATCTATATATATATATATACATATACACATACACACACACATATACATGCATACATACATACATATATACATACACTCACATTTATGTCAATCCATGTGCTGACAAGAAGAGAGGCAGAGATGAACTCATCGTTGAGCTCATTCTTATTTTCCTGTCCAGTCGCAGGCCGAGGTGGGTCCAGGAAGACCTAGGCTCAGAGTTAGTAAGTTGAATGATGCTGGCCATCAGACTGAGGACATTAAGAGGCAGAAAATAAACACTGCTGGGAAATCTATGGACTCAAGCAACAAAGTCTGATTTTGTTATTTTATCTTTAATAGGTTATGTCATTTTATTTTGTTAGTTTTGGCTTTGAAGTGGTACTAAGCCTGGCATTAAGGTAAACATTTTAGCAACAGAATCACCCCTCACGCCCCCCCTCCACTTATACTTAGCCGAGTCTTCACTCGATCCAGTGCTGTGCCCATCTGCAGTGGCTCTGTCTTCTCTCCCTGTTCTCACAGGACAGGCTGAGATCAGTGGGAGCCCTTGGCTCCTGCTACTGTAAGTCAAATCCTGTGACGAGGAAGCAGGGCCGAGACATGTTGCCTGTGTCTATGGTATCGAGCCCACACAAGTGCGCCCATAGGAAGTGGCTTATTATGGGAGAACTCAGCGAAGAGGAGGAGCAAAGAGCACCGGCAGGTGACCCCAGAATAGTAGGTTCAGGGCCGCTCTGTGCAAAACCATTGCACAGAGCATGTTTACTATTTTTTTTAAAAAATGGACTTTACAATCACTTTAGCACCTTTTTGGCAACCAAAGTCACACGAGCAGAATGTACACATGACACTTCAGGTTGAAAATAGTTTAACCCCTTGTCTACCAAGGCACATTTATCAACATCCTTGTATTCAAGGGGTTAACTTTTACAGCTGGCAATCAACTTTCAGGACTAGTAGTTCATTCATTCACAGGTCTCTCTTGCAAATTTCAAAAGTGAGTCTACGGGGGAGAAGAACCCCTGGATGCTGTCAAGGAAGGGGGGTGGGGTGACGCACTTTGGGGGTATTTGCTATAAATGTGTGGGTAACATGTCAAATGGTGCAAAAGGTGGAGTTAGCCTTTAAGGGTAGGTTCGCGCTAAGTGCAGTGGAACGGTCTTGAGTGGCTATTCCAGCACAGTCCCACAAAAGAACAAGGCAATATGCCTTCCCTCCAGTGTGGCCAATTCGCACCACTGCATTGCTGTGGTGTGCGCTGAAAAAAAGTACTGCACTCACTGCATGCTGGCCGCTAGAACTTTATGAAAATGTCATTGTGGAAGATTTCAATAAAATCTGCACTGTAATGCAGCGGCTGTTGTGAATGAGCCTTTAAGAGCAGTGCAGTATTCTCAAATATGGTCAGAACACATGGATTCTACTTTCTGTAGATTTTTTTTTTCCCCAGTAAGTTTTCTCACCAAGGATGATGCATGACATTTATAAGAGTTTTAAAGGTCACAATGGCGGCAGTAGCTTTTAAACATTATTTTATACATGAAGCACATTATGGCCTATATACTTGATTGCTAAGGTTGAAATTCATCTCTGCACCAGGGACATTAATTGAATTAATTGGGAAGATGAAGCTAATATCTATAAAATGCTGCCTTTGAAAATTGGACTGCCGATGCAAGAGCCTTTGCGGAAGACAAGACTTGCATATTTAGGCCATTCCCTGGAGGTAAGCGACATCATCAGCATTCATTTTACTTCAAAAGGTGAGCCTGACATGTGTGACATCAGTACTCCACACAGCGTGCCAAGTAAAAGGTGACAGTGACAAGCTAAACACATTGCTTTTTTTCCCTGAACAAACAAAAACAAGTACCTGGACTTTCAAGTGCTTTGAAAGGTATAAACGTAAAAACACCAGGAACAGAACTGAACCCTTTTTACTCTGTGAAAGGCATAATTATGGTAAACCAGAGCAGTCAGAACCAAATACAACCTGTCATCTTGTGATACAGTACTGTTCCTGAAGCAGAAAAAATACATGTATTAGCTGTATTTCTTCTTGCTTGTTTTCCGGATATGTGAAAACTTGATTATCTGCTTGATTAAGAACCTTAGTTTCTTTCGAGCATATATCATCCTCATTTCCATCCTTCCCTCCTACCAACATCCCCATCAAAAAACAAAAAAAACTCTCTGACATTGTATTTTTTCTTCCCATATCTACTGTGTGCCTCACCAGAACTGCTTATGGGGGTGGTTACCGGTGTTCCATCACTGCAGTCTGTAGTAGCCTCCGCTCCCTCGTGGTGACGTCATCACGCTGTGCATTATTCTGGAGCGTGAGAGGACACTGGTGCTGTACAGCTGATAGGAAATGTCCATGAAACTCAGGCAGCAATGTGGGCACACAAGGGGTCTTTATACTCTGCTGTAGGAATAGAAGTCTCTGGACCCATGTTTCATGACCAATCATTTAGGTAAATAAAAGGGGCTACATAAAAGGAGAAGGGTCTGGACTTTGAATGAGGTATGTGTGAGGGAACTTCAGGCAAAACAGAATGTACCAATAGTATTATATATTTATTGTTTCAGCCATTGGTCTCAACATTATAACAATACCATACACCGCTGGATACACAATAATTGGTAAAAACAGAACAGCATTTTGCAGTCCTTATGCATAGTCATGTAAAGAAGAACAATAGTTACAAAGTATTCTCCATGAGATGAAATTAGTAAAATACATGGTAAATCCTGAAAGTAGATGTAGTGCATCAAACGCAAGCCCGACTCATTTCGTGGCGCGGAGGCCACTCTTCAGGGGCAGATGCATAAAAAAGGAGATCTAAAGAAAGACATGGGCATTTAGCGTAAGTATGAATAGTACAATCCAGATAGGGGAAGCCATAAAACTAGATGGAAGGATCTAAGGGCATATAGGAAAACGTGTACTACTTACTTAAGCAGCATAGACCAAAATGTGTTGGTTGAGGCATGTGGACTGGCACAGATGCCTGCTCTGGGAGCTGAGGTGGAGACTGTGGCGCAGCAGGAGGTATGGTTGTGATTCCCGGAAGTGTACTTTTGCAATAAGTGGAGGAGATGGGGGCTCCAATCTAAGGTAAATGTATGACATGTGACTAGTGTACTCCAATTGAAAGGTAATAAGAAAGACCCCTATACCAAATAAGATAGCAAAGTATTGGGAACCATAGTGTGTCAACAGGTGCATGCTGGAAGAGTGAAGGAAGGTGAAAAGTGCAAGATATGGTCAAAGTGTAAAATCATTTATTCATTTCAACATTGTGTTTCAATTATTTCTAGCCCACTCCTGTTAATCTGAACAATCCTGGAAGTCGGTAAACTGGCTTTGTGAAAATCCCACACATTTACTTGGATTCTGTACTATGTATTCATTATGCTCTGTGAGTAGGCACTGCTGTGTCACACATATCACTGAGCCTGCCTTCTGAACTACAGAGGGGCTGAGAGGAGGAGTTTCAGGAGGAGTCAGTTCAGGGATCACTGATTGCAGGCAGCAAGGTACCATGGGATATGTAGTTGTTAGGGCCGGTTCACACAGGGGCGACTTGCGTCGCCCCAAGTCACTTGACATCTGAAATCCCATTGAAGTGAATGGGAGCCGTCTTAATGTACACTACTGAAGTTGCTCCGACTTCAGAAAAGGTTTGTGTACTAATTCAAGGTGACTTCTATCTGACTTGTGCCCATAGAATTCAATGGAAGTCGCCTCCAAGTTGGATCCCCATCTATATTGAAGCGACTTTACAGGAAAAAGAAAAGAATTTACACAGTAACTTCTCCCGAATTACCCAGGCAACCCCCTCCCTCCCTTCTCTGATTGGTCACAGGCAAAGTCACCTGGCAAGGAGTTGCATTGTAAGTTGCCCAAAATCACGCTGAAGTTGCTTTGAAGTTGCGTTGTAAGTCGCCTAGCAAACTTGCACTTAAGTCGGAAAGAGATGGCCAGCATACAGAGAGAACTCACAACATGAAAGGAGATTTTTCGAGAAAGCTTATACTGGATTGCCAAATATAACTATTGTTTGTATATTACAGTGCAGTGAAGTTTAAGGCTTCATGTACACACAGCCTAATTTGACCGCTGGCCGAGTTTCATTTTCCAGCGGCCGGCAGTCAAAGCGTTCCTATCCTGAATGCCATTCTTCCCTGTTCAGGAGAGGGAGGTTGAAGCTCCCCTAACCTCAGCAGCTTCTAAACTCTTGTAAAAGCCTATGGATACATGGACAAATAGGCTTTTAAGGAGCTTTGGCAAAAAAAAAAAATGCCAAAAGCTCCTAAACTCAAGTTAGGAGCTGCTAGTGTACATGAAGCCTAAAAATGAAAGTGTATGCAGTAACCATAGATTCCCTTTTGGCTGGGTTCACATCTAATACGGATGTGGCTCACAGCAGGAGTCTGGTGCGTCCCTGTTCTCCATTTCACGGATGAATCAGGCCCAAATTTTTGCCTGAATTTGGACCTGAAACAGAGCCAAAGATGCACAGAACGTCTGTGCAATCCACTCTGCAGCCGTCCCGGAGCTGTGTGAACCAGCTCCATTGCGAGCAGATCACAATCTCCTGCCATGGGAATTGGATGTGGGGAAACCTGCATCTAATTCACACGAGCGTAACCCAGCCTTAACCGCTTGCCGACCGCTGATCGGCAATTGACGGCGACAAGGTGGCTCGTGAGTGCAAATCGCCGTCATATGACGGCGGCCGCGCTCACGAGCCTAGTGAGCGCGCGCGCGCCGCCAGAGGCACGCCCGCGCGCTCACTGTGTTCGGGGAGGGCCAGGGAGCGGGTGCGGCGGCTTCGATTGCCGCCGGCTACCCGCGATGGCCCCCCCGGAGCGAAGGAGCGGAGGTCCGTGTATGTAAACACGGACCTCCGCTCTGTGTGAGGGGGAAGGGATGTGATCACAGCCTTCCTGTATACGAAGGCTGTGACCACTTCCCTTCCCCAGCTAGGCAAGTCCCCCTACAGTAAGAACACGCCCAGGGAACACAGTTAACCCTTAGAGCGCCCCCTGCAGGTTAACCCCTTCACTGCCAATGGCATTTACACAGTAATCAGTGCATTTTTATAGCACTGATCGCTGTATAAATGCCAATGGTCCCAAAAAAGTGTCAAAATAGTCCGACATGTCCGCTAAAATATTGCAGTACCGCTAAAAATCGCATATCGCCGCCATTACTAGTAAAAAATGGTGAAAAAAAAAGTTTGTTTTTTTTTTTGGATTTGTATTTTAGCAAAAAGTAAGAAATTTGGGGTTTTTTTGCAAAATGGTCGCTCTTCTTTTGTTTATAGCGGCGATCAGAAATGACACAGAGGGGATCAAATACCACCAAAAGAAAGCTCTATTTGTGAGAAAAAAAGGACGCAAATTTCGTTTGGGTACAACGTCGCACGACCGCGCAATTGTCAGTTAAAGCGGCGCATCGCCGAATCGCAAAAAGGGCTCCGGTCCTAAAGCAGCAAATCCTTCCGGGGCTGAAGTGGTTAAAGTAGAACTAAAAGGCAAAACTTTTTTTTTTAGTTTTGGACAGCGTGGACAGGGGATTAGTACGCCTGTAAGTTTTTATTGCTGTCTGGGCCCATGTTAAAGAGATTCACCCTCTCTTTTTGTCCTGTTTACCATTATCATTGAAAATTAAAGTAAAATAAGAAATCCCAATTTTTGGGTTGTCCCCAGAAAAGTTATAGATGGGAAATCTTCCAATGGGGACACTGGAGAGATGGGGGTTCCCAAAAAATTCCTTTAATTTGCAGAGATATCCGCTCACTTCCTGTTTGGCTATGGAACAGGAAGTGAAGGGAAATCTCCGCAATGGAACAGAGATGGCGAAAAAAAAAATCTGTTATAACCCTCCCTTACTTTATCGAAAATGAAAAAAGAAACCGTTTTGCCCATAGTTCTACTTTAAGCTGATGAATAGTTGGAGGGGGCTATCTACCCTAACATGCCACTAAAGGTTATTTAGTGCAGTAATAAATCAGTTTTCAGTGATTCAGTGCAGCAAGCCTACAGCAAAATGAAAGTGACGCTTTTCCACAATGAATAATCTGATTACAAGTATGTAAAGCCAGCCAAAGCCAAGTCTCACACTTCAAACAATTAGGCCAAGGCTGTGATGCTGAAATAAAACCAACAACATGGCTGAATGCTGGAAGCCTTAGAGCAGGGATAGGCAACCCGCGGCCCTCCAGCTGTTGTAGAACTACATTTCCCATGAGGCATTGCAAGGCTGACAGCTACAATTACTCCCAGAGGCATAATGGGACTTGTAGTTCTGCAACAGCTGGAGGGCCACAGGTTGCCTACCCCTGCCTTAGAACCTTTAGGTAGCACTGGTAAAAATCAAGCAAAAAATGTTCCGAGGGGTGAACTCCTGATAATCATTAACAATGGGAACATGCATACATTTTTCCACATTCTTGTATAAATCGCATTGTTTAATTTGCACATTTGCACACTCAATTCTATTAAAGAATCTCTAGCTGAAACTTTTTTGCTATGTGTCCTATTTGGGGAGATTTTCCTTTGTTTCCTGTTCAGGACCAGACACAACCGGAAGCAAG
Organism: Glandirana rugosa; assembly: GCA_018402905.1. Taxonomy (NCBI): domain Eukaryota; kingdom Metazoa; phylum Chordata; class Amphibia; order Anura; family Ranidae; genus Glandirana; species Glandirana rugosa. Next base: position 294,505 of record BLSH010427959.1, on the reverse strand, counting down.
GGAAAATCTCTCCAAAGGGAGAGGAAATATTACTTAGCTGTCACTGGAACAGGCGCTCATGTTAGATATCAATCACCTTCTGTTAATGTGACAATTTGCAGCACTACACTTTCACTGCAACGTTTTAAAAATGACAGTATAGTGAATTTTCAATGAACACATATCCTAAATTAAACCTGTGGTCAGGGTTTAATGCTTATCTATTCTTAGCTGTAGCTGCAGGTACTGCGGAGTAATTCTTCCTCAAACTTCTCAACAGAGGAAATTAAATCACAACTCCTCACTTATTGCTTCCTCCAGCAGCAGGGACTTGGCAGCCTACCAACCTTCTAATGTTAAACCCCTGGAGCTGTATGATGAATTTGTGAATCCTTGTAATCCTTGAAAATGAATTACTTCACAGTACAAACAGCTACAGAAGTCAGTGAGGGATTTTTAAAGCTTGTTTGAGGATTGTTAAAGACTTTGTTGTCCACATTTTGGGTACAGGTGCACTTTTAAAGGCCTCTCTAGTGAAAGGTATGCAAGCACAGTAAAATATCTCAAAAATAATTGTCTAATAACAACCACATAGTCCACTTTCACCTCTGTAAAATAAATGTTACATTTAAATAAGAGATTTACATTTCAGTTTTTTTTTTTGCAAAATATTAATACTTTTCAGGTTCAACTTTAAGGCATTGGCCTTAAAGTGGATGCAAACCCCATTCATGAAATCTGACCTGAGCACATATATCTGCAGTGTTTACTTCTCTCTCTCCAAAGCCCTAAGTCTCCAGTCTTTCTGCTGCTCCTCTTCCTCGGTTATCAGGATGATAACTTCTGACAAGCTCTTGAAACACGAGAAAAGCAGCTGAAAATTTGTGTCCGGTGGGTGCTATAAATAGATTAGCAGAGAGCTGGTCTACTCACAGCACAGCTCTGCAAGTTCCTTTGTTCCTCTGCCTATGTGAGGGGGGGTGCATTTCCCCTAATCAGCTCACACACAGTGTATGCTCAGACTCCCCTCCCACTGCTGAAAGGAAGAAAAATTTGTAACATTCCACACTTTCTGAAGAATATATAAAGCTGAAGGCAGCAGATATACAAGTAAAGCGTATGTAGGGAGATTTGTTTTGTATCATCTGAGGCTGTTCACTTCACTGGGTATATGTGAAGGTTTACATCCACTTTAAAGAATGGCATGTTTTCAATAATATATTAGCTTTTCTGGTGCTAAAGTCACTATATGATGAGCACAGCATAACATTTTTCCTAAGCTATAATGTGAGTATAAGTCATTTAATAATGCACCGAATGCGCAGTGAACTTCTGGAATCGCTTTGATGCTGAATATGTATATATCTCTGCAAGTCAGAGAGCATACAAATTATAATGCATTTATGCCATACATTGTATATTCATATATACGTATATTGATATTGCTTAAAGCAAAGAATACTTGATATGTTCCTCTATATTTGGTCAAGGGTAAGTCTGTGATAAATGAAAATCTAACATGTCCCTCTTTCCTGTGGTCTATGAATAAACATAGGAATCATTATTAAAGGTAAATTTAAGCTTATGATGTACTGCCTTTGAAGCTTTAAGACGTAATAAGATTAATTACACACAAGAGACCCCATTTGTTACCACTGGCTACATGTACAGGGCTTTTTAAAGTGTTAAACATAAATCACTATAATCAGTAATTTACTGGTTTTGAATGAGAAATTATCTGATGATCAGTGAGATATTTAGTGGTCTAAATCCTCCAGAAGAAAGTACAAGTGAAATGGCTTTGCTTGAGCTGCTTTGCTTACTCACCTATCAGTGGACACTGCAGTCTGGAGCCTGTCAGCTTGGAGAAGGGAAGATTAGGGAGGAGCAGGGGAGTGTCTTTCCATTCTAGCCATGTGGCTGTGCTTTCTATTGATGCACACAGTGTAGGGAGACACAATTCTAGTCCCTGCATGCAAGGGTGGCTTGCATGGAGCCACCCTGAAACCGGAAACCTGGGGCAGGGGTCATGGCACCATCTTAAAATGGAACCTAAAAAAGGACTAAAAGTGATTAAACTGATTGTAAAGTCTTGCTCTTTTTTTTTTTTTAATAAACATGTTATACTTACCTCCTCTGTGCAGTAGTTTTGCACAGAGCAGCCCAGATCCTCCTCCTCTCAGGTCCCTCTTTGCTGTGGGGGCACTAGACAGGAGGGAGCGGCTAAGAGCAGCAAACAGCTTGCTATGGGGGCACCCGAGCCGAACTGCAGCTCAGTGTGTCCATTTAGACATGGAGCTACTGATCGGTCCAACCCCCTCTCTCCTCTGATTGGCTGACTTTGATTGACAGCCGCGGGAGCCAATGGCGCTGCTGCTGTGTCTCAACCAATTAGGAGGAGGAGAGTCCCAGACAGCCGAGGGAATCATGGACATTGCTAGACAGAGATGGGGCTCGAGTAAGTACTAGGGGGTGCTGGGGAGGCTGCTACACACAGAAGGTGTTTTATCTTAATGCATAGAATGCATTGAGATAAAAAAAAACCTTTTGCCTTTACAACTTCTTTGATTCAGCTAATGAAGATGCTTAAAAACTGAGGGTTTAATATCATTTTGTTGTGATACTAAATCCTGAAAAAACACAGTGCTGTAGATCTTAGTACTTATGTTTGCTTATCTGTTCTGCTAACAAGGAACTTGGTGACAGGAGGAGAAAGCAAAGTGACAGAGAGAATAAATCATCCGTCTACAACTTCTCCTTCCCTGTCCAATCATAGGCTCTGTGTTACTTAATTGCATTAAGGAAAAGTCAGGTCTCCAACCTAGCTGTGCTGTGTCACAGAGCTGAATACGTTTCAGGAAAGAAGAGAGAAATACAAATCTTTTGCCAGGTAAACAGCTCTCATATACATATTTCATCATTGTATTTAGTTGGTTTCCTGGAGTTTAGCCTTAAATTAAGCTAATCACATTCATATGCATATCTAAAATAATTTTTTGTTGATGCCATTCAAAAAATGTGCATAATACAATCTCCGGAATATAGGAGCTACTGTGGATTAATGAACAGAGCAGTCACATATTTCCTTATATTTATGCACAAGAAAAATAATTTTGCAGACACCCCGTTTCGGCTTGCATTCACACTGCGCAATGTCATCTGTCCTTCAAGTGTTGCGTGCATTCCTGTAACCTCTACAGAATGTTTGCCCTGGGACTGGTGTGACCAGGCAAAGCTACAACTGAAGCGGTTTCCTTACTATAAGTTTAAAGAAAAGATGAAAAGAGAACGGCTTTCAGCATTTGGTGTACTTCACTAGGAGCCAAAGCATCACTTTATGAACACTAACAGAGATGATATTTGTATTACAGTAAGATTTCATTAAAACATTAATTAAAAAATGATCTAACATGACTCAAGCAAATGGAAAGAATATTCGGTAGAAAACAGTTTTTAACAGGAACCCCAGGTAGCAATTTGGGCTTCATCGGAAGAATATTTCATATTGCTAATAGCAGTAATTTATTATTTGGCCCTACTAAAGCATAACATTTTGTTACTTCTGATACATTTGAGAACATGTGGAAAAGGCGCTGTGTGAAAAGATCCTTATGCAGCATGGTGCAACAACCAACATCAGTCTGTCATTAAACATGACTAGGTCCATATGGGCAATTTCCACATAAGGCTTTTCACTTTTTTTATAGTGCTCATTTGTATTGCATAATCACAATAACTGCCAAGTGACCCTACAGCCATTAACTGAATTTGTCGTGTTCCACAGTAATGTCTTCTTGCTCAACAGAAGTTGACCGTTTTATCGTCTCCCATCGAAGGGACACGCTGGAATCCTTTTCTCAATTAATGTGTCCAGCCAATTAAAACACACGTAAAAGTAACTATACTCCTTTACAGTCACCTGAATCATTTCCACAAAAAAAAAACCCAGTCCATTTAGAATATGTAAATACGACAGGTGTATACAGGTGTATATATCCAGTGTGAAGGGGCTACAAACTTTCCAGATAAAAAGGCCTACACCAAAGCTGAAAGAAGGAAATTACTGAAGCTCCCCTACAAGGGAGAAAGAGACTGCCAAGATCAAGAACCCATTTTGTTGTGACCACTTAATGCCAGGAGTCCTGTTCATGGGGATGTCAAGTACCAGTTATAACAGAACTACAGTGCCTTGAAAAAGTATTCATACCCCTTGAAATTTTCCACATTTTTTTAAGTTACAACCAAAAACCTAAATGTATTTTGTTGGGATTTTATGTGATAGACCAACACAAAGTGGCACATAATTGTGAAGTGGAAGGGAAATGATAGATGGTTTTCAATTTTTTTTTCAAATAAATAATATGTGAAAAGTGTGGCGTGTATTTGCATTCAGCCCCCCTGAGTCAATACTTTGTAGAACCGCCTTTCCCTGCAATTACAGCTGCAAGTCTTTTTAGGGATGTCTCTACCATCTTTGCACATCTAGAGAGAGACATTTTGCTCATTCTTTTTTGCAAAATAGCTCAAGCTCTGTCAGATTGGATGGAGAGCGTCTGTGAACAGCAATTTTCAAGTCTTGCCACAGATTCTCAATTGGATTTAGGTCTGGACTTTGACTGGGCCATTCTAACACAGGAATATGCTTTGATCTAAACCATTCCATTGTAGCTCTGGCTGTATGTTTAGGGTCGTTGTCCTGCTGAAAGGTGAACCTCCGCCCCAGTCTCAAGTCTTTTGCAGACTCTATCAGGTTTTCTTCTAAGATTGCCCTGCATTTCGTTCCATCAATCTTCCCATCAACTCTGATCAGCTTCCCTGTCCCTACAGAAGAAAAACATCCCCACAACATGATGCTGCCACCACCATGTTTCACAGTGGAGATGGTGTGTTCAGGGTGATGTGCAGTGTTAGTTTTCTGCCACACATAGCGTTTTACTTTTAGGCCAAAAAAGTTCAATTTTGGTCTCACCTGACCAGATCACCTTCTTCCACATGTTTGCTGTGTCCCCCACATTGCTTCTCACAAACTGCAAATGGGACTTCTTATGGCTTTCTTTCAACATTGGCTTTCTTCTTGCCACTCTTCCATAAAGGCCAGACTTGTGGAGTGTACTACTTATAGTTGTCCTGTGGACAGATTCTCCCACCGGAGCTGTGGATATCTGCAGCTCCTCCAGAGTTACCATGGGTCTCTGGGCTGCTTCTCTTGTTAATGCTCTCCTTGCCCGGCCTGTCAGTTTAGGTGGACGGCCATGTCTTGGTAGGTATGCAGTTGTTTCATACTCTTTCCATTTTCGGATGATGGATTGAACAGTGCTCCATGAGATGTTCAAAGCTTGGGATATTTTTTATAACCTAACCCTGCTTTAAACTTCTCCACAACTTTATCCCTGACCGGTCTAGTGTGTTCCTTGACACTCATGATGCTGTTTATTCACAAAGGTTCTCTAACAAACCTCTGAGGGCTTCACAGAACAGCTGTATTTATACTGAGATTTATACTGAGATTATATTACACACAGGTGCACTCTATTTACTAATTAGGTGACTTCTGATGGCAATTGGTTCCAATAGATTGTAGTGAGGGGTATCAGAGTAAAGGGGGCTGAATACAAATGCACACCACACTTTTCACATATTTATTTGTAAAAAAATGTTGAAAACTATTTATCATTTTCCTTCCACTTCACAATTATTTGCCACTTTGTGTTGGTCTATCACATAAAATCCCAATAAAATACATTTACATTTTTGGTTGTAAACATGACAAAATGTGGAACATTTCAAGGGGTATGAATACTTTTTCAAGGCACTGTATTTGACTTTTGGAGAATCCCTATTTGCTAGAAAAGGACAGATCCTGTGTACCTATGTGTAAGAATGCACATTGGTAGCGCTCTGTAAGGTTTTCCAGTAAAAGTAGTTTGTAGGTACATAATTCTGGTTCAGTAAAAGCACATTGGTTTGGTTTCCTTGGGTTTACAGCAAGATTAAGACAAGCCGCCACAAAAAAAAAAAAAAAAAAAGGAAACCGATATTGCAGTTTTATATCTAACAATATTATCAGCCCTGCCCAGATCACTTCAGTGAACTAGAGAACAACCACCTCCTTGTTTTATGGAGATGAGGAAAGGAGAAAGTATACTGTAGACCTGTCCTACAGTGGCAAGGCTTCTCCTCCATAGATACAGTGTAGTGAGTGAGTGTTGTTACTCAGCAGGATGCATGTTAATGACAAGATAAACAGGCGAGAAAGGAAAACTAAGCCTGAAAACAAGAACTAAAAACTAATACAGCTCCATGTCTAAGGACTGGTAAGTTGCAATATATAATGTGTGTTCTTAGGTTTAGATACGCTTTAAGTTATAAATGAAAAGAAGACATTTGAATTCATTGACAATGTAAATATACAAGAATTTTCTTTATTATTTGAAAAATTGCAGAGAGATATCATGCAATATGAGTAAAAGGTCAATGGTTAAAATAAAAGCTCACAAAATTATAATTTACATTGTCAACCAGTGCTGTTGGTTTAAGGCCCTTTGAAATGCCTCCAGGGAAATGGAAGAGGTTGGAAAATTCATCTTGATGTGCAAGAAAAAAAAAAGTCTACATAAATACAGTCAAATTGGCATCACTTGCTACTATTGACACATAAAAGACTGAATCTAGCAGATGGCATCAAAGGGTAAGGCGTGCAAGTCTTTACTTAGAATCCACAAGGAAAAAAGACCCAGACTTCCTGGAGCCCTAAGCTTAACGTGAATTGCTTTAGGTAAAATGAACAAAAAGGCATAACACTTGGGGCTCTTGATTAAGCATCAGAGGTTTGAATCTCATTATTCGTTTTAGCATATCCTAAGTTTTGCCCTGGATTTAAGTTGTCAAGGTAACTCTGCCAAATGACTAGGCGGGCGGTTGACACTGCAGTTTTTCCAAGGAAAACCCCTTATCATCTTATCTTTTATTTTCTTCATAGTGAGATGGTATGCTTTATCTCCTGTAAGGTGTGTCTGAAGAAAGAAAAGCTTAAGCAGAAAAACTGGACGGAGGGCAATATTAAAAAATAATAACCCATATATCTCTTTATCTGTCTCCTGTTGTCTTAAAAGTGAATCCATTAAGTAAAGCAAAGCTAGTCTTATATGGAGCAAACCTTGGGTCCTCTACAACAAAACGTGGCTGTTCTACAAATGTAGAAAGAATATGTAAACCCAACATTTCATATTGCTGATATGTGCCTGCTGCACCATGTCCTTGTATAAAAAGGTATCCTGTTCTCTTTGTATTGCTTCCTTTGTGTGAAATCCTTGGTGTCCTTGCCAGTCCCTGTTTCCTATTAAAAACTGACCACTCTAGTTATGCTGGGAACTGAGCCTGCTCTCCTCCAATGATCAGACTTACCCTGACACCCTAACCCTTGCACAGCCTTTCACTGGGAAGATCAGTGTGATGCTGTTTCTCCTCCCCTAGCTCTTATGCAGCTGAGAACAGAGGGTATGTGATTACTTATAAAAAGGGAAAATGTATTTATAATGTTTTTTATATCTATACACAAATGTTTTGCCTTTTGTTTCTATTTTAAACTGAATAGGTTGTTTTACAAGATGAGGGTGTACATATACTTTAAGTGAAATCCTTTATTAGCTATTTTATTAACAATAAAAGGGTATAAAGGGTATCACAAACGTCAAACTTTCTGCATAAGTCCATGGCTAACATGGTACTTCTACTGCTGTTTTATATCAGATTATGATACAGACAAATGGGTTAATTTATTAGAACTACAGAGTGCAAAATCTGGCGCAGCTAGCATACAGATCAGTCAACTTCCAGTTTTTTGTCAAAGCTTAATTGAGCAAGCTGAAGTTAGAAGCTGATTGGCTGCCATAAACAGCTGCACCAGATTTTCCACTCTTTTTTTTTTTTTCTATATTGTTTGAACTTTGAGGCTCGGGAATCAGCAATCTGAATGATTTTCTCAGCCGTTACGGGGTTTTTTTTTTCCCATCTAAAAGAGTTTGTTTCTAACTTCAAGAATTTTAGCCAAACGTCAGGCACACAGCTAAATATACAGTTGAAATACAGTTAGGTTCATATCAATTTGGACACAGGCACCATTTTAGTTTTTTTCAGGTATTTACCTAAACATATTCAAGCTATAGTTACTCACCATCATTTAAAATACATGTCCACACTTACAGATGACATGTACAGTATGTGAATGGTTTCACCTGCCAAACGATAGACATTTTTGTTCAATTCTTCCTGTGATAAGCACACCTCTAACTCAGTCCAGAGACAGACAGGTGACACCTATTTCTTCTTTCCCCTTTCACTGGCCTAATCACTGAATAATGAATTAGCAATGTAATGAATGACCAATGTAGTGACCTAGCAATGAATGACCAATGTGGTGACCTAGCAAGGAATGACCAATGTGGTGACCTAGCAAGAAATGACCAATGTGGTGACCTAGCAAGGAATGACCAATGTGGTGACCTAGCAAGGAATGACCAATGTGGTGACCTAGCAAGAAATGACCAATGTGGTGACCTAGCAAGAAATGACCAATGTGGTGACTTAGTAAGGAATGACCAATGTGGTGACCTAGCAAGGAATGACCAATGTGGTGACGTAGCAAGGAATGACCAATGTGGTAACTTAGCAAGGAATGACTAATGTGGTGACTTAGCAAGGAATGACCAATGTGGTGACTTAGCAAGGAATGACCAATGTGGTGACTTAGCAAGGAATGACCAATGTGGTGACCTAGCAAGGAATGACCAATGTGGCGACCTAGCAAGGAATGACCAATGTGGTGACCTAGCAAGGAATGACCAATGTGGTGACCTAGCAAGGAATGACCAATGTGGTGACCTAGCAAGGAATGACCAATGTGGTGACCTAGCAAGAAATGACCAATGTGGTGACTTAGCAAGGAATGACCAATGTGGTGACCTAGCAAGGAATGACCAATGTGGTGACGTAGCAAGGAATGACCAATGTGGTGACTTAGCAAGGAATGACCAATGTGGTGACTTAGCAAGGAATGACCAATGTGGTGACCTAGCAAGGAATGACCAATGTGGCGACCTAGCAAGGAATGACCAATGTGGCGACCTAGCAAGGAATGACCAATGTGGTGACCTAGCAAGGAATGACCAATGTGGTGACGTACCAAGGAATGACCAATGTGGTGAACTACCAAGGAATGTGCACTGTAGTGACCTAGCAATGAATGCCCAATGTAGTGACCTAGCAATGAATGACCAATGTAGTTACCTAGCAATGAATGACCAATGTAGTGACCTAGCAATGAATGACCATTGTGGTGACCTAATATGAAGAAACCTGCAAAGTTAAAAAAGGAAATTGCAGTGAGGTCTTCCTTGTTATGTATACAGCGTGATTTACATACAGAAGACACAGGCATGACAGCACAGCGGGAGGTGAACGGCAACCGTAGCCCGCGGCAGCCAGACCACGGTCACCGTACGCCTCCTGCTGCGTGACTCAGTCACCAACAGGCCGCTTCTGCCAGGACATGCGGCCCCAGCCCACCGGATAAATGCCCGTGTACCCTATGGCTAGTCCGGGCCTGATTGCATATATGAGTTGAAGTATTTGTAAACCCTTACATATACCTAGTGACATGACTGGCTTCAGGCAATACATAAAGATAAAACAAATCCTTCTACATAAGTTGAAACTGGTTATCTGCAGTCTTCTCTTCTCACATCCATTGAAAGTCCAGCATTTATACAGCTTGTCTGAACTTCCAGAAATCAGGGGATGGAGAGCTGTAGTTATACTCTGCAGAGCTAAGAGCTGATTGGAGGGAAGGGACACACCCCCCCTTCACACAACACACAGGAACAGATTAGAGGCGGTCAGTCTGCTGCAGCTCCCTCCCCTGTCAACTTTTTACCTCTTGGTGTCAGGAAAACTTATCAGAATTGACAGAAATGACACTTAGTGCTCTGGATTAAGACAAATGCACACTATAGAGGGATACGTTTTGTTCATATTTCATGTCTTAGGTTTACAACTTGAACACTTGAAGTCATTTATCTGGAGTGTAGCTTTAATAGGATGTAAGCATTTTACTAAGGAGCTAATACAGATATATGTATAATATCCAAATCCCATAATGCTAGAATAGGTTTTTAATAAATTGGCAAAAGTACAGTTTATCTTTCCTGTCAATCATTCTTTGACTGTACACATGCAATATGAACAAGACAATCCTCCAGATCCACTCCTAAGGATACTTCGATTGCCATTAGCTCAGTTTCACAGCTTTTTACATACAATTTCCTGCTGGCATTTTGACTTAACACTCAAACGTAATTCATACCTATGGGCAGAATTACAACCTAGCTGGCTTAGCATATCCTGACATGTGGATTTAATAAAAGCTGTAGGTTTTGTTTTAATGCCGTTATTCTTGAACACTGATACCAGACAGATGAGTCCCCGGCTAAAGTGTTTGCTGCAGTGCCGGCCAAAAAGCTGTGTTTTGCTGTAAGCACTTACAGTCTGAAGCAGGCGGCTCATCAGATTTTTATTGGTTCCTGGTGCCTGTGCCCAAGGACAAAACTGCAGTTCACACGGGATGCTATCCACACAGATGGACACGATAGTAGCCAGAAATGAGACTGGATGTGTAAATCATGTTGCCGGTACATGAGGCAGGGATCCCAATTATGATGATACAGCCATCTGCCTCAGCTTTTATAGAAAGTCATGTGCAGAAAAATAGCAGCTGAAATCTATCTCTAAATTGGAAGAAGCAAAAAGCGAATGGCACAAACTGCACTCTTCCTGTAGCATATGGATGGAAAGAGATAAGAGAAGCCATCTATCAGTGGTGTCTGGCTATTATGCTGGAATAGAGCTAGATCCAAATCGAATGCAATTGTATTGTTCAGAGATGAGCACACAGAACGTTTCCGAGAACTGGACAGTAACCAAATTTGCAAATGTTGCTTGGCCCACCTTGACAATCTATTCAATGTTTATTGGCGATACAATGCAATGCACGTCATACACTCTAAGGCAGTGGTTCTCAACTCCGGTCCTCAGGACCCACCAACAGGCCAGATTTTAAGTATTACCTTGGGGAGATGCAGACTAGAATACTGCAATCACTGAGCAGGAAATGATATCACCTGTGATGTATTTCAGTTATCCTGCAAACCTGGCCTGTTAGTGAGTCCTGAGGACAGGAGTTAAGAACCACTGCTCTAAGGTTATTCTGGATCAGAGTTTTTTTTTTTTTGTCTTGCGGCGCACCAAAAAGATCTAAACATTTTCACGGCACACCTGAAAAGATTTAACAATTTTTGTGGTGAAGAACTTATTTATTTTTACATATAGATTTCATTTTAAATTTAATGTGAAGGATGTGCCTGCTTTCAAGGGCAAATCAGATCGAAGCGATTGTGATCTACTTTTGCTTGCTTCCTTGCTTTTCATTTAACAGTTTCTCTTTCAGAGTTCCAGACTTGATTAAGTATTTCTCCATTGCTAAACAACGAACAAACTTTATTTATAAACATCATAAGGTGGAATGAAATGGGCTCTATTATTATAATGTAATATACAGTATCTGACAAAAGTGAGTACACCCCTCACATTTTTGTAAATATTTTATTCTATCTTTTCATGTGACAACACTGAAGGAATTACACTTTACTACAATGTAAAGTAGTGACTGTACAGCTTGTATAACAGTGTAAATTTGCTGTTCCCTCAAAATAACTCAACACACAGCCATTAATGTCTAAACCGCTGGCAACAAAAGTGAGTACACCCCTAAGTGAAAATATCCAAATTGGGCCCAAAGTGTCAATATTTTGTGTGGCCACCACTATTTTCCAGCACTGCCTTAACCCTCTTGGGCATGGAGTTCACCAGAGCTTCACAGGTTGCCACTGGAGTCCTCTTCCACTCCTCCATGACGACATCACTGAGCTGGTGGAAGTTAGAGACCTTGCGCTCCTCCACCTTCCGTTTGAGGATGCTCCACAGATGCTTAATAAGGTTTAGCTCTGGAGACATGCTTGGCCAGTTCATCACCTTTACTTTCAGCTTCTATAGCAAGGCAGTGGTCTTCTTGGAGGTGTGTTTTGGGTTATTATCATGTTGGAATACTGCCCTGCGGCCCAGTCTCCGAAGGGAGGGGATCATGCTGTGCTTCAGTATGTCACAGTACATGTTGGCATTAATGGTTCCCCCAATAAACTGTAGCTCCCCAGTGCCAGCAGCACTCATGCAGCCCCAGACCATGACACTCCCACCACCATGCTTGACTGTAGGCAAGACACACTTCTCTTTGTACTCCTCACCTAGTGGCCCCCACACACGCTTGACACCATCTGAATCCAAAAAGTTTATCTTGGTCTCATCAGACCACAGGACATGGTTCCAGTAATCCATGTCCTTAGTCTGCTTGTCTTCAGCAAACTGTTTGCAGGCTTTCTTGTGCATCATCTTTAGAAGACGCATCCTTCTGGGACAACAGCCATGCAGACCAATTTGATGCAGTGTGCAGTGTACGGTCTGAGCACTGACAGGCTGACCCCCCACCACCCCTTTAACCTCTGCAGCAATGCTGGCAGCACTCATACATCTATTTCCCACAGACAAACTCTGGATATGACGCTGAGCACGTGCGCTCAACCTCTTCGGTCGACCATGGGGATGCCTGTTCTGAGTGGAACCTGTCCTGTTAATCCTCTGTATGGTCCTGGCCACCGTGCTGCAGCTCAGTTTCAGGGTTTTGGCAATCTTCTTATAGCCTAGGCCATCTTTATGTAGAGCAACAATGCTTTTTTTCAGATCCTCAGAGCGTTCTTTGCCATGAGGTGCCATGTTGAACTTCCAGTGACCAGTATGAGAGAGTGAAAGCGATAACAACACATTTAACACGCCTGCTCCCCATTCACACCTGAGACGTTGTAACACTAATGGGTCACATGACACCGGGGAGAGAAAATGGCTAATTGGGCACAGTTTGGACATTTTCACTTAGGGGTGTACTCACTTTTGTTGCCAGCGGTTTTGACATTAATGGTTGTGTGTTGAGTTGTTTTGAGGGGACAGCAAATTTACACTGTTATACAAGCTGTTCACTCATTACTTTACATTGTAGCAAAGTGTCATTTATTCAGTGTTGTCACTTGAAAAGATAGAATAAAATATTTACAAAAATATGAGGGGTGTACTCACTTTTGTGAGATACTGTAATTAGAGCGATCGAGTTCTCCCAAGATCTCGCACAAGTCTTGCGTTACGAAACGAACCAATGAATGACAGACTAAAGCCTCGTCCACATAGTTCGATTGTCGTACAACCGCGCTTCAGATTTTTAGCAAAAGCGAGTGTCCATGATTTTGTACAGCGTACTGCCTATACGAAAATTGTCGTTCGACAAAGGTGAACGTAGTGACATACTAGGAGAGCATAATGAGGTGTGTCACCCTTTGGGCCGATTCTGCTATTTCCGCTATTAAAAAGTGATAATGTGCGCTGCATTACGTAATTTCAATTGCGGCGTCATGAATGTTAATTCTGAATTACGATCGCCAGTTTACACGACCGAACACTTCTGGCTCGTTCCTTGATTCCTTACGTGTGTTTGTACTTTCGACTTTTGTGTGTCGATTTCTGTGCACACTATCCGAAAATCGGATGTAATGTTGTCGTACAAGAAAATTTACTAGTTTGCACATCCAGCTTTTGTCTGACGAAAAAAGCAAATCGGCTGTTAAAAGGAGCATATTAACGGTAAGAATTTCGGACGACAAGCTGTTGAACGACAATTTCCGTCCGAATTTCGCATCGTGTGTACAGGCCTTAACAGAGATTGCATTTTTTATATATATTACTCACAGTTTGAGAATCACTGATCTAGATCTAACACTTTAACCGCTTGCCGACTTGACTGCGACAAGGTGGCTCTTTCCCGCTCTTTTTCATACGACGGCGGCTGCGGGATCGAGCTTAGTGAGCGCGCGCGCCGTAGGAGGCGCGCCCGCGCGCTCACTGTGTTCGGGGAGGGCCAGGGAGCGGGTGCGGCGGAGTCGATCTCCGCCGGCCATCCGCGATGCCCCCCCCGGAGACGGTAACCGTCACTTCCCCAATTGGACGTCCCCCGCGAGATTCCCAATTGATACAAGGGACCCGCACAAGATTGACACCACCCTGACGGGATCGACCCCTTCCCTTCACCAGTGTCGGAGGTACATGTCCTTCCGACACTAGTGTCGGGAAGGGGGAGTGTGTCTCGCCTCCAGGCACAAATGAATGTGCCTGGAGACAAGAAAGTGAGGCCCCCCCCGTAGCGCCTACCGGCCGCCTCTAGCTGAGGCGGCGTGGGCGAGGGACCGGGAGGGGCTTGTGTCACTCGCGCGCCCGCGCGGAGGATGCCGCGCGCGC
>BLSH010427959.1:263110-275890 GCA_018402905.1 Glandirana rugosa | reverse complement strand
ATCAGTGACCACCACCAGTCACCCATGACCCATCAGTGACCACCGCCAGTCACCCATGACCCATCAGTGACCACTGCCAGACACCCATCAGTGACCACCGCCAGACACGCGTTCATTGAACTCTGAATGAACTCCCCTTGTATAGAGTTTTGGTTTAACCATTTGAAGACTAAATCTTTCCTCACACTTGCTGTTTACAAATAAAAATCCATTATTTTGTGCAAGAAAATTACTTAAAACCCCCAAACATTATATATATATTTTTTTAGCAGAGACCCTAGAGAATAAGATGGCGGTTGTTGCAATATTTTATGTCACACGCTGTTTGAGCAGCAGACTTTTAAACGCAATTTTTTTGGAAAAATGACCCCTTTCAAAAACCTACAGTGCTGTTAGCCCATTTTTTTTTTTTTGTATATTTAATATATTACGCCGCGAGAATCGTGATCTTTATTCTAAGCAAAAAAATTGCGATTCTCATTTTGGCCAGAATCCTGCAGCTCTAGTTCACAGCAGTGTGAACCTAGCCTTAAGGTGACCATACACACAAACTCTTTTTAGATCCAGCTATTTCTCCTGAATATGACCTTTTCGTTTGATATTTCTAGAATAGAATGTGAATAAAATAGACCACCATATACATATATACAAGATATTTTCATTAATGCCTTTCAAAAAGGAGTCTCATCTGACTGTACTGTAAATGGTGCCCTTAGACCCTACAAGAAGCATGACATAAACTTTGATTAGTGCTACATTCAGCACTTTGCAGGAGATCACTTTCCCCCAAGTTAAAGACTTTGCTCTCCTGCTTCAACTTGGCATAGAAAATGTAGATTGCTAGATAAGAAAATCTAAGCACATATTATTTATGTGACCTTTTTAAGCAATGATGCGTTACTTTTAACAGTAGCACTTTCAACTGGAAGGAAATAACGGCACATGTTTTGTTGGCCCTATTTAAGACAACTTGCTATTTATATACTAAGTTGACCATATTTTTCCTAGGAGATATGACATTATGGAGCAATAGTGATGCTAGCATACACACACTGGCCTGTTATTTCTTACTTGGCAATGCTGAGTCGGCTCTTTGTAATCACATAGTCTCTCTGCAGCTTTTATGTTGGACATGCTTATGCCCCTCACAGGAACAGATGACCCTCTTACAGCCTTTGATAAAAACACGGTTTGCCAAAGTAATGAAAGGTCAAAAAGAGGGTAAGCAATGCGAAGTACACAGAGAAGTGGCACACTACCACTGCACTCCACGTTTACTTGATTTACCCTTGATGCCTCAAACTGGCCATGCATGTAGGAATCTGATTGTACAATCCCTAAATAATCTCCGTTAAGATCTAAAGGAGATCGTACAATCAGACTGTAAAGCCTTGAACACACAATGAGAATATTAGGGTCGTGCCGTGTCTTAGTGATCGGCGCGCGATAGTGGCCGCCATGACGTCCTCCCAGAACGAGAGCCGTCCCTCCATCATTTGACGGTGGGCAAGTGGCAAGCGGTTAAATGCTAATTTCATCTTTTACACCATGTTACCTCCGTGACAGCGTGCAGGGTTTTTTCAACCCCACAGGCACTCTTGGTTTTAAATTTTGCAGCATCATTCGGTGAGTCAGATCTGTGAATCAATGAACTACAAGTCCCATCTGCAACCAGATGGACTTGTAGTTCTCAATGGACTATGAGTGCAGTAATCAGTGCATTTGTAGGCAAACTGACACTTCCTCCAGATCTGCAACTAAAAGCAAACTGAAATCTTGTACAGAGGTAGAAAGCTAAAGGAAGAGTTTACAAGAGCCTGAAATTACACTTGCTATCTACTGACTGCAGGTGCAATATTCTGCTGGCTACTAAAAGAAATAAAATGTACTTTTTTCTGCAAAAATATGTGCATTTGTTTTTTTTTTTTAAGCTGAACTAATGCAGGCCATACATGGGTTGAATTACGAATTAATTTTCTTTCGAAAAGCTGTAAGTAATCCAATGGTGCCATCACTGATTTTGAAAAATCGACCATAAAAAACTATTGGACCCCTTTCACACCAGGGCCGCCCGAGCGTTAGCAGTAAAATACCGCTAATTTGCGCCGCTTCACCGCTTGTTATAGCGGCGCTGTGGCGCCGATATTCGGGCGGTGTGATTTTAACCCCCCCACAAGCCGGTTAAACAGGGGTTAAAAATGCTGCCTAGCGGCACTTCCGAAGCGGTGTTTAGCGCTTCGGGAGCGTTGCCCCATTGTTTTCACTGGGCAGGGGCGGTGGAGGAGCGCTCCCACACCACCGAACAGGTGCGGCTTGCAGGACTTTTTTTTACTGTCCCGCAAGCGCACCGCCCCAATGTGAAAGCACCCAGGCTTTCACACTGGGGCGTACTGGGGGGAGTTTTTCAGGCGCTTTTCAGACGCTATTTTTAGATCAAAAACGCCTGAAAAATGTTCTGGTGTGAAAGGGGTCTTAGTGTGTACCAGACTTTAGCCTTTAAGATTTTTCAGCTCATACCACCTGATGGACAAGCAGCACGCCATCATTCAGCTGATATGAAAGAATGAATTAAGGTGGGCACGATGTGGGACCACCATCATGGGCTTGTGGCTGCGGCTCTGGTTTAAATGTTACCCCAGTCTGATGCAGGCTAATTGGTACAGGTGTGTGGGGCCATTGCCCCTTTAACTGTAGCTGGCCTACCTGCACAGGTGTTTTATTGGTTCCCCCCCTGGCTAGGGAAGGGTATATAAGCAACCTTCCCTGGTGAGCGGGCCTTTTCGACAACCTCAGGACAGCAAGCACTCACCCTTATCGTAGGCACTGTTCTGTGGTTTGTCACCCTTGAATCAAGGGGGGGGGAGACTTGTACTTTGTTGTCATCTGGCTTAGTCCTTTGACTAAGCCGAAGTAGAATACGCTATTTGAATTTATCATTTTAATTAAATCCGTTGGAAATGTATTTTTATTTTTGTACCCAAAAAAGTGCAGCGGCCAATTTTCTGCCATTTTCTGGTCTGTGTATATTTTCTTTAAGGGTATTTGTGATATTGCGAGCATGCAGCCTGCAATCCCATGCAGTCTTCTACATTATTTATATTTTTTGTAAGATGAAAAGAAGAGACAAACTCTGGTTAAATTCAGCACATCCAGGCATTAATATATGCATAAGACAAACAATGACTGTGAACAATCTTACTGGAACTTAGCCAGCAGAGTGCACCTCGCTTTCACAAGGTTGGGGAGGGATTAAAAAAAAAAAAAAAAAAAATCGCAAGCAAAAAGCATTCATTATCGTTCATATTTTATAACTACAACCTAGATCACAACAGTTTTAATAGAATGACTTGATGCCGTATGACAGCAGCAACAATATCTTCAGGACAACTTGCTGGTAAATGAGGGAGCAGCAGCTGTCAGATCATGGAGGACGTCAAGGAAAAAAAAAAAAAAAGCATGCCGTTTGCGCTTCACCCATTCTTCTCAGCTATCGGCGGCTGGAGTTAAAAAAAAACCACAGGCTAAACCTGGCAGCTTCCACCTTCAACATTGTAAACATAGCACTTCCCTTTTTGTCTTTCCAGGGGATGCTGGGATTCATTATGTCAGGTAAACTCAGTACAGCTGCCCTGTTGGCGGTGTGAAGTTTGCCCTGCAGAATTCACAGGCATGGAACGCTCTGCTCTGACTGTGGATTAACTTAACCACACGTTACAAGGCTTAGCCCAAACTCTGACTGGTTTTTAGGTATGATCTGATTCTTTAAGCAGACAACTAGAAAGCTCTCCGCTTACAAAGTTTTCAACAAGGTGAGGTGGAGGTCAGAGAGACAGAATGAGCCCACGGAGGAAAAATAAAAATCGGCTAGACGGAGAAACCGATCTTTTATTTCTTTTTATATATGCAATGCATACCCGCTCTCTGCTACCAGAATAAAAAATAAACGTGTATTGATAACTCCTGATAAGTAAATCTTATGATGGAAACCAGCATGATAAACCTGCGCAAAATATTTACTCTAACCATATAAAACGGTGCAGTATTGCAAGAGATTAAGGCCTCATACACACGGACGTTTTTTGACGCCGGCGTTTTCTGACCTTTTTTGCAGCTCTCCATGTTAGTCAATGGCCCCATAAAAATGTCTGCGTTTTTGAGCTGTAGGTGGCGTCGGCGTTAGTGAGCAGAAAGTAGAACCCATGGTCATCGCGTTCTTAGGCTGTAACGTTTTGACGTTTTTTGACGCCGACGCCACAAAACGCCAACAAACGCCACCTAATATTGTACCGGCGTTTTCAGGTTGAAAAATAGCAGAGGGATGATTTTTTTTAAAAAACGCCTATTGACGCCGACGCTCACTAACGCTCAAAAACGCCAATGCATAACGCCGAAAAACGTCGACTTTTTTTCCTTGACGTCGGACCCGACGTTTTCTTTATTTTTTTAGATACGCCCGTGTGTATGAGGCCTAATGGTTTTATTTCTTGCTATAAATTGCACAGGTTAACCGTCTACCGACTATATAACTTGTATATATGGCAGCAAAGCAGCTCTGCTGCACAGGATCACATATCCAATACGCAATCTTGCATTTCCGGTCTGGGGCGCGCATGCGTGCTCCCGCTGTAATTATACACAGCTGGAGCTGATCTGCGGGTACTTCGGACTTGATGTATGTAAACAAGGCAGATCACTGTTCTGTCAGTAGGGAAAGCATTGATCCTGTGTTCCTGCAAAGCAGGTAGATGGATCAATGCCTTCCCCTAGTAAAAGCACCTCCCCCATAGTACACAAGCACTGGCTAGGCACACAGTTAACCCCCTCCCCAACCTGTGTCATTAATACAATGATCCCCTTCCCAGGCAGTGTCAGTTATTGTCCAATTTGTCCGCCGCAATCCCGCTATAAGTTGCTGAAGAAGAAGCACATTAACCACTTCAGCCCCAGCCACCGTCATTATACTGCAGCAGTGTGGGTGCTTCCTGCAAATCGCCCTAGCAGTACGATGGCGCGGGAACTCCCTTTTGTGTGTATTTGCTCCCATTGGCCAGTGGGAGGAGCCAATCAGAGGGTGGGGCGGACTCAATGTCTGCCGGCCACCCGCGATCGTTCACAGTGACAGAATGGGGATCTGCCTGTGTAAACAAGGCAGATCTCCGTTCTGACAGGGGAGATCACACAGATCCTGTCTTCCTGCTATGCAAAAAGATGGATCTGTGCTTTTCCCTCACTTGCGCAGTCCCCCATACAGTTAGAAACACCTCCCAGGGAACACATTCAACCCCTTGATCGCCCCTGATGTTAACCCCTCCCTGCCAGTGTCATTAGTGCAATAACAGTGCATATTTTTAGCACTGATTACTGTAATAATGTCACTGGTTCCCAAAAAAGTGTCAAAAATGTCAGTTATGTGTCCGATCTGTCCGACTACGCAATTGTCAGTTAAAGCGACGCAGTGCCGTATCGCAAAAAATGGCCTGGTGGTTAAGAGGGAAATCCTTCCGGTCCTTAAGTGGTTAAGGTCATGGAATGGCCTAGCCAGTCTCCACATCTTAATCCAATAGAAAATGTATGGAGGGAGCTGAAACATTGAGTTGCCAAGCGACAGCCAAGAAACCTTAAAGTGGTTGTAAAGGCAGAAGATTTTTTTTTATCTTAATGCATTCTATGCATTAAGATAAAAAACCTTCTGTGTGTAGCAGCCACCCCAGCACCCCCTAATTACTTACCTGAGCCCAATCTCTCTCCAGCGATGTCCCGAGTGTATAAGCCATCCGGGGAACTCCTCCTGATTGCCTGAGACACAGCAAAGGCGCCATTGGCTCTCGTGGCTGTCAATGTCAGTCAGCCAATCAGGGAAGAGAGGGGTCTGGTGCGGGTCAGGTCTCCATGTCTGAATGTACACACGGAGCTCAGACTCAGCTCGGGTGCCCCCACAGGAAGCTGATAGCTGTGGGGGCACACGATAGGAGGGAGGGGCCAGGAGCTGCCAAAAAGGGACCCGAGAAGAGGAGGATCCGGGCTGCTCTGTGCAATAACCAAATGCACAGAGGAGGTAATAACATGTTTGTTATTTAAAACAAAAACAAAAAAACAACAAGACTTTACAATCACTTTAAGGATTTAGAGAAGATCCATGCAGAAGACATGCTGGTAGGTAAATTAGATCCTGTCTAAATTGGCCCTAGTATATGTATGAATGTGAGTTAAGCCTCGTACACACGGGACGATGATCGTACGTACGATCGTCGCAAATCGTATGTTGCATAATGTAACTTGCATACTGACTGCACTACACGATCGTACGACTGCAGAAGAACATTCAGGTACATGTAATTAGCATCCGGCCTTTCCTGACTTCGGAGCATGCGTGTTTTGCACAATACAACTTTGTTGTACCAACTGCTCTGTACACACGATACAACGGTCGTATGACCGCTTGTTGGTACGACCAAGTTTTCTAGTCTGCTCATACAACTCCCTTGTACGACCGTCGTATGTTCGACTGTTCTAATCGCGCATATGAACGATCGATATCGCATACTATGGTTGTTAGTACGACCTGTTGTATACGATCGTCGTCCCGTGTGTACGAGGCTTTAGGGACCTTAGATCGTAAGCTCCTTGAGGGTAGGGACTAATGTGAATGTACAATATATATGGAAAGCGCTGCGTAAATTGACAGCGCTATACAAGTACCTGAAATAAATAAAAAAATCAAAGAGTGGACCGAAATCCCTCCTGAGATGTGTGCAAACCTGGTCACCAACTTCAAGAAGCTTCTTACCTCTGTGCTTGCCAACAAGGGTTTCTTCACCAAGTACCAAGTCATGTTTTGCTTGGGGATCAAATACTTATTTTACTTGCTGAACTGCAACTCCATTTATAACATTTGTATCATGTTTTTTTCTGGATTTTTGGTTGATATTCTGTCTCTATCATTTAAAATACACCTATAATAAACATGATATACCCTTCATTTCTTTGTAAGTGGGCAAACTTACAAAATCTGCAGGGGATCAAATAATCATTTTCCCCACTGTATCCCATAGTTTGTAGACGCTATAACTTTTGCGCAAATCAATCGATATACGCTTATTGGGATTTTTTTTTACCAAAAATATGTAGCAGAATACATAATTGGCCTAAATTTATGAAGGAATTAGATTTTTTAAATTTTTTTTATTGGATGTGTTTTATATCAGAAAGTAAAATATATATATATATTTTTCAAAATTGTCGCTCTTTTTTTGATTATAACGCAAAAAATACAAAAAACACAGAGGTGATCAAATTACCACCAAAAGAAAGCTCTATTTGTGGGGGAAAAAAAGGACATACATTTTTTTATGTATTTTTTATTTCAGGTACTTAGCGCCATCAATTTACGCAGCGCTTTATATATACATTGTACATTCACACCGTGCCCTCAAGGAGCTTACATTCTAAGGTCCCTAACTCACATTCATACATATACTAGGGCCAATTTAGACAGGATCTAATTAACCTACCAGCATGTCTTTGGACAATTTATTTGGGTATAGCATCGCATGACCGTGCAATTGTCAGTTAAAGTGACACAGTGCCGTATCGCAAAAAAAGGCCTGGTCATGATGGGGGATAAATCTTCTGGGGCTGAAGTGGTTAAGGATTAATAGATTCTGCCAATTGATTGTCAGCCACATGAGAAACATTGCTCTCACATAAAACTGACAGCAGGAGAGATTCTGCCATCTCCGTTCTCCCTCAGAAACTTCCCCTGTCCTGAACTGACATTTTTAGGAGTGAGCTAAAATGACAAAGAAAGACTTCACTGTAAATGTAGCACTGGGCTTCACATGGCTGAATGAGTAATGAGCATGTCAAATCAATCTGCATTCACCACATTGCTTCTGATATTTAATGCAACAATTTGTGGTCCACCAAGAAATACCCAAATAAAATGTGATCATGTTTTGTCCAGTGTCACAAAAATGTAAGCATTAACCGCCGCTACGTGGTCTGTGCTCAATCTCTGACGTCTGATATCTAGGCGAGGGACGTCGGGGATGATTTGGAACAGTAGATCATTGTTACTGGTAAGTTAAATAAGCAATTTTCATTACAAGGGATGTGATTTGGGTTGGCGCTGCCCTAGGCTTTGAGAGCAAATACACCCTAAATTAGTAATTGGCCACTCTACAAGTGCATTCCCTCGTTACGTCTAATGGGAATAATGGGTG
Source organism: Glandirana rugosa (assembly GCA_018402905.1). Taxonomy (NCBI): domain Eukaryota; kingdom Metazoa; phylum Chordata; class Amphibia; order Anura; family Ranidae; genus Glandirana; species Glandirana rugosa. The sequence continues at coordinate 267,668 of BLSH010427959.1, read as the reverse complement.
ATTAGTAGAGACCAGAAAACAAATGCTGCAGTTTAGCAGAGCCCTTGATTACATTTTCATTATGCTGTCTTTGCTATAGGCTTCATACTGCACTGTATAAGGGGGATCTGTTATCCAGGTGGCATTTCTTTGTCCCTGATGCTGTGTGCTTGCTTGCTTGATTTATCCTTACCGTACAGCAGAGAAAATATACACATACACATTCTACCTACAAAGACCCTGTACACACTTGCATTAAAAGCTTAAAGTGATACTAAAAATCAAATAACACACAAGTCATACTTACCTGCTCTGTGCAATGATCCTCTTCTTCTGGGGTCCCCCGCTGGCGATCCAGGCCCCTCCGCTTTGCATTGGGGCGCCTCCCGAGTCCAGCTGCTGCCATCCATTGACACAGACAGCCGGGACTCGACCCCGCCCCCTGCACCCATGTCACAGCTTTTGATTGACAGCAGTGGCTCCTGCTACTATCAATCTATCCAATAAGGAGAGCGAGAGAGGCTCGTGCACATTACTGGATCGAATCAGGCTTGGGAAAGAAAGTGGCTCTGGGGGGTAGCTGCAGCACAGAATGTTTTTCATCTTAAAGTGTATGTAAACTAGGGTTGCCACATCATCCCTTTAATCCAGGACACATATGAATTACACAGGTTCTGAGGCTCATTTAATGCAGATAAGACACCAAGTGAGTTTAATTACCACCTTAATCAGCCACAGAACCTGTGTAATTAATATGTGTCCTGGATTAAAGGGATGATGTGGCAACCCTAATGTAAACCCACCACTCACCCAGTATAAACTAATGGCACAGTATACATACACATGCAAGCCTCCTGCATGTATCCCTACCTTGCAAATGTCACCCCCTTCAGCAGTAGCAGCCCCACAAATCTCTGGAATCAGTGGGTAGGTCTCTTTGCTGGAGCTCCGTGGGTGGAGTCATGATGTCACAAGACTCCCCACCCACCTCTACACTATGCTGCTCTCCTAGTCCTGAGTTTTGAGAAACATCCTTTCAAACCTCAGAAAAGTCACCACATGACTACAACATGCCCAATCATGCTGAGGTGTGGAGCAGCCAATCCTGGGAGAGCTGAAGAAGAAAGGAGGGGGAGGGATGTGAAGTTCAGTATGCTCATGCATGAGATAAGGAAATTAACTGTCAGTCACAATATAGAGGAGGAAACAGTCACATATTTCTCTGTGTTTCTGTTTTTTTCCTAGTGAAAAAAGATAAGAGGATTGCTTGGAGCTAGATTAACTCTTCGTGGCAAGACTGGACACAGATGATATGACATCTTATACTCTACTAGGCAGAATTGTTAGTTACATTTTTTTTGGGGGGGGGGGCTTACATCCACTTTATTAATGCATAGAATGCATTAAGGTGAAAAAACTTAAGGCTTTACAACCACTTTAAGTTGAATGTTCATTTTAGGAAAATCAGAACATTGACATGGTACTCGTTTGAAAGTAATCAAGCCCATGAAGGCACCATTGAATGGTCAGATGAGTGATTTTATACTTTCTCGTCCAAACATTCAAGCATTAGTGCAATTTGTTGATGTGGATCGAGACTTCTCTGATGTTTGAGGCTTAAAGTGGTTGTAAAGGCTGAAGGTTTTTAACCTTAATGCATTCTTTGCATGAAGGTAAAAACCTTCAGCCCCGATTCACACTATGCGGTGCTGGGAAGTGCATGTGATTTTGAACAGGAATCGCACTGCATTCCTGTGAAAATCACAGGAGAATCTTCAGCATGTGTGATTAGAGCCATTATGCTGTTTGGCTCAAATCACACCGAATTCATACCAAAAACATGCAGGACCCTTTTTTGGTCGCACCAGAATTGGATCGCATGGATGTTCACACCCATGCGATCCAATTCTGCAAATTGCACTGCGTTTTGCGAACAGATTTTTAGGTGTCGTTATCATACAGACCCGCTTCTATATGCATGAATAGGGTGTGATTTTCATTTCGGAATTCCGCACCGCATCAGTGCGAACCAGGTGTGCAGTTCCCCCTCACCCTCTTCCCCCCCTAATACTCACCTGAGCCCGATCCAGCAATGTGAACAAGAACAGAAGGTCTCCCGCCTCATTGGCTGAGACACAGCAGCAAGAGCCGTGTATCAATCACAGCCAGTGAGGGAGTGGGCACGGGGCCAAGCCTCCTCTGTGTGTCTCATAGACACACAGAGGCAGCTAGGGAGCGAGCTCGCACAAGTGCCCCTCAGAGCAAGCAGCTTGCTATGGGGGCACTCAGCAGGGGCCAGGAGAACTGGTGAAAGGAGGAGGATTGGGCTGCCCTGTGCAAACGTACATGTTTATTATTAAAAAGAAATGTGACCCTTTACAAACACTTTAATTAAATAGCCAGTTTTGCATTTAAAGTGGAACTTCCCCCATAACGTGATAAAAAATAATGTTCTTTAGCAAGGAACATAGATTGCACATTAATAATTACCAAAGATACCAAAATGAGTGCATGCTGTAAATTGCCTCCAGCATTGCTACTGTTTCTTCTAGCTGGAGGCTGCCATTTTGCTGACCAAAGCCCCTGAGCAACAGTAAATATTTTTGCTTTGATTTTAGGCACAGTGCCAAAAAATAGAGAACAACTGAGCATGTATGGAGCAGGGCAAGATAGTGTATTACTGGATTTTGATAGTAAGGCATCTACGGTATTTATTTTTTTTGCTTTACATAGCTATACCTGCAAAAATGGCCAGCCTGAAGTGATCTAGCAGGACTTTTCTGACTAAAGTTCCACTTTAAGATTTGTTGAAATAAAAGACTATAACAGGGTGAGTACACTAAAGGCATGTTCATTTAAATGGCTCCCGTGACGCTTCTGTACCATCTCTTATGTGCACAAAAGCCAATAAATGATAGCAAAAAAATAATCGAGTTCAAATGAGAGCAGATGATTTGGGCAGCAAGTCTAAAAACCTGTTTATTCCTCCTCTGGAAAAATGACCAACTATAGATTTCAGATCCAATAAGCAGTAAACACAAGGATGCCCTGTTATGTAATGTACGAAAATATATTCCATAACCTTTTAAATAACATGTAGTTGATCCTTTGTACCCCAGAATCCATGCTATGATCAGAGGTCAATGACATTAAGTGACACGCTAGGCCAGGCTGACAGTCCATCCAAAATCTACCTTGGTATGACTCACTGCGTAAAAGACATATGAAAGTTGTCAATTCTTTGCTTTGTACAGCTGAATCCTGACTTGGATTGCTATTCCCTCTAGGCATGACCCACTTTATCAACTCCACTGAAAAGCTGTCAGATATTTTATTTGCACAATGAAGTCTTTTATATGTCAAGGGTGCTTATAAGCCCTATTTTCTCCATGTTCCTTCACAAGCAGATATATCAAACAGCCATTTTTCATATGCGGTTCATTGGACAGTACATGTAGAAGTATACAACACATAGCATGTGGATTATATCAAGGGTCTATTTTACAAAAATAACTTCTTTTGGTCAGCAATGGATCTTCACTTCCACAATAGTGCCCCAAATGTTACCACAGGACTATCAATAGACAGTGCTGCACTTGGGTTGTATTGCATTACATTGCCCAGTACACAAGTATATTCTTGTGTTTCGAAACCTTTCTTTAATCATGGCACCCTTTGAAGGCATTCAAAAAATTGAGGCACTCCAGTCTAAAATGGGGTCCCCATCTCTTTCACATCAGAGTCCTCAGTCATCACATCCTCCCCACCCTTCTCATCACAGTCCTCACTTCCTCCTTCTTGACTTATACATTAAGAGGTTTTTTTTCACCCCCACACCCTTCACATCAGATTTCTCAACCCCCTCCTGTTAAAGAAACATCAGAGTACTCAGTCCCCATCTTCCTTTTACATCAAAGCAGGGGAGGGCTGGCAGCCTTAGGCCTGGGGGGCAAGTCCAGTCAAGTGGCCCATTGAACCACCGAATCAGCTCACCATCCATGCCCAACTGGTTTTAGAATGGATATTGATTTTATGAAACAAGACAAATATGATACAATGTGGTAACATAATTTAATGTTAATAGCAACAAAGGAGGTTTAACAAAAATATGCATTGATGCAGCTCATCAGTGCCCACCAATGCAGCCTCACCAGTGCCCATCCAATGGCCCTGGGTCTCCCCCCTTTGCCTGCAGTTAGTTGGTGGCTGCGCCCCTGGGCCCTACTTCTTTCCTCCACAAGAAGAAAAAAGTGTGAGCGGGCAGCAGCCATTGGCCATTTTGAATGTAGAACACCTCCTTTCTTCATCCCGGGTCCCCGCGTCGGTGGTTGATTGACGTCCGTTTCCCCCCTCTGGGTCCCGGTAACCTACCCGTGACCACTCCGACGTAACCACCCGTGACTACTCGACGTAGTTACGTATAAAAACAATTTGGAGGAAACAACGATAATTGTAATTTAATACAATGGTGTAACATAGTATAAACAGAACAAAGTATTTTAGTTATAGGTAAGATTTTGGTCAACCCGTACCTACCACTCGACTAAGCCACCAAGTTACCCGGTGAACTGACCTGAAC
>BLSH010427959.1:230269-262526 GCA_018402905.1 Glandirana rugosa | reverse complement strand
AGTCCTCAGTCCCCCTTCCCCATTTCACATCAGAGTACTCATCCCCATCTTCCTTTTACATCAAAGTCCTCAGTCCCCCTTCCCCATTTCACATCAGAGTACTCGTCCCCATCTTCCTTTTACATCAAAGTCCTCAGTCCCCCTTCCCCATTTCACATCAGAGTCCTCAGTCCTCCCCCACCTTTTCACAAGAGAGTCCTAACCTCCTGATCTTCACCACAGTATGACCATGGCAGGATGGCAGTGGGCAGGAGGCAAATCAGGTCTAAACAGAGGTGGACATCCATTCCTACTCTAAATGTAGGGTTGCCTTGAATGCTGCACGTTCTGAATTAATGCTATGTGCTTACATGCTGCTGGTGGCCGCCTGCCTGCACCATTGAAACGCATGATGCTGTGCAAAAATACTGAATGCAACACAACACCGCTGACTACTCCAGATGGAACACCAGAGGGCTGCAGCACCCCGGTTGAGAAAGAATGCTATAGTGAACTGTTTTCTTTGCTTTAATCTGAATCTAAAGCAGATGTAAACCCTCTACTATACCCAGTGAAGTGAACAGCCTCAGATGATACACAGAGATGAAACAAATCTCCCTTCATAAATTTTACATATATATCTGTGGTCTTCAGCTTTATGTATTCTTTAGAAAGTGCAGATCATGTTATAGATTTTCTCTTCCTGTAACAGAAGAATGGAGCAGGAGAAAGCCACGGGACTTAGGGCTTTGGAGAGAGACAAGAAAACACTGCAGATATATGCGCTCAGCTCAAATTTCATGAATCTGGTTTACATCCACTTTAACCACTGAAATTGCAGTTTTGAGGTAGTTAATTTGCTTCCCTGGATGCATTCATACACGAGGAGGATTTGGTATGAAAACAAAAGAATGTTTCACATAAGGCCCAAATACAATGAGCACCATCTGCATCCAATACATGTAGATAGCATACATAAATACAATTGACTTGTGTTTTTCTGCTCTTCAATCAGCCCACAGTTAAAAATAAATGTATGGTTAATTCAGTCCAATCAAAGAGGCAACAGGGACTTTTTTTTGGAGGCAAATTGGCTAGGCGATTTGAACGCAACTTCAAGGCGACTTCAGCGCGACTTTGGGCGACATACAACGCAACTTGAACGAGCTCCATGCCAGGCGACTTTGCCTGTGGCTAATCAGAGAAGAGAGGGAGGGGGGTTGCCTTAAAAAATTATTTTCTTTTTCCTGTAAAGTCACTTCTTTATAGACGGTGATCCAACTTGGAAGCGAATTCCATTGAATTCTATGGGCTCAAATCGCCTTGAAGTAGTACAGGAACCTTTCCAGAAGTCGCCCTGAAGTCGGAGTGACTTGAGTAGTGTATATTAAGACGGTTCCCATTCATTTCAATGGGATTTCTGATGTCAAGCGATTTGAGGCGACACAAGTCAGATCGCAAGTCGCCTAGCTGTGAACCGGCCCTTATGGAAACACTTTAGGGACAATATGGGTTACTGGATAGTGGTATCAATCTGTCACCTTTTTAGGGATCACTTAAGGACTATAGGGGCTCCAGGAATCTTAGGGGTCACTAAATGACCGTAGGGTGCAGGGAGTTTTAGGGATCACTAAAGCACCGTAGGGCGCCGGGAATCTTAGGAGTCACTAAAGGATCACAGGGCACAGGGAATCTTAGGGGTCACTAAAGGACCATAGGGCGCAGGGAATCTCAGGGGTCACTAAAGGACCATAGGGCGCAGGCAATTGCAGGGGTCACTAAAGGACCTTAGAGCGTTGGGAATCTTAGGGGTCACTAAAGGACCGAAGGGCGAAAATAATTTTAAGGGTCATTAAAGGACCGTAGGGCACCAGGAATCTTAGGAGTCACTAAAGGACCATAGGGAGCAGGGAATGCTAGGGGTCACTAAAGGACCATAGGGTACAGAGAATCTTAGGGGTCACTAAAGGACCATAGGGCGCAGAGAATTGTAGGGGTCACTAAAGGACCGTAGGGCATCGGGAATCTTAGGAGTCACTAAAGGACCATGGGGCACCAGAAATGTTAGGGGTCACTAAAGGACCGTAGGGCGCAGGGAATCTTAGGGGTCACGAAAGGACCATAGGGCACAGGCAATTGCGGGGGTCACTAAAGGACCGTAGGGCGTCGGGAATCTTAGGAGCCACTAAAGGACCAAAGGGCGAAAGGAGTTGTAAGGGTCATTAAAGGACCGTAGGGCGCAGGGAATCTTAGGGGTCACTAAAGGACAGTAGGGTGCAGGGCATTTTAGGGGTCACAGAAGATATGCTTTCTTTAACACCAGAAATAAAAAGCTATACAACCAACAGTTTGTGCGCACTGGGCTGCCTGGAATTAATCCAGATCCCAGTATCCAATATGATGACATATTTATGTCAGCCGATACAAAACACACAGTGTGCGACTCATCTGATTCCACAACAGACCCGTTTTAATGGGAAGCTCATAACAGGAACTATACAAACCAAATGATATCATGCACAGCGTTATCCAATCTTTTCCCCTCACTTCTCCTGAGAATCATTCTGCTTCTTCATCAGACATAATTATTTTGTGGTCTATGAGTATCAGACAAGCGGAGCTTCTCTTCTGCAATCGTCTGCTCCCTACAGGTGTGTTCCCAAATGTAATCACACACAAGTGCTGAAAGCAAACGCGCTGTCACAGCACGGGGGAAAGAATAGCTTTATTGTCATCCAGCAAGATAAACTCTTCCAGTGAAGGTCAAAAGTAAAGACCAAATTTATACCGCAGCACACAGTACAGCTGAAGTCGTTTAGATAGGAACCCTTCATTACAACATATAAAACAGCTGAAGAAAAGGCTCATTGAGTCATAAAAGGTCATGTACTACAAATATCATTTTTAACTTGGCATGATTACAAGCAATACAATCCCCAAGCAAATAGAGAGAGTCAATCAAAGCAAATTGTAAGCTGCTTGAGGACAGGAATTGATGTCAATATACAGTATGTAAAAGCACAGTAAACTGTCAGTACTGTATAAATGAATATAATAAAATACTCAGCCGAGACACATACAATAAAAAAATCTGACAGGGGTTCTAATCCTTAAAAAAAAAAAAAAAAAAAAGTAAAGGTGGTCGTATACATGGCAATTTAAGTGATCAGCCTTTCAATTCTATTTTTTTTTGGAAATCACAAAGCAATCAAAGAAATACAAAAAAGTATTGGAACACCTGCCTTTACATGCACATGACCTTTAATGGCATCCCAATCTTATGCAGGCCATACATGTATTGAATTCTTTCAAAAATCAGAATTTTTGTGCGTTTTGTAATCTGATGGTGCCACCATTGATTTCAAAATTTGACCAACCAAGCCATCAATTTCACCTCATATTGCTACAGAAAAGAATTTTCGTGACCAGGAATCTTCTTTTCTTTCTGGGAATTTTCTTTTCTTGTGCTCATGCACATTTCTTTTTCAAAAATATTGATGCCCGAGCACTCAAATTTGAGGGCTGCATGCGAAATTTAAACAAAAATTCTTAGAAAAGACTTCCGAAAGAAAATTATTTTTCGAAATTCGACCCATGTATAGCTGGCCTTAGTCTGTAGGGTTCAATATTGAGTTGGCCCACCCTTTGCAGCTATAACAGCTTCAAGTCTTCTGGGAAGGGTGTCCACAAGCCTTCCCGGAGTGTGCACATTTGTGAGGTCAGGCATTGATGTGGACAAGAAGGCCTGGCTCACAATCTCCACTCAAATTCATCCCAAAGGTGTTTTACCAGGTTGAGGTCAGAACTCTGTGCAGGCCAGTTAAGTTCCTCCACCCCAAACTCACTCATCCATGTCTTTATGGACCTTGCTTTGTGCACCGGTCCAAATCATTTGGTGGAGGGGGGATTACGGTGTGGGGTTGTTTCTCAGGGGTTGGGCATAGCCTCTTAGTTACAGTGAAAGAAAATCTTAAGGCGTCAGCATACCAAGACATTTTGGACAATTTCATGTGTCCAGCTTTGTGGGGACAGTTCGAGGATGGCCCCTTCCTGTTCTAACATGACTCCGCACCAGTGCACAAAGAAAGGTCCACAAAGACATGGATGAGCGAGTTTGGGGCGGAGGAACTTAACTGGTCCTGACCTCAACCCGATCCAATTCATCCCAAATGCACTCTAATTAATCCCTAAGGTGTTCTATCGGGTTGAGGTCAGGACAGTCAAGTTCCTCCACCCCAAACTCTCTCATCCATGTCTCTATGGACCTTGCTTTGTGCACTGGTGCGCAGTCATGTTGGAACAGGAAGGGGCCATCCGCAAACTTTTCCCACAAAGTTGGGAGCATGAAATTGTCCAAAATGCCTTGGTATGCTGATGCCTTGAGTTTCCCCACACCAAAATCCCCCACCCACCAAATTATTTAGTCCAGTGGACAAAATAAGACCTTGAAGAAGGGGAGATATCCCGAAAACTTGTCCTGAAAAATTGTGTGTTAGTGCAAATAGAAAAAGTATCACGGACAGTACTCAATTTTCTCTGGCACAATTGCACTAATATGGCTACAATCACCTCAAGGAAACGCTTTGAAATGTTAAAAGGAACATATATTGGTACTTGTACCATCAGAATGCTTGTTATAGCTCCTCCTTTGTGATTTTATTATATTTTATTTTCTATTCGCTTATATTACTTTGTAATTTCTTGGAAAATAATAAAAATTACATATAAAAAAAAGTAAACAAACAAAACAAAAAAAGAGCACTCCCTGTATAAAGGAGGAGAGGAAAGATGGAAAGGAGGAGACTTGCCAATGAGGGTAATGATCCACTTAAAACCTGATGGAAAACATGATTGTTTTCATTGAAATGGTCACAGTTTTTCAATTATATCTTTTGAAAAACTCTACTATCAATTTATTGTCCAATGTCAGCTTTATAATGGACCACATTCTGATGGTTGATCAAACTGGTGGATGGGATTGCTTACTTTATGGTGATTACTTGATCATATATGTGTGATACCGAGCAGATGGTAAGTGGTTGAAATTGATGGAAATTGTGATTGTATGTGCAATTCCCAGTGGATAGTAAGTGGTTGAACTTAACTGAAAATTGTGATTTTATGTATGATTTCCAGTGGATGGTAAGTGGTTGAAATCAACTGAAAATTGCCACATGGTATGGACAGCTTGAAATAGGTTTTGGAATTGAATGACAGTAAATAATTACAAGATGGAAGTAAAATTATCATATATGAAGCATGTACTTAAAACATTCCACTACTGTTATGTTTGGGAAAACGTGTAATTGAGCATGCCTTTGTTGCAAGCCATGCATTTCCTTAACAACTGACTCCCAGGTTCTGTTTAAAAACAGCGCAGTATTTGCACTGTGCGACCTAGCTTGGTTTTGAGAAGTTGCCCAATTTTCGGTGGCAGCAGTGGGTTGTGGCATGGTTGTGTGCTGAATCCACTGGCTGCCATTGACAGCTGGGCTAGTGTGCAAAGCCAAGGAGGGGATCCTGTGCTTCCAATCCTGACAAGCACATTGCTTTCTTTTATGAAAGTAAAGATAAAATAAATTAAATAGGTAAAGTTAATCAAATAGAAATAAAATTAAAACAAACTCTTATCCATCGAATCCACATATGCCATTGAAAATGAGTACGCAAATATTCACAATGTCATTTGGAATTCCAGCAATTGTAATCCATTGAAAATTGAGCCATTGCATTAACTCCTGGAATTACAAGGCGCACCCAATCTAATCTTAATGGCGCATTAATAATTTCCAAACACAAATTTGTTTTTCCTGTGTGAATCACAATTTAATGTCAAACAGGAGAAAACATTCGAAATTAGAGGGTGGGGGTAGAGAAAGCTTTGGGATTAAGATGTTCAAACACAGACCAATCCTCATTACAGTTTAGGCTATTTATGACCCATTCTGACAAATGTGTTGCAAAAACAGGCTCACACATTAGCATTGGGTACTGAAATACTTTTGTCGTACGTTATACAATGCACATGGGCTGACAATTAAAAGAAGTAGGACCTTCCAGCCACGTAGGTGAAAATATATATATATATATATATATATTTTTAAGAACTGCATACTTCTCCTTTAAAGAAAAATTCACATATTTTCTTAAAAAATAAAGTCAGCAGCTACAAATACTGTACCTGCTGACTTTTACCAAGTCCAATGATATCTTCCTTGGAGTCAAATCTTTGCTGGGCTTCAGATTCCTGGTGCTACCTTTTTGAATGTGGGAGCCAACTGTAGCTTCCGGATGTCTCACCGCTGGTTCCCCACCACAAATGTACGCGATCAGGCACTGTTAGACTGGTCATGCAGACTCTTGGGACATGTGGCTGAGGATTCTGTGGGCGGGGGGGCTATAATCACATCATAATTCACACTCAGGCAAGGATGTGGGAGTGGGCACCTGTCACAAAATAGCAGCATTTCACTTATAGGCTGTGTGTAGGTAAACAATGAGAGAAACTTTATTCTTTGGCTGAAGTTTTTCCTTTAAAGTGGTAGTAAACCATAAAAACAAAATAAAACAAAAAAAAGAATATATATATATATATATATATATATATATATATATATATATATATATATTGGCCCCTGCAGGACAGTTATATTGTGCTAGTATGCAAAAGGAAGCCCTCCAGCGGTGTTCTGTCACCATTGACAGGGCTTCCATCTTACCCGGTCTTCCTTCAAGGCTCTGCTTGATTGGCACATGCGCATGGAAGTCACGACCCACGGCACAGAGCTCTGAATGGACGACACCGTCCATTCAAAACGCAGTGTGCATGTGCTGGTGACATGTACTGTAAATATCTTCTAAATGGTGCACATTTGGGAGATATTTACTGTACCTACAGGCAAGCCTTATTTATAGGCTTACATGTAGGTAAAAATCACACAGATGGATTTACCACAGCTTTAAAACCTTATGCACAGTGGACATTTTTTCTTCTACTGCTTGGGTGGTGTGACGTGTTTTGTTTTTTTTTCCAGCCTGTAAACACCCCTACATGTTAGCCTATGTGTCAATTTAGAGGCGTTTAGAGACAGGCAGAGGCGGCTCTCTAATTAGGCAAATGAGGCGGTCGCCTAAGGCCTCGCACTCACAGGGGCCTCGCACCTGCCTCATTTGCCTAATTAGAGAGGTTTCAGGACCGTGGCTGAAGGCAGGGCTGCTGCACTCCGGCGGGGGCGGCGGGGGTTAATGCTGCAAACACCATGGCCAGGAAGTGAAAGAGAGGACGGGGCCGTGACTGTGTCTTGGGTGTCTTGGGGAGGAGGCGGGGCCAGCGCGGTGTTGTCCGAGGGAAGAGGAGAAGGGGAGGAGACAATCTTACAGCAGAGCAGAATAATTCTTCTAAAATAAAATATCATCACCGCACAGTGAGCCGCAGATCGTCTCCCCCCCTCCCCACTGAAGTGCTCCGCGGATCGATCCCCGCACACTGAGAGGAGGCAGCCCGGCGTCTGGCAAGCAGCGGTAAGGAGGGGAAGAGGAGGGTCCCGCTGGGGAGGAAGCCTCACCAGGGCAGGGCTGGATGGAGCCGATAGAAGGAGGAGGTAGGAGAGAAAAGGTGTCCAGGCTGTCAATCGCGGGGGGGATGGATCTGGGGCTACAGGGAGAGGCACGACTACTATGCCACATCCTACTTCTGTAGCCTGCGACCCCCAGCATGAGAGAGAGAGAGGGACAGGCCTCATCCCTGCTCCTCCAGCACAAGCCTTTCTCAGCCACAGTGACCAGCCTTTATATGAACCTCCTGTCTGTCCCATCCCCTCTACTAGCAGAATCCATTCCTCCTGATTATTAGTGCCACAAACAGAACAGCTCAGTCCTCTGCCAGTGTGATACTATGACCACCTGTGACCTGTTATTGACAGCCAATGACCACTCCCTCTGCCATGCCCTCATCCCCACCTACCCATGGCTCCACTGCAAGGCACAGGAGGTCCTAGCCCAGTCCAGTGCTGATTCTCAGCCATGGTGGGCTGGGCGTTCTGCATCCTGCACTGACCCTGCCTGCTGATTAGCTTCTCCACCGCTATCCCCCACCAGGAGCTCTTCCCCTTACGTGGAGTCATGGGGGGACCTACTGCTGCCCGACTGGGATGATGACGAAACCTCTGAGGTGGTGAAACAGAACAGCCCCTTCTCTTCTATGAAGCTGAGTTCAAGGAGCTCTATGAGTACAGCACTGAGATAGAGAAAGGTCCCTGCCACCAGCACTGAGATAGAGAAAGGTCCCAGACACCAGCACTGAGATAGAGAAAGGTCCCTGACACCAGCACTGAGATAGAGAAAGGTCCCTGACACCAGCACTGAGATAGAGAAAGGTCCCTGACACCAGCACTGAGATAGAGAGGTCCCTGACACCAGCACTGAGAGAAAGGTCCCTGACACCAGCACTGAGATAGAGAGGTCCCTGACACCAGCACTGAGAGAAAGGTCCCTGACACCAGCACTGAGATAGAGAAAGGTCCCTGACATCAGCACTGAGATAGAGAGGTCCCTGACACCAGCACTGAGAGAAAGGTCCCTGACACCAGCACTTTAAGGCTCTTTATATATACAATTTACCCAGTTAATTTTGCGTGGTTTATTTTTCACATTAAGACCACTTTCACACTGGGGCAGTTTTCAGGCACTTTAGCTCTAGAAATAACCGCTAAGCACCTGAAAACCTCCCATTCATTCCAGTGTGCCTTTTCACACTGGGGCGGTGTGCTTGAGGGACGGGAAAAAAAAGTCCTGCAAGCAGCATCTTCGGGATGGGTTGGGAGCGCTGTATACAGCGCTCCCAAAACGCCCCTACCCATTGGAGTGAATGGGCAGCACTTTCATAGAGCCTTAAAAGTGGTTTGAAAGCTCCGCAATACTGGAGTTTTTAGTGGTTAAAAGCATCCCACTAGCAGCCGAAAACAGCAGTAAAGCACAGCTAAAATTAGCAGCGCTTTACCGCGAACACGACCAGGGCCCCGTTGTCAAAGGGGTATTAGGGCGTGAGTGGGGCCTCATGTCCAAGTTTTGCCTAAGGCCTCACAAAGCCTAGAGCCGCCTCTGGAGACAGGGGTGTTTTGGCAGAAAGAATGCTTGACATGTGTAAGCATGTCTAAACGTGCATTAAGAGTTAATTCATTTCAATGGCCAGAATAAATGATTATTCTGACCAATTAAATATATTATAGGCCACCGTTTGATTCAGCTAAACGCACCTGAACACATTAAATGCGTTTGCAACCGTCAAGGGTTTTTTTTGCCAAAGTGCAGCTGCCAGAAGGAAAGGCACCCAGGAGATGTGCATGAGGCCTAAAAGGAGTAAAGATTCCGTTTTCTTTTTCACCCAGCACACTCCCTACCAAATAGAAAGCACACAGATCCTGTTCAGACAAGGCCTTATATACTAGAAAGAATGAAAGAAACAGAGTCCTTATTGACACGTATATACTGAGCTGAGGGTGACAAGAACCAGAGCAGATATTTTTTTCTCTAAAGGGCATGTCTGTCCCATTCAATATCTGTCACCTTTTTGTTTATTTTATTAGGATCAGTATTACACCAACCCACTAGGCTTAGTAAACATGTAAGCTGTGTGCACAAGGTACTCATATTTTACATTGCCTGTGTTAACTAAGTTGTCATCTGTCTTCTAAACAATGGACCTACCTATGGGAGCCATTGAGAGAAATGTGTGATTCAGCATTAAATCTTGCCAGAAGTTGTAGACACCATTCCCTTGACAGCACAGTAAAGCCATAGCTATGTTAAGCACCCTTATGTACTGAGCCACTTGTGTCAATGCACCTTTGTCTACATACCTAAGCAGTATTCAGTAGGTGCCATGTGCAAACCATCTTTTAGATGGCATAGCAGCTGAAACACATAAATGCATGAATCATTCTTCGAGTCATATATTTGGTCCCACATGTCAAACTGGCTACAAGGATGCCAAAACAGCCGGGTGAGCAAAGGGATTACCTGGCTTTTAGCCCTTAATGCAATTTAATTAGAACTATCAGCTGTCTGTTACTGAATCCCACACCCTGCTTATATACTATTGCATGTAATTTGTACTTGTCATTCTGCATGCCATTTGTATGAAGCCGATTATTTCCTACTTGTATTCAATGCTCTTAATAACTTCCTGTTTTGCTTTTGAGTATCATAAATACCAAGTTCTCTACAAATTACATTTGATCCAGCCATGTAACAAGAAGTCAAATTTGTACTGAAAACAGGTTTCTATTATCGTTGGTCTGTCACGCCAGTATACCGCTAGTTACAACTTTCAACATCTAGAAATATGTGTTTAGTTACAGGTTCATCAACAAAAATTTCTCATGACTTTAGGCATACATTTTTAAGTACAATTATATGCTTGGGATCCTCCCCCTGCCTTCTGGTGAGCTCCCCGAGTGCCTCCGCACCCTTTTAAAAAAAGGTTCTGCACATACTTTTTCCCCATGTCTAGTCTGGTCCAGACAGGTCCAGTGACATCAAAGGTGCTCTTTACCCTCTTCTTCCTCCGGCACTGGGTGGATACTAAATTCAGTACAGTTGCCTGCAGCATTCTCAAGTGAGTCCAGGGCAGGGGGCAAAGCCTTGATGCCCTAGGCTCACAGGAGATGATTTGAATGATGTTGGGTATCATTCAACCTGGAAGAGGAGTGGTCAGAGCTGCTTTTTCATTTTTATGAGCTGCCGTGGGATCCTTTCTAGTGCATTATGGCCAAGGTGGAATTGACCATGTAGCTTTTTTAGCTTTAATATTAACATTGTTGATTCTGGTGCAGAATGATCAAACCTAAGATAATGGTGCTTGCAAAGTGGGCCCAATTTCCCAAAAAATAGGAAGTTATTGTTATGTATTTGCTTTTGGAAGTTGGGACCTCAATGTCCCAAATAATTGTCTTAAAGTAAACCTAAACCAAGTTGTAGAGAGCCCTCTTGAACCCCAGTAAACTAGCTAGCCATATTCTCATACTAAAAGTCAAGGCAGCGAACAGAGACTCAGTGGGGTTGATTTGCTAAAATTGGAGAGTGTAAAATCTGGAACAGCATGGTAGCCAATCAGCTTCTAACTCCAGCTTGTTCAATGAGGATTTGACAAAAAAAAAAATGGGAAGCTGATTGGTTTCTATGCAGAGCTGCATAGATTTTGCACTCCCCAGTTTTAGTAAATCAACCCCAAAGGCTGTTTGGCCCTTGTGCGTCAGTACACCTTGAACAAGAACTAGATGAGCAAGGCAAACTGACACCCTACTCTGCTAGCAGCTCTAGGTGCATCTGGGGAAAGCAAGCACAAAACGGGCTATTCCATCCACAAAAATGCACAAATTAACAGGGAATAAAAATGACTGCACTGGCAGGCAGGGCAGCAGTCTGGAACTCTGGCTCACAGCCAGCAGCATGATGTGTGGCAGACCTTCAGTCCTAGGCTATGGCCTATGTTGGTTGTTCAGAGAACCGGCTCTGAGAGTGATATATGTTTTACATTTGAGCAATGTATTAATCACAAATGCCTAGTTGTGTTTCTTCTCCAAAATGTAGGCAATAGTGGCAACATTCCAAAGTCACAAGATGGCAGTATACAAAATATAGGTAAAAAAATGGTGATATACCTGTACAGAAAGATATAGAGTAACTGGAGACAGAAATACTCAATGCTTGGCGTTACATATTTTAAGGCCTATGTATTCTTTTAATATTTCTTTTTAATTCCCTAATCAAATTGCTTTTTGTGTACTGTACCAAGGTTTGGAAATTGATTCTTGCCAAAATATCAGGTAGGGAAGTAGGATCTGTCATCTGTTTACAATGCTGCTGGTAAACGGACGTTTAGAGGCAGTTGGGCATTTTTTTCAGCTGCCCCTAAACTCTCGTCTAAGTTGTCTTATCAGTACATTTACACAAGGTCGTTTAAGGTCGTTTCCAGGCAGTTGAATTTAGAGGCCTTTTTTGGAACGCAAAAAAATGGGTTCAGATGTCAGTTCAGAGGCATTTGAAATGCCAAACAGCTTGTAAACGTGGTAACTCGCGTTTAGGAGCATTTCCATTTTTTTAAAAAATTGTTTTGTTTTTTTTTCAAAAATGCCCCTAGACGTGAACGTGGCATGCAAAACATGGCAAAATAGACGGTTTAGATGCCGGTTACTAGCTGTCAAGATAAAACGTTCAGGGGAGGTTGAAACAGCCTCCCGTGTAAATGGAGCCTTACAAACAATTATATCTCAGGGCTACAAACTGTGATTCTCTTCCAAACAGGGAAATAACAGACACGACTGACAAAAATATATACAGAACAAAAAAAAAATATATATACAGAACATTCCCAACATTGGTTTAAATATTTTTGTTGCAATATTATTCTTTCCAAACATTGTTAGACAGTTCTCTTGGAATTAGGTGTACCGTGGGCAGAGGAGCAAGATTCGCTTTGTATTTTAAAATCTTTTACCTCCCAAAAGTGTTTGTGTTTTAATACATACTTTAAAATGTTATATTCACTTACAGCAAAATGCAAGAAAAAAAAAAAAAAAAAAAAGATATATGAAGCTTTTCTGTAGACAGATATGATGTATGGATTTCTGATGCACTGCTGAGTCTGCTTGTTTTGACAGAAGTGCTGCTACTGTTCATGCCATCTTTTCTGCTTACGTGAACATACCACCCAACCTTCCTGTAAACCGTAGCAGTGTCCTAGGATTTCAGCAAAATCCTGGCATCCCACGGATCCATGCTGTGTCCCAGAATGCTTGTGTAGCTCTGTAGACAAGTAGAAAGCAGACTGATACTAGCACACCTTTGTGCCTACACTGACAGGTGAGGGACGATCAGTTCAGTTCCTAAGCCTTGATTTGACAGCACCTTCCTGGGCAGCCTTACAACACACCACCGAAGTCTCATCACCCAGTAGCTGAGGTGCTATCACTCTGTATCATGCTAATACTTTTGTGACTCTTGCGGTCTAAATTCTCAAATCTTGTATCTAATGTGACATTTTTACATTTAAATAAATAGTATATTTTAATGACTGTTTTGTGCCTCAAAAAATCCCACCCCAGAGGGATTCTGTCTAACCTCATCACCGAGTAGAGTAGAGTTTGATACCTGGACCCTGGTGACCCTACAGTGATCCTTGACCCCCCCCCCCATGCTGCCTCCTCAGCCAGTATTAGTAGGGTAAGCGAGGCTATCCTATTCCTATTGCTGGGGCGACCCCATAATCACAATGACCACAAGTCTTTTTGTCTTCACAACTAACACTGGGGCATTTTTTTCCTTCCACTAACCAGCAATGTAAGGTCCCTATGATGCATAGTCCTTACTGCATCGCTTGGTACACTATGTTGCAGGGTGGGTAAAAATCTATTTTTTTTTCTTTAAATAAAAAAAAAAAAAAATTGGATTTTTTTTATTTAAATGAGGTTTTTTTTAATTTAAATTGATTTTTTTGATTTTTATCAACATGTATTTTAACCGCTTGCCGGCGGCTGATCGGCAATTGACGGCGTCAGAGTGGCTCTGTAACGCGAAACGCCGTCATACGACGGCGGCCGCGATACAGAGCCACTGTGAGCGCGTGCGCGCCGCCGGAGGCACGCGCGCTCACTGTGTTCGGGGGGGGCCAGGGAGCGGGTGCGGCGGCTTCGATTGCCGCCGGCCACCCGCGATGCCCCCCCCCGGAGTGAAGGAGCGGAGGTCCGTGTTTACATGCACATCTGTGTGAGGGGGAAGGGCTGTGATCACAGCCTTCCTGTACGTGAAGGCTGTGACC
Source organism: Glandirana rugosa (assembly GCA_018402905.1). Classification (NCBI taxonomy): domain Eukaryota; kingdom Metazoa; phylum Chordata; class Amphibia; order Anura; family Ranidae; genus Glandirana; species Glandirana rugosa. Next base: position 248,731 of record BLSH010427959.1, on the reverse strand, counting down.
ACTTCCCTTCCCCAGCTAGGCAAACCCCCATACAGTTAGAACACGCCCAGGGAACATACTTAACCCTTAGCGCGCCCCCTGCAGGTTAACCCCTTCACTGCCAATGGCATTTACACAGTAATCAGTGCATTTTTATAGCACTGATCGCTGTATAAATGCCAATGGTCCCAAAAAAGTGTCAAAACGTTCCGACATGTCCGCCCCAATATCGCAGTACCGCTAAAAATCGCAGATCGCCGCCATTACTAGTAAAAAATAAAAACCCCAAAAATGAATTCTCATCATCCGTAAACGCGACCACTTTTGCGCAAGCCAATCAATAAACGCCGATTGCGATTTTTTTTATCGCAAATATGAGGAAGAATATAAATCGGCCAAAAACGGTGAAAAAAAATGGTTTTTTATATTTTTTTTTTGGATTTGTATTTTAGCAAAAAGTAAGAAATTTGGTTTTTTTTTTGCAAAATTGTCGCTCTTCTTTTGTTTATTGCGGCGATCAGAAATGACGCAGAGGTGATCAAATACCACCAAAAGAAAGCTCTATTTGTGGGAAAAAAAGGATGCAAATTTCGTTTGGGTACAACGTCGCAGGACCGCGCAATTGTCAGTTAAAGCGACGCATCGCAAAATCGCAAAAAGGGCTCCGGTCCTAAAGCTGGAAATCCTTCCGGGGCTGAAGTGGTTAATAAAATGCTTTTGAAGTAAAAATCTATCTAAAGATAGTTCTCTATTCTACTAATAATGTAGTTTATTCAGCATGAAATGGAGCTTAGTTATGTAGCATGAGGCTGTATATTCTGCAATATTTACATTTTTGGTAAACTCATTCAATGAATCCAAGCTCTGCAAGCTGAGATAACATGCACTGCATTGATGAATTTACATAATGTCACAGTAACCATGAGATAAAACAAAGTTCAGGAATATTCCTTTATCCCATTGTTTTGCAAATCTATGTACACTACAAACTATGATTGAATCGGTTCTGATATCGCTGTTTTACTAACCTGACAGCTTTATTATTCTAAATCGGAAACCTTCATTTTGTTTGCAAATATTAAAGATTCTAACTACCAGTAAGAATAAGTCCTTACATTTAAAGAGCACCTGCCATTTCAGATCCATCATGGCAGCGTCTGTTAGCGGTCATCCGCTCACCTGCTGCCGCCATGTCCCTCACCTGGTTGTGTCACTGCCGCATCACCAGCCATCCCACTAAAGTGAATGGGACTGTCGGTGAGTCAACAGCGGGTCAGAGGAGGAGCCGCTGTGGGACAGAGATGACAGTTGCTCTTTCAAAATTGTGATTTAAATCAAGCCTTTTTACTAGTGATTTAAATCGAATTGATTTAAATCAAATCCACCCTATGTTGTACATTGCATTGTACTATGTAGTATGTTTCCTAAGCGTGACTCCTGCATGATATACCTTATATTTGTAACACCCCCCAAAGGAACCACAGTGAAGGTGACAGACTCAATACCACAGGACAGCTGGACACTCTCACCAGCAACTTCCAACTATATAGGAATATAGTAGAAAACGCCTGTACTAATTCTCCTAGGTGGTGAGCGGTCGGTGCACTGGCCAGTAGAGTCCTGGCCAGTGCACCAGTTTACCTGCTGTTCTCTTCTGCATTATAGTTTATAGTTTTTATTTTATCTTTATACACTATTTTTGTTTCTTTTTCCTCTTTTTTCTCTCCCCCCCCCCCCCAAGCCAGGCTGTCTTCTTGGGTAGGCTGAACCTAATTGACTCATTAAGTTATCATAGCCTGTGTTGGTAGGGGCAGGGTTTGTATCTGCATATGTTTGTATGCATATAAATGATAGTTCTTCTGAGGATTTTATGGCTAGGACTAAGGCTACACGCCAAAATGTGTAAGCCCTGTATTATTTTGTATCACACCTGGATTACTAAATGTATTCATTGCGGAAGATTGAGCTGACGGCTCTCCTTTATTTACATGTTCTATTGGGTTGAGGTGCAGGCCAATTAAGTTCCTCCATCCCAAACTCGCTCATCCGTGCCTTTATGGAGCTTGCTTTGTGCACTGGTGCGCAGTCATGTTGGAACAGGAAGGGGCCATCCTCAAAATGTTCCCACCAAAATTGGGAGCATTAAATTGTCCAAAATGTCTTGGTATGCTGACGTCTTAAGAGTTCCCTTCACTGGAACGAAGGGGCCAAGCCTAACCCCTGAAAAACAACCCCACACCGTAATCCCCCCTCCACCAAATGATTTTGACCAGTATACAAAGTAAGATCCATAAAGACATGGATCAGCGAATTTGGGGTGGAGGAACCTGACTGGCCTGCACAGAGTCCTGACCTCAACCTGATAGAACACTTTTGGGGTGAATTAGCGGGGAGACTGAGAGCCAGACCTTCTCGTCCAATATCAGTGCCTGACCTCACAAATGCACTTCTAGAAGAATGATCAAACATTCCCATAGACACACTCCTAAACCTGGTGGACAGCCTTCTCAGAAGAGCTGAAGCTGCTATAGCTGCAAAGTGTGGGCCAGCTAAATATTGAACCCTATGGACTAATACCAGGATGCCATTAAAGTTCATGTGCGTTTAAAGGCTGAAGTCCCAATACTTCTGGCAATATAGTGTATATTCAAGCTGCCTATCTGTCCTTCATTCCACTGTGATTCTAGAACCCTCTAGAATGCAGGGTAGAATAATCAGACCAGCAGCTTGTGAAACACCGAGCAGGCTAAAGTAATCAATTACTGCTCCTCTGGCTACAGAAGAGCCAAACTAAATTTGCCTGACAACCTATACCCCAATTAAGAGGGTGCTACATATTGTATATTACAAAAGTAATATACAACTTAAAGCGGAGTTCCACCCAAAAGTGGAACTTCCGCTTTAAGCACTCCTCGCCCCCTTACATGCCACATTTGGCATGTAATTTTATTTGGGGGGGGGGGGGGGGAGTGGATACCCTATTTTCAGAGGGACTTCCTGTCCCTCTTCCTCTTTCCTCTTCTGGGCCGCCTAGGCGACTCCTCCTCTCTGCCTAGGCGGCCCCTCCCTCCTAGCAATCTTCTGGGACACGTCACAGGTCCCAGAAGATTGCCTGGCCACTGGCAACGCGAGTCGCGCATGCGCAGTGCGTGCCGGTGCCCACACCTGCAATGCCGGCGCCGCAGGTAGGAAGGGGGAGACGAGCGAGGCTTCGGGCGCAGCCATCGCTGGACCGGGAGACAGGTAAGTAAGTGTTTATTAAAAGTCAGCAGCTACACTTTTTGTAGCTGCTGACTTTTAATAAACTAGAAAAACGAGTGGAACTCCGCTTTGGCATAAAATGTTTATTATACAGGATTTATATAGTGCCAATAGCTTGTTTACAAGTTATTCTCTTAACAGCTGCACATTGCATTTTAGTTTGCAACCAATGAAGTTCAACTTTAAGGTAGGCTCAGACAAAGTGTTAGCTCCCTGTGTATTTTTTTTATTCTTTAGGTTTATGTGAAAATTAGTAACAAGCCGAGAGGTGAAGGAAGCTCTGATAGTGTAGTAACTAAAACAATTTATTGGGTGAACAAGGTTAAAATCACTCACATGGAAATGCAACCACAAGAATCCAGGAGCGGAGAGCAGCCACAGTGGTGACACATCAATATGGAGTCCAATAGGTCACAGCTCCCAAGCACGGAGTGTGTCCGTGTCTTCACCTCTGACCGATGCACTAGCAAGGAGCTGTCATCTGCGATGTATAGAGCAGCTGCTCTGTGCTGCATAGGGTGGAAGCTGCAGGGTGAATCTGGCTGATCTCCTCCTCACCACCAGGACAAATGGAACGAGTTTCGGGGAAGGACCCCCCTTCCTCAGTTGATACATTTGACTATGCTTATTAATTATATTGTGGTTGATGAAAGCACTGATGTTATGTAGGTGATATGAGCACCCAGAAGGCATTTTACATTTATGCTTTAGTTCAGGTTTATGTGAGACTCTCGATCGTATATAAGTAATTAATAATTTCTGGGTATAAGAACTGCAGATGATTTACAGTGTATACAACATGTAGGCTCAGCCTTTAATCATGTGAATGAATGAGCTTGTCAATCTCAGGCAAACTACAGTGCTCAGGAGTGCTCAAAATGGGTAAAAAACTAAAAAGTACCTAATGAAAAATAAGGGATGAAAATTGTAGAAAAAAAGGCTGGTTAATGACAATATTGATGATGTATACCAGGGATATGCAATTAGCGGACCTCCAGCTGTTGCAGAACCACAAGTCCCATGAGGCATAGCAAGACTCTGACAGCCACAAGCATGACACCCAGAGGCAGAGGCATGATGGGTCTGCCCTTCCAGTGCTCCTTACTGTGAAGGCCAGTTATAGGTGGGGGCATGTGACATTTGTATGTATTGTTGATATATTGGTTAGGCAACACACCGACACCTTAGCCGCCATGTGCTGGGTGTCCAGTGTATTCCTGTACCTTTAACCACTTACTTACTGGGCACTTAAACCCCCCTCCTGCCCAGACCAATTTTTAGCTTTCAGCGATGTCACATTATGAATGAGAATTGCGCGGTCGTGCGACGTTGTACCCAAACTAAATTTATATAATTTTTTTCCCCACAAATAGAGCTTTCTTTTGGTGGTATTTGATCACCTCTGCGTCATTTCTGATCGCCACTATAAACAAACAAAGAGCAATGATTTTGAAAAAAAACCCAATATTTTTTCCTTTTTGCTATAATTAATATCCCAAAAAAAAATAAAAATTATTCAACAGTTTTGGCCGATATATATTCTTCTACATATTTTTGGTAAAAAAAAAAACAAAAAAAACGCAATAGGTGTATATTGATTGGTTTGCGCAAAAGTCATCGCGTCTACAAACTATGGGAATTGATTTATGGCGTTTTTATTTATTTATTTTTTTTACTAGTAATGGCGATCTGCGATTTTTATTGGGACTGCGATATTGGGGCGGACATGTCGGACATTTTTGACACTTTTTTGGGACCAATGACATTTATACAGCGATCAGAAATTGAAATGTCCACTGATTACTGTATAAATGCCATTGGCAGTGAAGGGGTTAACCTGCAGGGGGCAGTGAAGGGGTTAAATATGTTCCCTGGGTGTGTTCTAACTGTGGGGGGGGGGGGGCTGGTCGGGACATAACAGATCTAACTGATCCCAGTGACAGGGATCAGTAGATCTGTCATGTCCCCTTCAGCAGAACGGAGAACCGCCGTGTTTACATCGGCGGTTCCCCGTTCTGCAGGTCTGACAGGGGATCGCGGGTCTCGAGCGGACATCGAGTCCGCCCGACCCGCGGGCTCACCCGCGCGCCGCCCCCTGTGAGTGCGCGCCGGGAGCGCGCACATGGCCAGGACGTCCATCCGGCAATTCAGATCCGCGCTGGAGCCGTACTTTGGCTATAGCGCGGATCTGAATGGGTTAAAGCGGAGTTCCACCCAAAAATGGAACTTCCGCTTTAAGCACTCCTCACCCCCTTACATGCCACATTTGGCATGTAATTTTTTTGGGGGGGGGAGTGTGTCCCCAGGTTTCAGAGGGACTTCCTGTCCCTCTTCCACCTTCCGCCTCGGGGCCGCCTAGGCGACTCCTCCTCTCCTCCTAGGCGGCCCCTCCCTCCTGGCTATCTTCTGGGACATGTCACAGGTCCCAGAAGATTGCCTGGCCACTGGCAACACGCAGCGCGACTTGCGCATGCGCAGTGCGTGCCCGGCCGTGAAGCCACGGCCGGTGCCCACACTTGCAATGCCGGAGCCGCAGGGAGGAGGGGGGAGACGAGCGAGGCTTCGGGAGCAGCCGTCGCTGGACCGGGAGACAGGTATGTTTCTGTTTATTAAAAGTCAGCAGCTACACTTTTTGTAGCTTCTGACTTTTAATAAACAAAAAAAAAGCATGGAACTCCGCTTTAAGGAGGGTTGGGCTCCTCCAGTCACCTGCCCTACATCTACCCATTAAATGCATGTGCTTCCCTTGTGGAGACTCTTATACAGAGATAGGTTCTGCAGTATACAGGGTGCCTTGCCGCCGGCCAGCAGCTTACACATGCATTTGCAAATGTGTGTAACCAAACCCGTGTTTAACACATACTGTTAGCCAGGTTAATTCGGTTGGTCGCAAGCTGGTCAGTAAGTTGAGCTTGGAAATTCTTTTGTTTTTGTTTGACATGCGTCTGCCCTTCCAGTGCTCTTTACTGAAATGGCCAGGTATAGGTGGGGGCATGTGACATCTGTTTGTAATGATGGGACTTGTAGTTTTGCAACAACTGTAGGTCCGCTAATTGCATATCCATGATGTATACCAACAGTGTTAAAAGGTTTGAATAGGATAGCCCAAAGTGCTAAACAAAGCAAAAGAGGCTACTGAAGCCAACTAGCTTCGAAAATGTGTCCCGTTTCTACAACGCATATGTCTATAGTGATGTTGGGGATTCCAGTTCATCGACTTCCTCCATCTTCAGCACGCTTCATCCCCAGCCAGTGACCAAAGCTGGAGGTTTTTTGGCTGGCCTTTGGATTTTCCAAGTCATCTTTATGCCATGCCCTACACACGTGTATACTTGTGAGTGCATTTCTATTTTTCAATACATTGTCATATATTTTATTTTAATGCTACACTATGGGGTTGCACTGTTTATTTTGTTTTCTTCAGACTTTAACCATGCTGCTTTAAGCCAGGCCCGAAAGGCCGAGTAATTTAGTCACACCCATTTTCAACACAGGGTCTTATCCATACCAAAGTGTCCCTCTTTCTCAAGTTCCAAAAAACGGGTCTACGCATAAAGACTCGGCCTACTGTGGCCTACAACAACTACTGTGGCAGCCCGTAGATGTCTACCTGACGTACTTCTGCCTCATATTTGGACAGGGTGGGCCACCTTGCTAAGTTAGCGCCGGTGTAAAACACAGGAAATTCCTGAACGTTCTATATAATTTTTTATTGCTTCTTCTCAGCATGTTCCCATCCAGAATATCCAAAACAAATACCATTCAAATGAATAAGAGGAAGCTATTTATCACAAACATCTTAGGCATGGAACAGAACCGTGTTATGCTCCCCTGAGGGAAAATTCAGTGACAAGTAGTACTAGTCTGAGGCATTTGCTGCATGATACGATGATGTAAGAATGTAACTGTGTGATTGTTTTTAATATGGATGAATAATTACACGTTACTCACTGGTAATTACACCTGTTCTGAAAAACATAACAAACCACAAATAATTTGATATAAAAATGGACCTGGAACTTACACAAGCAGCGCATTAGACCTATATTTCAACAGACAGGAGATAATAATAGCTGTACACAGGTCATCCATAAACATTTTTTTACATTAGGCCTCATACACATGGATGTTTTTTTACCTCCGCGTTTTTTGCAGCTCTCCATGTTATTCAATGGCCCTATAAAAACGCCAACAGTTTTGAGTTGTAGATGGCGTTGGCGTTATTAAGCTGTAAATCGAACGCGGGACCCGTGCGTACCAAGGCTCTAACGTTATGGCGTTTTTGACACTGAGCCGGCAAAACGCTCACTAACACAGATTAAGTTTGCAACGTTAACCAGCGTTTTTAAGGTTAAAAAATAGCAGAGGAATGTTTTTTTCTTATTAAGAAAACACCTATTGACGTTAACGCTCATTAACACCAATCCAAAACGCAGACTAAACCGCGTTTTTGACGCAGATTTTTGCCAGACGTCGGTTCCAACGTTTTGCTATTACACCCATGTATATGAGGCCTTAGTATGAAGCTGATCTTAGCTGCTTTTTAGCTTCAGGAGCCTGCAAACAAATAACATAACATAATGGACAACAATCTCTGATGCCAGAGACAGATTCAGATTCTGACACCTTTTGTCCTTGACCATAAGCGTTATCTATCACTCAGGCGGTTTTCTGTTTTTTCTACATATTTAAACATTGTTAAAAGGAGTACTAAAGGAGTCACATGCATGGCATTAAGAATTAACAAACAACATTGATCACTAACTCAAAATGCTGTGTTAGTATTCATGAAATATTTGTTCTTGCTATGCAAATGTGTGCATATTCACAGTCTATCCCTGTAGCTACAGCTGCTGTTTTTTTTTAGTATCTTCAATTCTTCATAACAGCCAGCAGAGAAGGGGGTGGAGTGAAAGAACACATTTCTGGGCACCCTATAGATGTGCAGGGTCCAGAGATGGAGTACAGGCTGTACAGGCCAACAAATTACACCATAAAATTATATGATCGTATGCAGGTGAAAACCACAAGGTGCAGGTGGGAAGGTTTAGAATGCTTTTAAAGAAACAGAAAGACGCAACTGAGAGTTGAAACTTGAAGCATATACAGGAGTATCTCAAAAAATTTGAATATCCAGACCCAGCAATGCAGACGAGCTGAAGGCCTTTATCAAAGCAACCTGGGCTTTCATAACACCTCAGCAGTGCCACAAGCACCATGCCACGCCGCATTGATGCAGTAATTCATGCAAAAGGAGCCCCTACCAAGTATTGAATGCATACTATACTGTACATGGACATACTTTTCAGTAAGCCAACATTTTAAAAATCCTTTTTTTTTTTTATTGGTCCCATGTAATATTATAGTTTTCTGAGATACTGAATTTTGGGTTTTCACTAGCTGTGCCATAATCATCAAAATTAAAAGAAATAAATGATTGAAATATATCACTCTGTGTGTAATTAATCTATATAATACACGAGTTTCACGTGGTACTTTCACACCAGTACCACCCCAGCATTAGCGGCAAAACACGGCCAATTTGCGGCGCTTTTAGAGCTATTCGGGCGGCAGCCGGGTTAAAAGTTCCGGCTAGCGGGGCTCCCAAAGCTGTGTACAGCTGCTTCGGAAGCGCTGCCCATTCAATCCAATGGGCAGGGGTGATGGAGGAGTGCTGTATACATCATTTCCACACCGCCCCAAACATACGGCTTGCAGGACTTTTTTTTACCGTCCTGCAAGTGCACCGCCCCAGTGTGAAATCACTCCGGCTGTCACACTGGGGTGCATTAGGAGTTAATTCAGAGGCGCTTTACAGGCACTGTTTTTAGCACAAAAATGCATGTAAAGTGCCTCTGGAGTGAAAGTCCCCCAATTGAAATAAATTACCTTTTTAATGATATATATATATATATATATATATTTTTTTTTTAAGATGCACCTGTATCTCATATTTGTTTTTTTTTTGTTAACTTTAGCTACGCTTTAAAGAGATTCTAAAGCTTTAAGGCTTTTTTACCTTAAGCCCATAACAGAGGATCCTCCCCAGCATACCCTTAGGCTGGGTTCACACTAGTCCGATTCTCGGACCGACATGAAGAGCACAAGTTGCATTACGTCACAAAAACAATGATTCCCTATGAGAGCCGTCTTAACTGCTCCGACATGTGTTTTTCAAAGTCGGAGCGACTTTGAAAAAGGTTCCTGTACTACTTTTGTCCGACTTTGATCCTACTTCAGCCCATTGAAAGGCATTGAAGTCGGATCAAAGTCGTATCAGTGCCCCCCGTATCAAGAAGAAGAAAAAAAAAAAAGAAGAGAGGAAAGAGGACAGCGGAGAAGACCGGCAAAAGAGCAGAAGACGCCGCAGAGGAGAAGAAAAGACCCCTCAGAAGATGAAAGACCCCGCAAAAGAGCCGAAGAAAAGAAGACACCGGAGAGGGGAGAAGACCACCGGAGCAGATTTAATAAAACATTTTAAAAAGCTGTGTGTTTTTTTTGTGTACATATTTCTTTCCAGGTAAATGGGTAGGGGTACGATGTACCCCATACTCCTTTACATAGGGTGGGGGGCCGGCATCTGGGGGCCCCTTGTTAAAGGGGGCTTCCAGATTCCGATGAGTCCCCGCCCGCAGACCCCGACAACCACCGGCCAGGGTTGTCGGGAAGAGGCCCTTGTCCTCATCAACATGGGGACAAGGTGCTTTGGGGTGGGGGGTGCAGAGCCCCCCCCTGCCCCAAAGCACCCATACTCCCCATGTTGAGGGCACGTGGCCTGGTATGGTCCAGGAGGGAGAGGGCCGCTCGCTCGTCCCCACCCCCTTTCCTGGCCTGCCGGGCTGCGTGCTCGGATAGGGGTCTGGTATGGATTTTGGGGGGACCCCACGCTGTTTTTTTTCGGCATGGGGTTCCCCTTAAAATCCGTACCAGACCAAAGGGCCTGGTATGCTCCTGGAGGGGGACCCCATGCCAGTTTTTTTTTTTAATTTGGCGTGGAGTTCCCCTTCATGATCCCCAGAGCACAAAGTGCCTGGCATTGTCGGGATCAAAGTCGGATCCCTGTTCACAGACAAACGGTCCGACTTTGACCCTATGTAGGACCGCAAATCGTACAGCAAAGTAGGATCAAAGTAGGACCGTTTTTTTGTCGGATAGTGTGAACCCAGCCTTATACTTATCTGGGCCCAATCTCAATCCAGCTATGCGCACAACAGCAGTGGCTCTCTCAGCATTGTCCCTCCTCACAGGGCAGATTGATAGCAGCGGGAGCCATGGTCTCCAGCTCCTGTCAGTCAAATCCTATGGCAAGGGAGCAGAGGTGTGTCAATAAACAGACAGGGTAGCTTGGGAGCAAGCCCTCAAAAGTGCCCCCATATAAAGTGGATTTCTATGGGGGCAGTCATCGGGAGGGAGCCAGGAGCTCTGGCGGGGCCATGAAAAGAGAAGAATTGGGGCTGCTCTGTGCAAAGAAAAATTGCACAGAGCACACAAGTATGACATTTTTATGATTAGAATTAAAAAAACAAAAACAAAAAAAAAAAACAACACAGAACCTTTACAGTCACTTTAGGGCAGTGTTTTCCAACCTTTTTTCAGTCAAGGCACCCTTGAAAAATGCACACAATCTGACGGCACCCCATTCTAAAATGTAAAAAACAAAACGAATAGCTTTACATAATGCAGCAACATTCACATGTGTAGGGCACCTAATGTTAGAGGTGATGTATTGTTCCAAAACAAACACATCTTTGCGCACTGGCACTGATTTAGTATTCCAATGTTTCATTTCTCCTTATCAACCGATGATGTAATTGGTTGTTAGGACACTGGCGGCCAGAAGGTTGTATTGGTGAAAACAATGAAAACCTGTGGCTTTGTGTAAAGAAAAGGCAGGCTTCATCCACCCGTTGGCTTGTATATAATTTTTGGACAATTTCTAGGAATTTTGCACTGAGACGCTTCTAAACTGCCAGTAAAACACTGAGCGCTTTTGAAAAGCTTTTCAGGCGCTTTTGAAGAGCTTTCCATTCATTTCAATGGAGACGGGCGTTTTTGCACCGCCCTGCCAGCGCACTGCCCCAGTGTGAAAGCATTCCTTGATTTTCCTGTATAATAATAATTATAATTTTAATGAAACCAGGTTTTCCCAAGCTTTTCGGGTGTTTTTTTTTTTTAGCATGAAAGCGCCTAAAAAGCACCTCAGTGTGAAAGGGGTGGGTAGGGAGTGTAAGAAATACATTCGAAAACAAGGAATACCCACACTGGGAAAAGGTAAATTGGATGGGCTGGAATCTCTTTGTCAAATAAAGTGCTGTTGCAGAGGGAAGTGTTGGTTTTGTTGGACACAGATTATGTGTATAGGAGCCTGATTAAAGTTTAAGGTGTATGGTTAGCTTCATGAAATATGGCTAAAAAAACAATTAGATGGTTGCATTTTTTGCATATACATAATAGTGATAAAACTACAGTATCTGACAAAAGTGAGTACACCTCTCCCATTTTTGTAAATATTTTATTCTATCTTTTCATGTGACAACACTGAAGGAATGACTCTTTGCTACAATGTAAAGTAGTGAGCGTACAGCTTGTATAACAGTGTAAATTTGCTGTCTGCTGTCCCCTCAAAATAACTCAACACACAGCCATTAATGCCTAAGCCGCTGGCAATAAAAGTGAGTACACCCCTACGTGAAAATGTCCAAATTGGGCCCAAAGTGTCAATATTTTGTGTGGCCACCATTATTTTCCAGCACTGCCTTAACCCTCTTGGGCATGGAGTTCACCAGAGCTTCACAGGTTGCCACTGGAATCCTCTTCCATTCCTCCATGATGACATCACAGAGCTGGTGGATGTTAGAGGCCTTGCTCTTCTCCACCTTCAGTTTGAGGATGCCCCACAGATGCTCAATAGGGTTTAGGTCTGGAGACAGGCTTGGCCAGTCCATCACCTTTACTCTCAGCTTCTTTACCAAGGCAGTTGTCGTCTTGAAGGTATGTTTGGGGTCGTTATCATATTGGAATACTGCCCTGCGGCCCAGTCTCCAAAAGGAGGGGATCATGCTCTGCTTCAGTATGTCACAGTACATGTTGGCATTCATGGTTCCCTCAATGAACTGCAGCTCCCCAGTTCCAGCAGCACTCATGCAGCCCCAGACCATAACACTCCCACCACCATGCTTGACTGTAGGCAAGACACACTTGTCTTTGTATTCCTCACCTGGTTGCCGCCACACACTTGGCAGCATCTGAACCAAATAAGTTTATCTTGGTCTCATCAGACCACAGGACATGGTTTCAGTAATCCATGTCCTTAGTCTGCTTGTCTTCAGCAAACTTTTTGCAGGCTTTCTTGTGCATCATCTTTAGAAGAGGCTTCCTTCTGGGATGACAGCCATGCAGACCAATTTGATGCAGTGTGCGGCGTATGGCTCTGGGTATGGCGCTGAGCACGAGCACTCAACTTATTTGGTCGACAATGGGGAGGCCTGTTCTGAGTGGAACCTGTCCTGTTAACCACTTGCCGACCGCCGATCGGAGATTGACGGCGGCAAAGTGGCTCTGTAACGCAAAACGCCGTCATACGACGGCGGCTGTGTTACAGAGATACTGTGGGCGCGCGCGCGCGCTCACTGTGTTCGGGGGGGGCCAGGGAGCGGGTGCGGCGGCTTCGATTGCCGCCGGCCACCCGCGATGCCCCCCCCGGAGCGAATGAGCGGAGGTCCGTGTATGTAAACACGGACCTCCGCTCTGTGTGAGGGGGAAGGGAAGTGATCACAGCCTTCTCGTACATGAAGGCTGTGACCACTTCCTTTCCCGAGCTAGGCAAGTCCCCCTACAGTAAGAACACGCCCAGGGAACACAGTTAACCCTTAGAGCGCCCCCTGCAGGTTAACCCCTTCACTGCCAATGGCATTTACACAGTAATCAGTGCATTTTTATAGCACTGATCGCTGTATAAATGCCAATGGTCCCAAAAAAGTGTCAAAATGTTCCGACATGTCCGCCCCAATATCGCAGTACCGCTAAAAATCGCAGATCGCCGCCATTTTTAGTAAAAAATAAAAAAAAAATAAAAACCCCAAAAATGAATTCTCATCATCCGTAAACGCGGCCACTTTTGCGCAAACCAATCAATAAACGCCGATTGCGATTTTTTTTATCGCAAATATGAGGAAGAATATAAATCGGCCAAAAACGGTGAAAAAAAATGTTTTTTTATATTTTTTTTTTGGATTTGTATTTTAGCAAAAAGTAAGAAATTTGGGTTTTTTTGCAAAATTGTCGCTCTTCTTTTGTTTATAGCGGCGATCAGAAATGACGCAGAGGTGATCAAATACCACCAAAAGAAAGCTCTATTTGTGGGAAAAAAAGGACGCCAATTTCGTTTGGGTACAACGCCGCACGACCGCGCAATTGTCAGTTAAAGCGACGCAGCGCCGAATCGCAAAAAGGGCTCCGGTCCTAAAGCTGGAAATCCTTCCGGTCCTTAAGTGGTTAAACCGTTGTATGGTCTTGGCCATCGTGCTGCAGTTTCAGGGTCTTGTTGTCACATGAAAAGATATAATAAAATATTTACAAAAATGTGAGGGGTGTACTCACTTTTGTGAGATGCTGTATACCTTCCACTAGGTACACTTTCTAAAAAAATAGTGTTCTACAAAGAATAGATATATTTAGAAAAATTGGGATGTAGTTTGTGCAATTCACACACTTCACAAAGGATTTGTAATACTGTTCAGCCAATCTTGTGAGGTAGGCACTTCTGCCAAATAAGAACAGCCAGGTTGTGGAATCACCCCGGCCTATAACTGGCTAGAGAAGGTGCAGCAGTGTACCGATGAGGTAATTTACTGTGTAGGGGATTGCAGAAACCTTTTAATATCAAACCAGTTTCAGGTACTTATACTTTGTTGCATTAAAAAAGACATTTAATTAGTTTATACTGTATAGTTTTATAACGAGGCAGGTATAAAAATTGCATACACTGTAAGGTTCCATTCACACAAATGCATTTTTTGATGCATTTTGTAGAAATGTAGGGAATTTTTTTTAACATGGGTTCCTATGAAACATGTTCACAGCAATGCATTTTTGTGCCTCTGCGTTTCTGTAAAAGGGCAAGGGACTTTTTTTCCCGCAAAATGCAGCATTTTGCATGCAATAGACTTCAATGGGCATGCAAGAAAAATGCAAGTGCTGCGCTTTTGATGTGTTTTTAATGCAATTTGCATTTTTTTTAATTTTTTTTTGGGGGGGGTTGTTGCTAGGCAGATTTAAAGACGCCTGCTGTCAGGCAGCCAGAGATGTTGGTCATGGACAATGCACACTGCATAGATCAGGCAAACTTCCCTGTGACTTCCAGATACTTTGGATGAGTCTTCTCTGCATCCTGTTTGCTATCTGGCACTTGTCTCTATACCTCAGTATATTACAAAATCTCGTCACAATTTTGCCATACCAATATACTAACCTTATAGGTCAGATCAGCATTACTTGTCCATAAGACCTGACTCCATCTCTCTACCCACATCCTACTGTAGTCATTGATTCACCATATCAGAGGTGCGCTGGGATTGGATGACCGGGAGTTGGTTGATTTGGGCCCCTCAACCCTAGCGTGTTGGAGTGTGTGGATTTGTGGGGGTGTTCACCCACCCCTGTGGATGGTTTGGGATCTGCGGCAGCAGCAGTTGTCTCCTGTTCTTTTAACTTCATTGAGAAGATTCCTTCATTAGTGATACTCCCTACCCGATAATAATTAACGGTTTACCACTTTTCCCTGATGAAGAGGAACAACGCATGACTTCGAAACGCATTGGGTAGCACTCTGCTAAACTCATACAGGAATGTGTTGCAAGAAGTGGTTTTTGTTTGGATATATGCATTTATGCACTATTGTACGATTTGTCTTTTGGGTCTATGTACCCTTTTAACTTTTTGTCAATAAAATGTGAGACTTTTTATGTAATTTGATTGTTTCTTTGTGGAATTAATGCCCTAAACAGTCCCAACTAGAGTTTTTTTCTGTTAAGATTTAAAAATGCAAATCACGGCAAAATTGCGGTTAAAAACGTGGTAAGAAAACATCAAAGATGCGGTAAAAAAACGCAGAAAGCAGAGCAAAAAGCAAAGAAAAAACGCTGAAAAGCAAAATGAATTGATGTGAATTGAGCCCAAAATATGGCTGTGTTTTTCTAGCAAACATTAAAGCATATGAAAAAGCGTGCCTACAGTAACCTGGATGTCAATAAATTTGCACACGCCAGGCGGTCTTTGTCTTTCCCACAAATTCTATTAAAAGTTTAATATTTCCACAGTATGAACCATCCTGGTTACATACAGTTTACTCATCCTTTCCATATACTCTCTGATGCTCCATGACTAAGAACAGTTATGCAGAATATACATCGTAACACTAAACTCCAGCTGCTAAACACATTACAAGAGCCTTTTCCAAGGGTAAATGTGTCTACTGCTGTGAAATGTAATTAAACATTGGCAACTATTGTTCTGAGAAGGAACATTGCTTAGCGCTTCTGTATATTCCTAATATTCCAACATTTAATTCAAACAAAAATATACACCAAGGATTCAGAGTGAACGCTAACAAATTCTCGACTTTGGGAACTTCAGATAGATTTTATTTCATTAGGAAACTTTATTACGTTCCAGAATAGTTTCATAATGAGAACAAAGCAATAGCAATTTGTTTTATGTGATGTAGGGAGATAAGGTGGTAATCCTGTCATCTAATTGGTACCTCTAGCCAATGGATCATGGGGGAAAGCAAGCTGTTGGATGGGCAAGACTTTTCCAACTTAGAGATTCATGGACAACAGGTACTGTTATTGATTAACAATTGTTTTAGATTATTTTCATAGCTCAAAGTTTTAGGCTGGGTTCACATGGATGCTGGATCAGGCTAACAGCAGGGGTCCGGTGCATCCCTGTTCTCCGTTTCAGGGACGAATAAGGCCCAACATTTTGCCTGAATTCAGCCCTGAAACGAGCCAAAGAAACTAGGGGTGCTGAAATAAATCACTGCATCGATGCATCGCGATTCGGGCGTCCACGATGCGGCATCAATGCAGCGTCTGCCCATAATCAATTAGACTTGTGGGCGACTCAGCGCGACCTCTGCACAACACGACTTGGAACAGTTCCAATTGCAGTGCATGGAGGCGACTTGTCAGGCGACTCAAGTCGCCTGACAAGTCTCCTATGTGTGAACCGAGAGTTGCGGCTTCTTCCCAGATGTATGCCTCATTTTCAGACCTGTGATTGAAACCCCAAATTACATTTTAATTAGTACATTTGTAAAGTTATCCTTCATGCAGAGTTATGTAGCAACATACCGCAGTGTCTCTCTTGGCGCTCGTTACCACCCAGCCCGCAGCTCGCCTCTCTCGTCTCTGGCAGACGTCAGCGGTGGATTCCTCAGCCCTGCCCGCCTCTCTTCTGACTTGTCAGCTACAGTCAGCGGGCAGAGCTGAGGAATCCACCGCTGACATCTGCCAGAGACGAGAGGCGGGCGGCGGGCTGGGCGGTAACGAGCGCAGAGAGAGACACTGAAATATGTTGCTACATAACTCTGCATGAAGGATAACTTTACAAATGTACTAATTGCAAATATAATTTGGGGTTTCAATCACAGGTCTGAAAATTAGGAAGAAATGAGACACCCCTCACACTGACACACCTCACGACCCACCCACTGACACACCTCACCCACCCACCCACTGACACCCTTCCCACCCACCCACTGACACCCTTGTATCCTAATCGTGAAGCATGGCGGGCTCAAATCGAATTGTTGACCTGATAATCATAATCGAATCAAATCGTGAGGGCAGTGAAGATGCGCACCCCTAAAAGACACACAGGAGTCCTATGCAATTTTCTCCACAGCCACTCTGGAGCTGTGTAAACTGGCTCCATAGAGAGCCGGTCACAGTCTCCTGTCATGCGAATTGGATGCGGAGAAACAAGCATCAAATTCACACTAGTGTGAACCAGCCTCAAGACAAAGAAAAGTTTGTGTACTTTTTCTGGATGTGCGCAATAATACATTCTAAAGTGTTTTGATCTTATATTTATCCACGTCATCATCACCTTATTTAGAGATATATGCACATTTACAATATCACTTTACTAAACAAAACAATTACATTCTTTCATAAAAAAATAAATAAATAAATAAAATAAAAGGATAATGACACCATGAGCAGAGGGCATTGCAATCAATGGGAGTATCTCTCACTAAAGAAAGCACAAAGTGTGATTGAAAATTCTTGGGCATCAGTAGAAGGACCTTCAGGAATCTCTCAAGTTTGAATGGTGACCCATGGTATTAAATGTTCACAAAAAGGATACTGCGTGTCTTAAGCCTAGTACACACAATGAGAAAATTTGATAAAAAATACCACTTTCAGAGGGACCGTACGATAATCTGATCCTTAATACAGTGCACAGCTTTTGAGAGCCAATTACGACAGTCAATGTGAAATTTTCCAAAGGGACGAGCACACAAAGTTTTCTCGTATGATGCCAGAACGTACAATTTTTATATAATCAGTACAGACTTCCTCCGAAAAAAATTTGAAAAGACCAAGACCACACATGCTCATAAATGACAGAATACATTCTAAAACACCAGGAGGTCCCCGGGTTACAAACAAGATAGGTAGGTTTGTTCTTAAGTCAAATGTGTTTGTAAGTGGGAACAGGTACATTTTTTAAGTGTAGCCAAAAAAACTATTTTTAAGCGTTTTGGATAGCATAGGGAAGGGATAACACCCCTGTAATGTTTGTTTTACTGTCTATGTTTCTGTTCAGAAGATTTCACCTCACTTCCTGTCCCAATGATAATTGGATTTTGAAAATTTTGGGCTGTTGTGGAAACAAGGATGATAAAGCATCAACGGAGATGCTTTTTTTCCCATAATAACTCTTACAGGAGTGAATTTCCCTTCCTAGGAGGAGATTTCCTCTCACTTCCTGTTTCCCCCCTCCGTTTGTAAGTAAGAGTCGTTTGTAAGTCAAATGTGTGCAACTAGGAGACCGCCTGTACTTCACTTCTGAAGTTGTATCCTGTCGTACGAGAATTTTCATAACTTTGGTAACCTCTTCATTTTGACATGAGACCAGCATGCAAAAAAAAAAAACAGACCATCATTCGTCTGATATTCTTATTGTGTGTACTAGGCTTTAGGTTCCCAAAGC
>BLSH010427959.1:189747-221812 GCA_018402905.1 Glandirana rugosa | reverse complement strand
AGGGGACCCGATTCCCATCCGTCTGGCGGATTGGATGACAGTCAGATGTAAATGGACAGGCAGCCCATTTAGATCTGACCACCTATAGAGGAAAGCGGGTTGTGCCCGTGTCTGCTCTGCATAAGTGGAGTGGACAGACCTTAGCAGGCAGAACCGCTGGCAGAGTCCACTTGTGTGAAAGAGACAGTGTAACAACATGTACTGTACATGAAACATTAGATACATTGGTCTTACCAGTCATCAGTCTTTGTGCTTCATAGGGTTCCATGTAGCCATTGTTTTCAGTTATCACACCTTTTTTCTTCTGTTCATTTTTGGCATCGAAGGGATCAGAGTAGTCATCAGCAATCGCAACCTGCAAGACGAGGAAAATAATACTCATTATCTAAGGTTCACTACTTCTTGCTTTTGAAGCTGTTGCCATAAAACAAAATAAAAGTGTTTTTTATGTGTTTGGAAACCTTGCGCATTAGAAAGGATGCACATCTAAAAATACCAAAAGAACATTAATACAGTGCCATTAGACAAAAAAAAAAAAAAAAAAACTTAAAGGGAGCTGTCAGCATAGAAATATGAGAGCTCTAAAAATGACTTTTTTGTGTTTTTGTGTTTTGGTGAGTGCATGTTCTGGGGCGGTCATCCTTATCCTTCCCTGAATGCATGCTTCTTTCTGCTGCTGTGATGATAGGATGAAGCAGCATGAACCTTCAAAAATTGAAAAACTAGCAATGGAAGCTCCCATACTTGTATCCTGATATCTTCATCCTAATAAATGATTTTTAAAGGGCAACTATAATGAATTTGGGTCATTTGGATTTCTCGAATCATTAAATATATGAGTTGGTTTACAATAAAAAAAAGAAATAAGAAATAAGGAAAAGAATAACCAGAGCACTGTGGGTTATCTAAGGAGACACCACTACGCAAGTATTTCATTTTGGACCATGCTATCTCTTACTGAAACCTCGGAAGAAGCAAATGTTATTCTTACACATGCAGATTTTGTGGCCTTCGGGCTGAACAAAAGTAAATAAATTGCTATCCACACTAACAGTGCTGACGGAGGAACTTCCTGCTGGGGTATTGTGTCCTGATAGCCAATGGTGTATGTTGGAATACCCAAAAATTGGCTGCATCTTGTTGGATGCAGCTTCCACTCAGTTGAAAAATTTCACCCGGATCTTACAATTCAGAAGGAGGCCAATAATGCTACCCACAAAGCAAATTTTGACTGGTTCATTAGGAACCGGCTGAAATTCACACAGTGCATGGGCAGCATTACTCCTCAACCACAGTCACACTGAATCTGAAAATGTTTCTATGCTATTCAAATTCAGGTAAAGGGAAGAGAAGTTGGGCAAGTTTTGTATAAGGCCAGGACGCAAGCGACAAAACAAGATGGGCACCACCCTCACTACAAACGATAAATCACTGCACTACAGCATATAACAGAATGAACATTGGGAAGATCTAAATACAGTAAAAGTAAAATGAAAATGGATGGGAAGATAAGAAATAGATCCAAAAATGTATCAAAACAAGGTTTACTAGAAAATTCAGTACGCTGCACAATGATCATGAAAATTTGTGCATTGAAAAGTGACATTCATTATTTCAATTCCATACAACTCTAATTCAAACGTGGCACCTTATATTCATTACTGCTAGGGCTTGTCTGCTCTTCCTGTTAAAATACCGAAATGTAAAATACTCAACTCATTAGAATTTATAGTGGAATATTTCTCTTTTACTATGACAGTTTTCCACCTGCCTGACATGGTTTTCCTTCACAATTACAGATATATTAACTTCACTTGGATTATATGTTAATAACCACTGGGGCATATACATTCCATGTGCCCCTGGCAACTTCAAGAGAAAGCTGATTTTTTAGTACATTTTACTGGCACCAGCTTTTCGTTTAAACCCGCAGACCCTTCCAGCTAATAAAAGTATTATTACATTTGGTGACTGCAAAGCATGTTAACGTTGATGAAAATAGCAGTGCCTTTGGCTACATTCAAAATAGTGTCTGCACACGAAACACAAAGCATTTCAACGTTTTCTATGGCAAGTCATGTTGGGACACTGTAGAACAAGGAAGATGAGTTCTAGGAACTCGTGTCTATAGCTCTATAGATGGGTAGCACAGTGATTAGCACTTTTGTCTTGCAGCACTGCATTAGGTGCACTACCTGCATGGAGTTTGTACAGTTTATGGTCCAGTGTATCTGCATAGGAGTCTCCTGTTTCCACCTATAATCCTTTAACTCCCCCTGTTTCAATATGGTTTTAACACATTTCATTTATACAAGAAGCTATTAGGTCATGTCATTCTTCAACTTCTGCTGAAAAGTCATTTGAGCATGTAAATTTATTTTATAACATTTGTCAAACATGGATGGAATTATTCATTTAGTAGCAGAATTGGAATGCTATCTATTATTAAAAATATAAAGTAGACCTCTCTGACAATAACTGTGTGCAAATATACTGTATATTCCTGAATGTCAGAGATGCTCTTCTGATATACTAGTACAGATGGCGTAGCTCTCAACTCTTTCAGTGTGGAATGGTCACAACTTAAGATTGTGACGTTCTGTTTTTTTGGCTGTTAATAGTTCTGTTTGTCAGCCAATGAGACATAACAGCCCTTGTGTGCAATAATAAAAGACAAAGAAAAAGAAAAAGTACACCAGTTCGAAAAATTTAAGAAGCTAAACTGAACTTGCAATCTGCACTGCTTAGGCAAGGGTGACATCATGGTCCTTCCGACAAGAGCTTGGGAATGCCGAGGATCCCAAATCAAAAGAAATTCTACATTGCGCTGAAGTGTTTTTTCAGGGATTCCTATGATCTCGCCAGAAAGATCATGACATCACCACCTCCAGTCTGGAAGTTGGCTAGGCAAGTAGGTTTTCCAACTTCATTTCCCCATTGGTCTACTAATTATAGCTTATTTTGGTGATTTGAGATGTGATGTGGGGAGTGATGTGATGAGCAGATCTTTCATTGTAGTGTAAGGTCTGCATTAAGATCATAGTTGCTTGAGGATTCAGCTCCTGTAGTTGTAGAGGAGAAATGCATAGATCCCAATTTTCCAAGATGGGAAGGAGGGACACTTTTGCATGTAGGCAAAGGAAGAATGAATAAGCAGACGATTGGGTAAACCCACAAGTCCCCTTTACCACCAATTCTACATATTGGCTGTTCAAAACAACAAATGTAAGAATTTAGAGGATGGATGAAAAGTTTAGCATAATAAAATAGCTTTTTTATTTAAATAATACATTATTTATTTAGAGAGATATACTGTATACCTCTAGGCTAAAAAGAGGGACAAATAAGGTGGAAAGAGAGACAGAGGGACTTCCTTAAAAATAAA
Source organism: Glandirana rugosa (assembly GCA_018402905.1). Classification (NCBI taxonomy): domain Eukaryota; kingdom Metazoa; phylum Chordata; class Amphibia; order Anura; family Ranidae; genus Glandirana; species Glandirana rugosa. The sequence goes on along the minus strand of BLSH010427959.1, from coordinate 218,427 downwards.
GGACCATGCCTTGAAATGAGGGACAGTTGGGAGCTATGGAATTGTTGTAAGTGATTTAAAGTGGATGTAAACCCTCACATATACTCAGAGAAGTGAACTGCCTCAGATGATACACAGAGATTAAACAAATCTCCCTACATAAGTTTTACATGTGTTGTATATCTGCTGTCTTCAGCTTGCTATATTCTTTAGAATTCTTACATAGGGTTAGAATTTTCATTTCCTCATTCCACAGTAGGAGTGGTGTCTTGGCTTACACTGGAAGACAGCCGATTGGAGGAAAGGCACACACCCCCTCCCCTCCACATACGCAGAGATTTGCAGAGCTGTGCCATGAATAGACCAAGCTCTCTGCTAATCTATTTATAGCAACCTCCATCAACACAAGTTTCCAGCTGCTTTTATCTCCCGTGTCAGAGAACTTGTCAGAAGTTATCATGCTGATAACAGAAGAACGGAGTAACATATAGACACGAGGCTTAGGGCTTTGGAGAGAGATAAGAAAACACTGCAGATATATGTGCCCAGCTCAAATTTCATGAATCGGGTTTACATCCACTTTAATGCACAAGTTCTTATTATAGTAGTAATATTTTTTTATCATTGCAGTATTGTATTGCTTCCTTGTTGCAGCCAAAGATATGATGTATATGTAGACATTATTTAATCTGTGTTTTGCATACAAGAAGAAAATAAAACATGGGATCATTTATGAAAGCAGTTGTGCTTTTACACAGTACGCAAATATAAGCAAAACATTTGCAGCGCTTTATCTTTCTGTTGCAGCTGAACTTTTGTAAGTGGCTCACCACTTCCTATATTCCTAATCCTTGTGCCAACAAATGCTGGTCTGCTTTAGCAAATTTGTAAGGACTCCAAACTAGTTTGTGGCAGAATTAAGATCTGATCTGTTAAATAATTAAAGAGGAGCTCCAGGCTCCATTAGAAAAAGTTAAAAGGCAGCAGCTACAAATACTGTAGCTGCTGACTTTTTATATTAAGACACTTACCTGTCCACAAAACCAATGGTGTCTTCACCCGAGCCGATTTTTCAATTGGCTCTTGGGTGCTGCCGCCATTTTGGGTAAGAGAAACCGCCAGTGAAGCCCTACGGCTTCACAGGCGGTTCCCTACTGTGCATGTGCCAAGCACACTGTGCTTTGCGAATGGCCCAGCGGCAGTGGAAGGAGGAAAGTGGCTGATCTTCTGGATGACTTTGCCACGGCAAAGTCACCCTGAAATGGGAGCAGGTATCTGTCAAAACCGGGTACCCGCACGCCCCCCCCCGAAAGATGCCTAATGTGGCAGTGAAGCAGAGGGGCAAATAAGTGGAGCTTCCCCTTTTGGGTAGAGCTCTACTTTAAGAAGTGGTCCACATCACTCTTTAAACAGGCGCAGAAGGCAGATTTTAGGTAAATTGGTAACATCTGGGGAAATTCTGTGGCAACTCTGCAGCATTTCTGCCAAACTTATGAGAAATGCCTAAGTGTAGCAATTCTACCTTAGTTTGACATTTTTAGACAAAGCTACGGGCTCAAAATACTGTGCATCCCCTTTCACACTTGTGTGACCCGATTTTACCGTGATTTTCTGCCACGATTTGGGATCAGTACGACTTTGGTCTGACTTTGTTGCAACTTTGCTCAATGAAAACATATTACAAAGTAGTACAGAAATCACATCTATATTATTCAGGTGCGATTTGCATGAGACTGAGGATTTAACATTGAAGTCTATGGACCTCAAGTTGCATCAAAGTTGGGCCAAAGTAATGCAAGGACTATTTTGAAGTCGGCACGAATTGAAAGTCATACAGATATGAACGGTACTCATAGGAAATAATGGGGATTGACTTGTCGTGCGACTTTGCAGTCCCAAATCGCAGGACAACTCCCACAAGTGTGAAAGGTGTCTAAAGGAAAAAAGGCTGTTCACTTTGCAAAGTAATTTTCACTTTATAGTGGAATTATCCCTTAGTTTAGTGCAGTGGTCTCCAAATTGGAGGCCGGATGTGACCCTTTACTCACCGGTTCATGGGGCACCATTTCACCCAAGTGACACCATCGATGGGGCACTATTCCGCCAACAGATACCAAGAAGGGGGTACGGTTTACGCCCACTGACAACAGGGCATTTTCTATTCCCACAGGCCCCATTCCGGGCCCCAAAAGCCAGAAGAACATAAAACTGGCCCTTTGTTTAGAAAGTTTGGAGACCTCTGGCTTAGTGAATGAGGGGAAGCTCTCCTGACTTCTATCATCCAATCACGTTCAAACAAAAATAAGGATTTTTTTTTCCCTTGCATGTTATTTGCAATGAGAATTTTCACCACATTTGCCAAGCTAAGCAAACATTCCTTTGCAAAGTGCAGTTGCCACACTTGACACGTGTGGCTATGGGCGAACATCCTCAGCGGGATATGCATCAGCGCAGGAGGCTCAACAATAGAGAGCAGTCCGTCCGTGACTAGCAATTTAAATGTACATATCAGGATACAGTTCGGGAAACAGGGCCCACCAACGTCCGCCGTCTGTGTAGGTTCCAGGGCTGTTTAACATGTTAGGGGAAGAGGGGCTGTCCCACGACAGCATATGTACATCTATAGTTTCGCTGTGTGGCCATATAACTGGGGGCAAGGAAGGGGCAAACAGGTCCGAGTGGAGCGTGATTAAGGGGAGAGAAAGAAAAATAAGCCCCCCAGAGTAAACTCACGGTTAAATGTCGGTTGCCAAGTAGGATTCTGTGTGTCTGTCAGTAGGAGCCATGCAGTTCAGGTACAGGCATGAATATTCAACTGGGCCTGTGTGCAATCCCTCGGCGTTCTAGCCAGGTGATAACAGCTTCAGGATCTTCAAAAAAGTGCACCCTATCTTCTCCTATGACTCTTAACCTAGCGGGGTATAGCATTGAGTACTTTAGGTTTTTGATCCGGAGTTGTCGCTTGGCCTCTCCAAACTGAGCCCGGCGACGCTGGATCTCCGCTGAGAAATCCGGGTATACAGACACATGGCCGTCGCGGAATGGTATGTTGCCTTTCAAGCGGGTAAGCCAGAGCACCGCGTCCCGGTCTCTATAGTTGAGAAGCTTGGCTATAAAGGTGCGTGGTGGTGCACCGTTCGGAGGTGGTTTGGCCGCCATACGATGGGCTCGCTCCACAACGAACGTTGCGGAGAAAGCTTCTCTTCCATATGTGGTGACCAGGAGTTGTTCCAGGAAGGTAGGGGGGTCCGTTCCCTCTGCACCCTCCGGCAGGCCGATGAAATGGAGGTTGCATCGCCTCATCCTGTTCTCCATGTCGTCCTGTTTCTGTACCAGGCTGTGGAGTTGGCGATGGAGATTTTCTGTGGTGTGCTGCAGCGGGTGAATATCATCCTCTATCTGGCTGATACGGCACTCCGTCTCCTTCACCCGGTCCCGAACCTTCTGCAGGTCTTGACGGAGTAGCGATATATCAATCTTTACCTCGTCGATTTTAGCAGTGAGGGTGGATTGACACTGTGAGATTGCTTCCAGCACTCTGTATCCACATGAGGCGCAGATGATGCAGAGGCCTCGACGCCATCTTCCCTGCACGTGTCCCGCTCCTCAAGGCGGAACCGATCCAGCTTCTGGAGAGCCTCCGACGCGCGCTTCGGAGGCGACATCTTGTGTCGGTGTGTAGCTGAGTTATCGAGGCGGGTCAGCCAGTTGTCCCAGTGTGGTGGAAAAGCAGGATTTTGTGGTATAGGGGTAATGCACGGAGGAGCTCAGCCGTCAGACACCCTACACCATGCCGCTTCAGGCCACGCCCCCCCCATTCCCTTGCAAAGTAAACTGCATACAGTATTTGCCTTTAGTGAATCCACACCAATGAATGTGACTTTTATTATTTTGATAACTTATTATATTTTGATTACGATTTTTAAATGCACCCCTAATGGTTCTTATTGGAAAAATAAAGTTGTTGCTTTGTTTGTGATTACATTAAAGTGATTGTAAAGTTTTGTTTTATTTTAGGTAAACATAACAAACATGTTATACTTGCCTCCTCTATGCAGTTGGTTTTGCACAGAGCAGCCCGGATCCTCCTCTTCTCAGGTCCCTCTTTGGTGCTCCTGGCCCCTCCCTCCTGTTGAGTGCCCCGAGCTACAGCTCCCTGTGTCCATTCAGACACAGAGCCGCGGCCCACCCCCATTCTCTCCTAATTGGCTGACTGACTGTGATTGACAACAGTGGACACCAATAGCACTTCGCCAATGAGGAGGGGAGTTCCAGCCAGCCGAGTGTCTCCTACAACATCACTGGATCTTGAGGTGGCTTAGGTAAGTATTAGGGGGGCTGCTGCACACAGAAGGCTTTTTATCTTAATGCATTCAAAGATAAAAAACCATCTGACTTTACAATCACTTTCAGTACCCATAAATGTGAGCTTACTGTCACCCAATCCAGTCATCAATATTTGGGAAAATAGTGAGCCTGCACTATAAGTTCGCTAAACAGGTATCTGCCGTTTACCTCCCCCAACCTTTAGTTTGTACTTGGGTCTCTTTAACATGAGTGATGAGGCCCGTTGTCAGGACCAGGATCTGAACCCACGACTTTTGCTGCATTAGGCAATAGCTCTTCTTGCTGAGCCACCCGAGATGCTGCCCGGCATCCTGTCTGATTCCTTGGATAATCTTGACTGGTTTCTGATAAACCTTGAACCTCTTGCTCCTCCCTTGAACTTTCTATTTAAGCCATGCTTTTGCACTTCTTGTTTGCTAGATTACTGTGCTCTCTCCAGCCAGTGTCTTGTTCCTTTGCCTACCTGCAGCTGTACTTATCTCTACTTGTTATCGACCTTTGGCTTGCTCCTCAACTATGCTTCTGCTTGATCCCATCCTGCAACCACTTGTTACCGACCTAAAGCTTGTTTACTGACGAAACTTCTCCTTCATCCCTACTCGCCTATATCTGCTACTGGACCCCAGCTTGCTGACCTCCTGGTGGGGCGATCCCTGAGGACAGCGGCCTGGTACTAATATGCAGCAAAACCCATCTACACCATCAGTAACTTCCAGTTAGTGCGTAGACCCTGCGCATCTGGTAAGCTTGTGTTATCTGCCAGGGTGAACTGTTTGTGTACTTATCCAGCTGGTCAGTGGAAGCCGCTCTACTGCTATAAATACTGGTCTCCAAGCCTATACCATGACCTTGACACCCATAGTCTGTATAGGCCTTGAATCCATGTAAATGAGGCCTAAAAGTAAACAGTCGCCCAATTCAGCTTTTAAACTCAGTGACCTTTCAACCAATGTCAACAAGGGACCAGTTTTCATTCCTGGATCACACAAATAGCAGCACAAAATGTAACATTTAGAATATTCATAACATTTCAAGCTGTTGGTGTAGAAATGAGGTAATAACTGACGTAATGAGCGGGCATTACATTTTAGCGAAAGGTCACAGTGCAATGGTGCTATTGAAATACCTACACATTGTAAACATCCAAGTGTGGCCCATAATACCTCTATTTGTACATGATAAATGCTCTTGAGCAATCAAACACTGCTAGGGTCATTTCAATGCTTTCAGCTGCTACAACTTGTCACCTTTAGTAAACTAGGACAACAGGTATATCTTCATCCTGAGTTTGCCAAGAGAGCAGTTTTGTTTGAAAGGGCTTAATGCCTTTGCTTAGCTAATGAAAAAATAAACAAAGAACTTTGGAGAGTCAAGAGATGTGAGATAATAGCGAAAAAGAATACACAGCCCACACATTTTTTTTCCAATGGCTTTTAAATTAAGAAGCAAAAGAGCAATGTAAACACTAATTTTCTAGTTAGGCCCAATGGCCCCAGAATTGCCTTTTAATGAATATTTCCACCTAAGATATTGCACACACAACAAAGCCTCAATTAACCGCAATGCCGCTGTGTTATAAATGTAGGGGAACGTTGATTAAAAAAATAACTGTTGCAGTAGTGACAAGTGGAGATTAATGGCACTCTTGTATGCTAGAAAATACTATAATATTCACTGCCTACACATAACCGCATATTAAAGGCAATTTCTAAGAAAAGGAGAAATCTCCTGGTTAAGGCCTCTATGCACACCAACGTGGAGGAATACTCAGATTCTAAAGCCTTACAAGAAAGACCACCCTGACCCCTTGGCCTGCAACACTTGGTGGACTGCAATCTGGCCCAATAAGGACCTGCTAGTAACAGACGCATCTTTGTTGCTATAAGCAGGGATCCCCAACTATCCAACACACAGGTAATTCCCATCTTACCAGAGAAGCTCCTTGGTTCAACAAAGGAGCCTCCAAACTACGGCCCATGGGCCAAATCTGGCCCACTGCAATATTTTACCTGGCTCTCTGATGTAAAAGGGGACTTTGATGGGGACTCTGATGTGAAGAAGGGGGGGGGGGGATTGGTGGGTAATCTCAAGCAAGGGGGTACCTCTGATGTAAGACTTTGATGGGGACTCTGATATAGCGGGGCTCTCATAGGGTCAAGTTTATTTGGAATTTCTTTGGTATGATTTACTATTTTTTTTATGTTGACCTAAATCATATCATGCTGATAAGAAAACTCCACCAAAATACCATATAAATCTATAGAAGCATTATAAGACACATTTTAGACATCAGCCAAGGATAGCATTGCACCATCTACCATGTAACTAAAGATGACCTGACATTTAATATGGTTTTGTCCAACTTTCTCTTCAATTCTCCTGATAATACACTACATTCAGCCTCAAAAGAATTGTTTGCATGCTCAGAAACTCTAGTTGCTTTAATGGAAGACCAGAAAATCTTTACTTCGTCCAACCGACTTAAACTGACAGCAGCAATCAGAAAACTAAATCCTTGGATCAGCGTTCTGCTATGTATTTTTTATCAACTCTTCTCAAGGGAGAAACATTCAGTTAAATTATTCCATCCTTGTAACAGAGGTGCTCCATGCCGTTTATTAATGTTTTCATTTATTAATGTAGTTGCTCTTCTCAGCATCATTTGCAGTGAAATCACATATTTGGCCAAAACAAAACTGCATAGTAAAGATGTGGCTGTACATATGCTCTGTGTAGTATTGTAATTACGTCTCTCTTGTGACAGTCAAAGAGTTTTGTTCTAGCTTTAGAACATACAGTCTAGTACTGCATGCTGGTATTCACTGACAGGTAACGGAGGATTAATTGTAAGTATGATAGATAATTTCTGAATAATCAGATTTCTCCATGCATTGCTAGCTTTTGTGTAACCTACTGTAACTTGGATAACATACTCAGAATTCCAGTCCATGTAACAGCACAAATTGTCCAGTTGGACGTCCATTATTATGTGTATTACCAATGGGCATCCAGCACACATTAGTAATTCATATTCCTCCCCACATGTCAGCAATGGACAACTGTCCGCTTATAGATAGAAGTGATGATAGTCTGAAGTCCCCCAACTCCATTTAGTATTATTATGAAGTCACCTGCTGAATGAGAACATTGGCCCAACAATAGGCATATTCAATTTGCTGATCTGATTATAGACTGCCTGTTTGTTCCAAGTGTAGCTCTTAAAAAAAAAAGTGCATTACCTTTGACACCTTTAAAATGTTTATTAAAAACAAGCCAAAGACATACAAACGATAATGAAAAACCGCATATCACAAATGGTGTGGGTCTCCGGCTTCAGGAGCGACACCTTTCTGCCTCGGACAGCTGACGCGTTTCGGAAGACAAGCCCCCTTCCTCAGAGCTGTGATATGCCACTTCAAAACAAAAGCCTTAAATCTACCGCCTATTTTCATTGGCATTAAACTTGGACAGTTTTGAAGTCAAAGCCCTCTTTTTGTAAACCAGTCTCTTAAAAGAGAAGAATGGGATTTTAATATAGATTTTTTTAAAATCATACTTACCTAAGTGAATGCAGCATTGATCTGTTCCCCGCCGACTCTAACACAGCAAACTGAGTGATCAAACACTGCTGATCGCTCCGTCCTCAGAGCTCCCTGAGCAGAGAGCCGGTGACTGTCAGTCACTGGCTCTCTGCTCTGCCCCCCAAGCTCACTGGAGTGCTGGGATGTGGAGGGGGCGGGCACAGCTCGCTGAGAGGCTGAGTTGGGTGCCGGTTCAAGCATGTGGGCGGATCCTGACCATATGGTCGCAATCTTTCCCGAGCCTGGACCGGCTCTATCATGTCAGCCGACAGCGGGCTTCAGCTGAAAACGGGTCACAGGAGCGCAAAACAAGCTGCACTCATGTGATCCACAGGAGAAGTACAGAAAAACAAGCTTTGACTGTATTTCTCTTTTAATTGCGTTGAAAATCAGGAAACTTTGCTAATATAATGACTGCTGCAATGTTTGCAAATGCATTCACACAGGATATTAGCATGCCCACATTTAATTATTTGTGATCAATTTGTGTTCTTACCTAAAACCTTAACACCTCTTTTTAGGTCGATTATTTGCCGTATCAAGTCCAAAGTAATGCTACCCTTAGGCTCCTTTCACACTGAAGCGCTTTACCGATGCTATTTAGCTAAAAAAATAGCGTCTGTAAAGCTCCTGAAAAATCCCCCCCCAATGTGAAAGCCCTGAGTGGTTTCACACTGGGGTGGTGCGGTTGCAGGACGTTACAAAAAGTCCTGCAAGCAGCATCTTTGGGGCGGTGAGGTGAGCGTTGTATATACCGCTCCTCTACCGCCCCTGCCATTGAAATCAATGGCAAGCGCTTCCAAATCGGCTGCACACCGAGTCGGTAGAGCGGAGCGCAGGCACTTTTAAGCCATTTTAACCCCTTGAGGAGGGTTAAAACTGATGTGGTCCCACCTGCATAGCGGAGCCCTATCGCTGGTAAAACTCTGCTAAAACTAGCAGGGTTTTACCGCTACCGCTGCAGTGTGAAAGTATCCTTATATGACTCAAATTTTGTTCGGCATTACAAAATGATTTGAACAATCAACTGAGCTAGGTGGGAAATTATTTGTCGAATTGACTGCATCTAATCAGATGCAATGGCGATTTGTATAAATCGCTATTGGTAGCTGTCTGAATAAAATAGCAGGAAGGAGAGATTCCTCATCCAGATGGTTTAATCTGGCAGGGGGGAATCAAGTAATTTTCTCTCCTCTAGCCCATGGACCAAGCGTGGAAATTCTAAACATGTATGGTTATGTGTACTGATAGGTTTCTCCATGCAAGTGCAGATGGAGGAATCTCCTCCGCCGACTATTTTATTCTGACAATTGGCACAAGTGGCTGTCAGAATACCTAAGCAGTGACTGTAACTGACGCAGCCACTCGGTGGTTGACAATTTTTCACCCAACTTCTTCAAGAAAATTTGAGGCGGGTGGTGCCAACAGGTTCACCCATGGCTGATTCAGCAAGAATCAGCCAAAATGTGGGCAGCCTTAAAGCCAGCCATAGACGGTTTGAATCTTAGTCGGTGCAGCAGAGACCGGTTGAGATTTTAACCATGTATGGGCAGGCTGAATGAACCCAAGTTGATCGATCGATCAACTTGGGTACAACTGCCAGTCAGATTTTATATTGGATTATTACTAGGGGCTATTATAGCCGCTAGCAGTAATCACTGTCTTCTCCTGGTAGGGGTGGCTCCCCCCGAGGGATTCCCCCATCGACACTGACTGCGTTGATGGGGGAATCAAGCCATTTTCTTTCCTGCACCCAAAGAAAATTCTCCGTCAATGTGCGGCTTAACTCTCATACGTGTTTACTGTATGCTGCTATTAACATATCTGTTACCCGAACAAAAAAAAAAAAAAACTATTGCAAATGTAAAAATTTATACCTAAAGATTATGAAAAGCGATTTAAAAAAATGATTGAAAGCATAAGCCTTTAATCAAGTGTTTGATTGTAATGCGCAGAGTAATACCTCTGGGTTAAACTTTTGTTTTTAATGGGCACTTACCATCCTGCTGCAGGACAATGAACCATCTAGTTATACTTTGTGAAAGGTGGTCAAAAAGCAGGAGGAATTTTTGTGTCACTAAGTACAGAGATTGATTGACCTCTGCTTAGAATTCAACTGTCTTTTCCGTGATGTATACACAAGCAGTAATCAGAAGGCCTGTCACAGGCTTTGCACACTGTACAGAGACAACAATGTGCATCAGCCAGCAGTAATTTCATGTCAAGATAGAAAAAAGGGTAGGTTTATCCGTGAAAGCCCTGGAGCTGAACCACCATCCATTCCCTTTGTGATGCTGGCTTGTCACGAGCAGATGGATGGTGTCTCGGGCTCCCTGCTGAATCCACAAACTCCACATGCTAAAGCTGTAATAGCCACCTTACTTCCAATTATCTGCACTTAAAGGGACAGGCTCAAGTGCCAGGCAGAAAAAAAAGGCAAAATGCCTGTAATAGCAGCTCAAAATTGCCAATGCTTTTAACTACTCCTTTAATAATGCATTCAATGGACCTGTAGTCACTAATTAATATTTTCTGACTCGATGGTTCATAAAATGTGACCTTGGCAACATGGTGACCTTTGATTTTGCACTGAGGCCTTTTGGTTATTGCCTTTTTTAATAGTCTTTTCTCCTGACCCAATAACACATATAATTCTCCTATTACATCTTTAGGAGTAGAAACGAATTACTGCAACTGTTAGGAACATTGGTTATAATGCAATTTTGATGTAAGCTGCTAATTCTGCACGTATGCCATATGAACAATAACATATAATATGCTGTTGGCCTCCTTTTTTTCAACAGCATATTATATGACAGTAAATAGAATGACTATTTAAAAAGGGCACGTCTATCTAAAATTGATATTCAGTTGGTTTGCTCGAAGGCGATTTTGATATTTCCTGGGTTTCATAGAGGAAGTAAGTGCACATGTGGGTATTCCATTATCAGAAGTAGCTCTATAAATACAGGGAGGTGTACACATATTTCAGGTCCCGATAATCAGGATATCAAGTAGAGTCACATAAATATCCTGAAAGTACCTTGTTAAAAGTTTTTTTTTTCCAGGAGAGCTTGTATCAAAATGCAAGGGACCCTTTGGCAGTAGATCCCCACCTCCCCAATGTAAAAATGCTACCTTACTCTAATGTCCTGGTCTAGGGTCCATTAACGTCACTCAGCCTTCAAGCGGCATCCAGGACAGGCTGGGGAGCCCAAATCTTGTGAGATAGGAGATTTCTTGGAAATGCACCGCAGACAAAATGATATTCTAGTCCAGCCTTTTTCAACCTTTTTAACACAGAAGAACCCTTGAAATAACTTTCTAGTCTAAAAATGACAATATCTACAACTCATGGTACATTAATGTGATGGTCAGTGAGAAGAATGCTCTTTACACTTGTGGGTAGTGGGAAGAATTACCTCCTTATAGATAGCTAAAAATATCAATGGTGTTAGTGGGAACTTATCTGAGATGTAGAAGTTTGCTCATTGCTCAATGAACCACTGGTAACCTTTGGAAGAAACCTAGGGTTCCTTGGAACCCTGGTTGAGGAACCCTGTTCTAGTCCATTGCAAGAGATTTCTTCCAAGACTTCAACTACTCTATATTGCCAGAATCACCCACGGCTAGGTGCCACAGGTGGGCTCAAACGTTTTCTTTACAGGTGCACCTATTAAAACCAGATGATTTAAAAAAAAAAAAAATTGTTTCTTACCATGTTTTCATGCTTCCTTGTAACATTCTGCATGAGCTCCTGAACCTCTACTTTTCTCCCTCCTTGTAACATTCTTCATGAGTGCCTGAATCTCTACTTTTCTCCCTCCTTGTAACATTCTTCATGAACGCCTGAATCTCTACTTTTCTCCCTCCTTGTAACATTCTGCATGAGCTCCTGAACCTCTACTTTTCTCCCTCCTTGTAACATTCTTCATGAACGCCTGAATCTCTACTTTTCTCCCTCCTTGTAACATTCTTCATGAACGCCTGAATCTCTACTTTTCTCCCTCCTTGTAACATTCTGCATGAGCACCTGAATCTCTACTTTTCTCCCTCCTTGTAACATTCTTCATGAACGCCTGAATCTCTACTTTTCTCCCTCCTTGTAACATTCTGCATGAGCTCCTGAACCTCTACTTTTCTCCCTCCTTGTAACATTCTTCATGAGCTCCTGAATCTCTACTTTTCTCCCTCCTTGTAACATTCTTCATGAACGCCTGAATCTCTACTTTTCTCCCTCCTTGTAACATTCTTCATGAGCTCCTGAACCTCTACTTTTCTCCCTCCTTGTAACATTCTTCATGAGCGCCTGAATCAGGGGTGTATCATGAAATTAGTGGGCCTGTGTACAAGCTCACACTGCACCGATAATCCCCGGCTGTCAACCAGGGACAGATCATCCTTACGTGCAGTGTTGGTCAGAGCACTCTGGGCCCCCCACCCCTCAGGGCCCGTGTTCTGTGAACACCCTGCACCCATGGATGATACGCCACTGGCCTGAATCTCTACTTTTCTCCCTCCTTGTAACATTCTTCATGAGCTCCTGAACCTCTACTTTTCTCCTTCACTTCCATTCGTTTAGAACAAGTAGTCATGTTGGTTGTGGTTATATGAACTGCTCTATGCACACTACAAATCCAATAGCCCCTAGTCCAACTTGGGGGCAAGCAAGAGAGGGTCGCTACATTCCTACATACAGTGGGACCATGGAGAATGAACTTAGCCACCCTCTTCAGAAGGTTGGATCACAGAAGTAAAATAAAGGAATTTTGGGATTTGGGGTGGGCTTTAAGCAATAGAAAGATTTTTTGGGGCAGTTTAAGAAAACAGTTTAAGAAAACATACTTAAATATTTTGTAAAAAAACAGAGTTTAGTGCCACTTCAACATTTTTTTGTGTCTTACACACTCCAGTGCTGAGAAAGAGGGGCATACAACTTTTTCCATCATGCAGTATTAATGCCCTGAAAGGTCCACTGCTGTGTTGTGCCACATATATAAAGATATCAAATTATATAGGAGAGACCAGGTCTATTTTGAAAAATAGCATCGGTTGCCCCCTGGAGATGATCCCTGTCCAACTTTACACTGTGCACAGCTGCGTTAATAAGAATGCTCTATGCGCCATCTATGACATCCAATGACCAGGCTTGTTTTTGGCATTAAGGTTCTTCTTTGAGGCATGCATTCTTTGCTTAAGCCCCTTACGTAACACAATTATCTCGAGCACTAAATGTTTTAAATCAGTGCACTGACCCTTGGTTGCATTACATTTACTGCCTGACAGGGACAGGAAATCATAGGTCACAGTCAAGCTATAAACGAAGATTGTAAATCTTGGGATTTCTAGTTATTGTTTTTTTTTTTTGCAAATTTGCCTTGAATACGTTGCCGAGATCTCAGGCTATAAACCTTCATAACCATCTTTTGATACAAACATTCATACACACAGCATGGCATTTCTTAGAGCAATACTCCAGTGAAACCCACTCATCTGTGTACAACAATAATTTCTGATACACTGAATGTTTACACACAGAGCCGGTAAAGATAATCCGAGATTCTCTAACCAAGAGGCAGAATAAAGCAATCACACACAAATATGTAAACTGAGAAATTATTCCAGTAGAAGTCTCCACCACTGAATTAACAGTGCTCTCTGCAGTTTTGGAAAGGGGTTCTAGTCAAAAGAAAAACAAAGTCATATCTGAACGCATCCATATAGTTAAAGTGGACCTGTCACAAGCATAATGCATCAACCTTCATGAGAACACAGTGCTTAGTGTAGTGAATATTACACCACTACTGTTTCCTTTTCCATTGGTATAAAAGGGGATTCCATGCTTAAACTGAATACCTGTCTCCTGGAAGCTGCCCTGTCTGAAAGCAGCATGCTACTTCCAAGGCAGTCACCTATATCATAAAGATGCTGAACACGAGCTCCCTGCTCTGAAGTCACCATACAATTTATGAGTCAGACAATGGGTCAGAAACATGTTTAAGCTTGATAACCCTAGACCACTGCTGCCAAAACGTATCTTCTCTCTGTTCTTCCACTAACTTGTTCACCTGTTAAGGACAAGTGCAATATCCTGTAAATATAGCTAAGGGAGACCACGCGATTATGTCCCCTTTCTTCTGCTGTGCTGAATGCCTATATAGACAATTGCCAGGCCTAAGCAATATCATGAGTAGACAGGTCCGACGAAGCCAACTTTGAGTTGTGGGAGTGCAGGGAAGGTATGTATCAGTAGCTGCTGGGGAGAGGGATTCAATGGACTATTGAGTGTACATGTTACTTTCCCTTGAACAGGCTGAACAAAAAAAATCCAACAGATTCCTCCATCCACATTGAATAGGCACTGGCAGCTGTCAAAGTACTCAAATAGTGCCTGTATCTGAATGGATGCAGCTATTGTTTGACCATCAATTTTGCACCAAGCTCCTTTGTTTTTTCAATCAAAGGTTGTCGGGCAGGAGGTTCCCAAAAGGGTCACCTACTGATCGACTTTCGGCCAGTTCATTGGGAACCAGGCAAAATCTGCTTAGTGTATGGCTCTAGCTTTAAGCTGGTCATACTTTATTCATTTTCTTTGTTCAACGAAAAAAAAGATCAGATTCCCCCATTCACAAATTCGATTTGGATAGGGGAATCGCTCCCGCTGTGCTATTGTGTTCTGTCTTTGGGGAGAGTTCTCCACCATCAGAACACACTGATGGTGGGAAAAACCTGACAGGCTGGGCGTACAGAAGTCAATCAGTAGATCAACTTCTGTACGACCATCCTGCCCATACATGGATGAAAATTTGAGCTGCCCCTGGTGTATGGCCACCCTAATGCCAGCAATAGATTTCCTTTCCTGCAACCATTGACTGTGTTCATAGAGGAATCCCTCCCGAGGAGCTACTGTGTTCTCCCTGGGGGGGGGGGGGGGTTGGACGGGGGGAATTGGGGAGGAGACATCCCTGCCAGTAGAACACAGTTATTGCTAGTGCTATATAGCAATAATCACATGAAAAATCCGACATGCTGGTTGTACCCAAGTTGATTGATCATATACAGTTGTATGCAAAAGTTTAGGAACCCCTGACAATTTCCATGATTGTTATTTATAAATATTTGGGTGTTTGGATCAGCAATTTAATTTTGATCTATCAAATAACTGAAGGACACAGTAATAGGTCAGTAGTGAAATGAGGTTTATTGGATTAACAGAAAATGTGCAATATGCATTAAAACGAAATTAGTCAGGTGCATAAATGTGGCCACCCCAACAGAAAAATCACATCAATATTTAGTAGAGCCTCCTTTAGCAGAAATAACAGCCTCTAGACGCTTCCTATAGCCTGTAATGAGTGTCTGGATTCTGGATGAATGTATTTTGGACCATTCCTACTTACAAAAAACATCTCCAGTTCAGTTAGGTTTGATGGTTGCCGAGCATGGACAGCCCACTTCAAATCACCCCACAGATGTTCAATGATATTCAGGTCTGGGGACTGGGATGGCCATTCCAGAACATTGTACTTGTTCCTCTGCCCGAGTAGATTTTGAGCAGTGTTTTGGGTCGTTGTCTTGTTGAAATATCCAGCCCTGGCGTAACTTCAACTTTGTGACCGATTCCTCACATTCTCAAGAATCTGCTGATATTGAGTGGAATCCATGCGACCCTCAACTTTAATCAGATTCCCAGTACCGGCACTGGCCACACAGCCCCACAGCATGACGGAACCTGCGCCAAATTTTACTGTGGGTAGCAAGTGTTTTTCTTGGAATGCTGTGTTCTTTTGCCATCATGCATAATGCCCCTTGTTATGACCAAATAACTCAATCTTTGTTTCATCAGTCCACAGCACCTTTTTCCAAAATGGCGCTAACTTGTCCATATGTGCGTTTGCATACCTCAAGTGACGTGGCGGTGTGCAGAAAAGGCTTCTTTCGCATCGCTCTCCCATACAGCTTCTCCCTGTGCAAAGTGCGCTGAATTGTTGAACGATGCACAGTGACACCATCTGCAGCAAGTTGATGTTGTAGGTCTTTGGAGGTGGTCTGAGGGGCTGTTTTTGACCGTTCTCACCATCCTTCGCCTTTGCCTCTCCAATATTTTATGTGGCCTGCCACTTCTGGCCTTAACAAGAACTGTGCCTGTGGTCTTCCATTTCCTCACTATGTTCCTCACAGTGGACACTGACAGCTTATATCGCTGCAATAACTTTTTGTAGCCTTCCCCTAAACCATAATGTAGATTAATCTTTATTTTCAGGTCATTTGAGAGTTGTTTTGAGGCCCCAATGTTGCCACTCTTCAGAGGAGAATCAAAGAGAACAACAACTTGCAATTGGCCACCTTAAATACCTTTTCTCATGATCGGATGCACCTGCCCATGAAGTTCAAGGCTTAATGAGCTCACCAAACCAATTGGGTGTTCCAATTAATCAGCGCTAAGTAGTTACAGGTATTCAAATCAACAAAATGACAAGGGTGCCCAAATTTATGCACCTGTCTAATTTCGTTTTGATGCAAATTGCACATTTTCTGTTAATCCAATAAACCTCATTTCACTACTGAAATATTACTGTGTCCTTAAGTTATTTGATAGATCAAAATGAAATTGCTGATCCAAACACCCAAATATTTATAAATGACAATCATGGAAATTGTCAGGGGTTCCTAAACTTTGCATACAACTGTACATGGTTCGAATCTCATCTGGTCCCTGCTCAACCTGCCAATATTCTATGGCTGGCATTAGTCTCTAATTTGTCTTTTGTATTCCTTTTTGGCTAGAACTAGGCCATTATCTGAGGCGTTTTTTTTTTTCAATAATAGGCCCAAAAATCTATAGAAGACGATTTGCTTCTTCCAAGCAGTTTCCTAAACTGGAAAGCAGATACAAATGACTATTCACTCTGCATATGTATGCCTGAATTTTGTGATATGCCCGGAGTTCTCCTTTCATATATGGAAAGGAAAAATTATAGTGAAATTAATATTCAACGCCAGGTTTCGAAATATTCATGAATATAGTTGTTTTTACTCACTCATCAAAAGAAGCTTTATATAGACTATTTTGTGTCAGTTCTTTGAATCTTATTACAGATAACACACCTCAAGTCTGAATATCAAAACACCATCATTGTTTAGTGGACTAGAAATCTAAATGGAAATCTAAATAAGAATGGCTGGGATTCCTCCAAGCTGCAAGGAGAACAGCTGGAGAGACGTGCTGAAAGGTTTGGATTTTTCTCAGGTGAGCTATAAAGGGCTGATGTTGTCAGCAAACCCACTCCTCCTAACTAATGTCTAGACATAAGCTTCCAGCCCTGTCCTCAGGGCAGTCTACTCACATTTAGGGAATAAGCCTGGCACAGTGAATATACTAACTAGGGGGCTTAATGTGGTTTCACTAGACAACACTCTGAAGACACTACATGGTGTCCTGCTGTGTAATGATACCTGGTCAAGCTTGATAGAAAAATACTGGAAAACGCCACTGCATATAAAATATCCATTCTGCAAAATGGCTCTTGATTGCTATACTATTAATGTTTATTATCAAGTATATTATATCAATGAGACAATCTAGAAAAAAAAATATATTTTAAACATTCAACAGTTGGTTCTTTCAGTGTCATCCAATACAATAAAACCGTGAAGATATAAAAGTGGGGAGGTTCAGAAGTCATATTAAATTATGACTTTCCTTATTACGACCAAATGGAAATCTAATCAATTTAAATGTTAATTCTCCATCAATAAGATTTGAACGTACAATGATCGCTGGGCAATCAAGTTGAAGAAACCAAATGTGGAAAAAAATGTGATCACTTTCTATCAGATTGCTTGAAGGTGTTCTTGATTTCTGCAGGTTAATGGTAGGTTACCTTTGTTCTTTCAATCACTTTCAATTGTACTAGCGCTCAAAAGCAGTCTGTAAGTGGTTGAAACTGACCGAAAATTGCTGCATGCATGTCCAGACTTAGAAAGCACTATACAGACACACTAGTTTACCAAGCATGGACAGCTCATTTTACACAGTTTCTATTTGCTGATCTAGAACATTTTTTTCTTAAAGTGGTTGTAAAGGCAGAAGGTTTTTTTTTTTTTATGCATTCAGATAAAAAACCTTCTGTGTGTAGCAGTCCCCCTAATACTTACCTGAGCCCCATCTCTATCCAGCGATGTGCACAAATGCCTCGGCCAATCCCTCCTGATTGGCTGAGACGCCGTAGCAGCGCCATTGGCTCAGCTGCTCTCAATTAAAGTCAGTTAGCCAATCAGAAGAGGGGGGTGGAGTCGAACCGCATCTCAGTGTCTGAACGGCTGCTTGCTATGGGGGCACTCGACAGGAGGGAGGGGCCAGGAGCGCCGAAGAAGGACCCGAGAAGAAGAGGAGGATCCGGGCTGCTCCATGCAGGTATAACATGTTTGTTATTTTTAAAGAAAAAAAAAAACGAGACTTTAGTTTCACTTTAAGGCTCTGAACTCTGTCCCTGTTACAGATCCAAATTCTGGTCATCTGCTTAATTCAACACCATAAAAGTACCCGCACTGCGCATAGACATTAAATTAGTTTGTGATACTGTTAAGGGTTATTGGTAATGCCCATCATATTTAATCAATAAGACGATAACAAATGGACGTTGAAATGACTGTATGGCTTATGGCACACAGCAGATTTTGTAGTTCTTTGCTGAGAGATGGATCTATGGGTATTAAAAAAAAAAAGAAAAAAATGATTGTTGATCGCTACTTTTACCCTGACAGTGGTTTCGGCCCTCTTCTGTCTCCCTACTGGTAGTCTGAGAGGATAGCAAGCCTCAATGAAAAACAGCATGTGAAGATTTACACATATCTTTAGATGCCAATATGCAAGGATCTAGTGCTTGCCTAGTATTTAAATATTAATATTTTGCCACCCGCTTAACATTTAGGCGCAGCAGCAAAAGGGGGTGGTGTTTAATGCCCACACGCCACATACGTGTCATTGGTGATTGAGGTTTGTGTGCTCAAGGTGAGCTCACTGTGCATTCTCAGTACAGGGACCAAGCTGTCCAAGACAGCTCTTGGTCCGCAATAACGAATGATAACCTGTGAGAACAGCTCCTGATCATGTGACCACCGACAGCCAATAACAATGATCACTAATCCTTCCTGTCCTCTAAGTGTACAGACCCTATTAAAGGGGATGCGGGGGCTGGGCGGGAAAGGGTTTAAATTGACACTACACTTTTGCTTAGAAATTCTATTCAATTAACGTAAGTAGTACCCTTTATTGCTCTCAGCCTCCTCCAAATCCCCAAATTACTTATTTTTGCTGCGGTGATCAGACTTCCTCTAAAGCCTAGTACACACTACAGTTTTTTTCATGCAACCTTGCGGGTCACAAGAAAAAAGACTGACAACTCAGATCGGGAGCCGCTGTACTAGCCAAGCAAGGTTAGTCCAGCGATCTCCCCGCTGAGCTGTTGTGTTCTTACAAAAGGACGCCCCCCCACCAGAACACTCCGATCAGCGCTCTCTGCTATTGGCTGAGGGCGCAGATCGGGAGTCGGTCGGCTACTGGTTCTCAAGCATACACGCCCGTCAGAAGCCGGCATAGACCAACATAAACATGGGCAGAATGTCGGCCAGTATTTTTGTACCGACAAATTTTACCTGTGTGTACAGGGCTTTAGAGTGTGGTTACTTACATTCTCTATTGTCCCACTGTATGTTTGAACATAACCATCCTTTGTTGTTTGCTCCTGAGATTAAAGTGGTTCTAAAGGCTCAAGGTTTTTAACCTTCATGCATTCTATGCATGAAGGTAAAAAACCTTCTGTGTGCAGCAGTGCTCCCAGTACTTACTTACCTGCACTTACCTGAGCCCCATCTTGATCCAGTGATGTGCACGAGAGCCTCGGCTCTGCAGGGACTCTCCCTCCTCATTCACTGACACAGAAGCGGAAGCCATTGGCTCGCGCTGCTGACAATCACAGCCAGTGAACCAATGAGGAGAAAGCAGGGGCGGGGCCGAGTCATGGCTGTGTGTGTGAATGGACATGCAGAGCCACAGTTCGCAGTTTGGGAACGAGCCTGCTTGGGTTTCCCATTGCAGGGGGAGGGACCATTGAAGAGGACAATACTTGCCTGCTCTCTCTAATGGTAATCGTAATGTAATGGCAATTGTTTTTTTAAAGGATTGCCTTCAATATCACTTTAACGAAGGTCTATGAACTATGGGGTTTGTAGTGTACATAGAGCAGTGCACATCACCACAACTAACATACCTGGTTTGTTTTAAATACATTTTTTTTTTTGTGAAGGGTATTGTTTAGTGTCACTCCAAGTTTTAACTACCCGGACGTGTGACAGGTTTACTTTTCATTTTATTACAAAACAACTGTGAACAGAGGGAAAAAACTGTCACTTGAAATCCTGAACATAGGAAGGAGGTTTTAATTAGTCATAGTGAATGCTTGTGACAAATGCAACACATAACTTATTTTCATCAAGCAGATAATTGGGGTGGTGAAAGACAGAATTGTGTTGCTAAGATCCTGAAATCCCATGTCAGAAAACTACATCCACCCAAAAGCTGGATGACTGTAAAATGTCCATGATGCTGTGTTAGTCACTGAAAACTAGTCTGAGAAGTAGCAGTTTTAGATTTGCAATCAATGAAATACTTGCAATGAATGGTGCTTAAATTTGTTTTAGCTTTCTATCCTGCTTTATTAAAAATAAAAGATGGGAAGCGGATCAGTGCACCTTTAAGAAAAAAAAATGCAATGATCATAAATTATTTAAAATCTTAAATCTTCAGTTAAGCAACATAAAGATATAGCCAAAAGCAATCACTACGCTTCCATTTTCTATCCTGCACTAGTCGAATAGCAAAATATAATTTGTTCCTATTGGCAATTTATATTTCTACCTATATTTTTACCAAGAAGCTCAATAAAAAAAAATCTGAATTCTGATCAAACCAGAGGAACAAAACCAGCATGAGTTATCTTATTAAAGCAAACTTTAAGCCTGGTAATTTATATTCTCAGCATGTAATATAAGTATTCAAAGTTCTACTAGTATAATTGTATGAAATGTAACTTTGTATATTTCAGTCTATACCTCTCTGCATGAAGAAATTATACTTATAGGGGTGTGCTCCATTATGGCTCAATCAGACACATTGTAGTCCATAGTTCCATTACACTACTCACTAAATGGTAGGAGGGAGGTGACTCTGAAGTTGCAGACTATGAATGAACACCTTTGGCACAGCTATTTTGTAGCTTTGCTGGTCCCCAACGTCTCCACTTGTTTTATATTTGCCTATCCCCAATTCAGAGAGATATCACCAATGTGGTTGCACATCCCCTTGTCAAAATCTTATGAGCCGGCCTGTGCAGCAATCTCAACACAAGAGATAAAGAGCTGAATTGCACCAGTGACTAAGTGCATACAACAATGCATCAGCTATAGCAGGGATAAGCAATTAGCGGACCTCCAGCTGTTGCAAAACTACAAGTCCCATCATGCCTCTGCCTCTGGATGTCATGCTTGTGGCTGTCAGAGTCTTGCTATGCCTCATGGGATTTGTAGTTCTGTAACAGCTGGAGGTCCACTAATTGCATATCCCTGAGCTATAGGATTACAAGAAGAGTAAACAATGAAGGTGGCTTTCTCTTTTTTCCTCTATATACAAAAATAGATTTCTCATATTTATTTATTCCATTCACATCAGTCCTTGTCTCCCATACAAGCCAATTTAATATCCTTAGCCCACAAACTAGGACCAATTTCGGAATACACCAACTGCTCTACCAGTATGGTTTTACTTTGCATAAGGAAACCTGAGTACCTAGTCAAAACCACTGAAACACATATAAACTCTATGCATGTCCTTGGTGGTATTCAAAACCAGGACCAAAAGCTATATGCCAGGGATACCAAACAGCCATCAAGTGGCCTAAATAGATACGGTAATTGTTTCTCTTTAGGTTGAATGGGAAGTCAGCAACAGACCAAAACAAAACAATCAAGCACAGAAACAAAGTAAGAGCGTCTAAGAAAAAGCATGAAGGAGCACTTGAAGAGCCCAAAAGGAGCACCTAAAAGAACTCAAGGAAAAGCACCTAAAAGAATGCAAGAAGGATCACCTAAGGAACCTAAGAAGGAAAACCTAAAAGGATGCAAGAAGGAGCACCTAAAGAACCTGAAGAAGGAAAACCTAAAACAATGGAAGAAGGAGCACCTAAACAACATAAGAAGGAAAACCTAAACTAATGCAAGAAGGGGCACCTAAAGAACCTTAGAAGGAAAATCTAAAAGAATGCAAGAAGGAGCACCTAAAGAACCCGACGAAGGAAAACCTAAAGGGATGGAAGAAGGAGCACCTAAAGAACCTAAGAAGAAAAACCTAAAAGAATGCAAGAAGGGGCACCTAAAGAACCTAAGAAGAAAAACCTAAAAGAATGCAAGAAGGGGCACCTAAAGAACCTAAGAAGGAAAACCTAAGAGAATACAAGAAGGAGCACCTAAAGAACCTGAAGAAGGAAAACCTAAAAGGATGGAAGAAGGAGCACCTAAAGAACCTAAGAAGGAAAACCTAAAAGAATGCAAGAAGGGGCACCTAAAGAATCCAAGAAGAACTCATAAAAGGACAGAATATGAAAAGGTAATCACTGTGTGTATGGTTTTAAGAAAATGATGAAAATCATTAGGAAATTATCATTTTGAAATTGTTATGTAAGGGTATGCATTGATAAAAACTGTATATGAAGATCACAAGACTGAAAAACATACTTTCTGACGAATTATAAGATTGTTGTTAAAAATGCAGATTTCTAATCTTTTTAGAACACACCTCTCTCTAATTGACCAAGACTGCAAGATTCAGCCTAACATAATCTGTAATGAACATCTGACTGTATAAATGCACTCCTTGCAAATAATGAAACTGCACATAACTGCTTTAGCACAAAATGGATGAATATATTAACACACCATACCAAACAATGTTACGTTTACTGGGCATTACATGCTTCATTTTATTAATATCAACCAACTGCAAAGACGTAACCCTCGGAGGGAGCTAAATGAAGAAGTCTTTTCAGCACAGTATCTAGGAGCAAACTTGTTCAGCATTGCCGTGTATTTATTTTCTTGGGAGTTTCTCAACATAAAATGCTGATTTCAGAAAAACAACTGCCAAAATGTCTGGCCAGCTGTACCTCAGTAGCGTATCAAAGAATAAATATAAAAAAGTGGAAACAAGAAGATGACTTCTGCACTGGATATGTAAAAAAAATAGCTTTCATATCACTGTCATGCTGAGATTCTGAATCATGAATCCATTATATGGATGTAAAGTGATACACTCCAGACTCCTAACACCGCAGAACTGGATGATAAAGAAGGTTTTGTTAACACACTCGTTTTTTTAGGATGAGCTAAAGAGGTTTTTTGAGGTTATCAGCAGCTTTCTTTTTTGTAGCCAAAAGCTAGAGTTGGCTGCTTTGTGTACATTGTGTTCTATGCAGGCTGCTTGTTGGTTTGCGCATCCTCTTATCAGACATGGAGTCGTATTTGTGATGCCTTATTTTTCTCACCAGCTGGTCTCGGCGTATGTGTGTGTCAGTTGTAGTCTGTGCGGTCTGTCTCTCAGCTGCTGGGTGATATATAAATAGACTGTTCATACACTGTGTTGTCTCACTAAAGGGATTTCCCATGCATGGCGCTCTGCAATATCTGCCCATTCTTCAGATACTGGATCCTTGGAGTAGTACAAGAGATGACCTAGGAGGTTATTCTTCCACGAGTGTATTTTAAGCTGCTGTAGACTAAAAAATCCCCCTCAATTTTTGGTGCATCCCTAGCAAATGCTCAGAAACAAAAAAAAAGATAATGGGAAAATCTAAAATAAAAGGTTTATTGGTGTTCTTTGAGCAATAGTTCAATCACAAAGTCTACTTTTCATTTTAGAATTATTGGATGTAAAATGCCGATGTATGGCAAAGATTCTTCACCTTCCTACATAATAATGCAGGTACCAACTGAGCCTAGTATCTCACAGATTGGCCATACATCTGGTGTCTGGGTTTTCCTTGCTCCAAAGTACAGGAGACTACACTTACACAAAGCTCCAAACAAAACTTAAAATCTCCGGATCTTAACTTCAAGAGTCACATATATCTTCTACCATAGGTATGGCTGCAGGCATCTCTTAAAGTGGCTGTAAACCTCGGACATGAATTATGAACAAAGCATATCCCTCTATAGTACTTGTCTCAATTAAAGTGGTGTGTATAAGGCTTACCTGTAGGTGCCCTGCATATCTCCTAAACCTGCACCGTTTAGGAGATATACAGTGTTCTGGATGTGCCAACGTCATTTCGGCACATGCGCAGTGAAGAAATGGCCTCTGTGCCTTTCCTTCACTGTGATCGTGCTGTGACTGGCGGCTCACGTGACTCCGGCCAGTCACAGAGCCGGAGTCGCGGCCCCGGAGGGAAGAGGGGCTGAAGATGGGCGCTGCCAGCACAGGGGACATTTCTGGACATCGCCGGCTTCGCTTACAGGTAAGTGACACATAATGGGCTACTATGCAATGCAGGGGAATAAAGACGAAGTAAACCCCATCAGGGTTTACTTCCTCTTTAAAATCACCAAGTGTCACTTTTGTCTGCTGCTTTGTTCCTCTGCTATCAGAATGAATCACTTCTGACAAGCTTTCCTGACACCAAGAGAAAAAAGGTGACTGAGGAAGGATCTGCGGTGGATTGACAGCCTCAGCTCTGTTCTGGGGTGAAGAGAGATGTGTCTCTTCCCTCCAATCAGCTGTCAGAGCTCTCCTCACTGAACTCTGCAGAGTGTAACTTCAGCTCTCTGCCCCCTTTTTTTCTGAACTCTCAGGCAAGCTTTATAAATCCATCATTTTAAATGAATGTAGAGAAGACTGCAGATATACAGATACTACTAATGTAGGAGGATTTGTTTAATCTTTGTGTATCACCTGAAGATACTCCCTTTACTGGGTGCACGTAAGGGTTCACAACCACTTTAACCACTTCCGGACCGCCGTACGTCGTTTGACGGCGGTACTTTGAAGTGGAATACCGTTGTTATGGTAGCAGATGGCTACCATAACCCCGGTATCTTTTTTTTCAGGAAGCGATTCTGCGTCAGATAAAAGTGATCTTAGCGGCGGATTCGCCGCAAGATCACTTTTATCAGCGGCGGGAGAGGTGCCCCCCCCCTCCCGCCGCTTTCCGGTCATCTCCGCCGCTTACCGGACCCACCGGCAGCGGCGGAGATGATCGCGTCCTTCCCCCCAGTGTCCGTGAGCCGAGTGAGCGGCTGAAGCTGCTCACCCGGCTCCATAACATGGCTGGGCGGAAGCTACGTCACAAGTAGCTTCCGCCCAATGCTCTTAAAGGGGACATTTTTTTTTCCCCCTGCCATTTTTTTCAAAATTTTTTTTTTTTTTTTTTTTTTTTTAATGCATTTTAGTGTAAAAATGAGATCTGAGGTCTTTTTGATCCCAGATCTCATATTTTGGAGGTCCTGGCATGCTTTTTTCTATTACAAGGAATGTTTACATTCCTTGTAATAGGAAAAAAAGTGATCAAAAAATTTTTTTTAAAAAAGAAAGTTGTAAAAATAAAAAATTAAAAAGTAAAATACATAATTAAAAAAAAAAAAAAAATTTAAAGCGCACCGTCCTTGCGAGCTCGCGCGCAGAAGCGAACGCATACGTAAGTCCCGCCCACATATGAAAACGGTGTGCAAACCACACATGTGAGGTATCGCCGCGATCGTTAGAGCGAGAGCAATAATTCTAGCCCTAGACCTCCTCTGTAACGCAAAAATGCTAACCTGTAGAATTTTTTTAAACGTCGCCAATGGAGATTTTTATGTTGCAAAGTTTGTCGCCATTCCGCGAGCGGACGCAATTTTGAAGCATGACATGTTGGGTATCATTTTACTCGGCGTAACATTATCTTTCACAATATGTAAAAAAATTTACCTAACTTTACTGTTGTCTTATTTTTTAACGAAAAAAAAAATTGCGCTTTTAAGACCGCTGCGCAAATACGGTGTGACAAAGTTTTGCAATGGCCGCCATTTTATTCTCTAGGGTCTTAGAAAAAAAAAATATATAATGTTTGGGGGTTCTAAGTAATTTTATAGCAAAAAAACCTGTTTTTAACTGATAACCTCCAAACTCCAAAAAGAGGCTCGGTCTTAAAGTGGTTAAGCACACAGTTCTTCAGCCCCCTTTAATAGGTCAATGGTTCTCAATCATCTTTGAATTCTGGTTCCTTAGTCGCCTCTCCTCCCAAAGTCCATTTCTCTGTTCTCCCCTCCTGTAAAGTGATTTCAAAGTGCTCACTCTCCCAGTTTGAGAGGTGAAGTATAGAGGCAGTTATAGCAGCCTGATATTATGATTGATACAGGTACTATGCTTGCTTTAATTTTTTTTCATTAAATAGGAATACATCTGGTTATTGTGTTTTATATTGGTCTAGTATTTGGATCCAACTCCCTATATCCAACACGTTTTTGGTTTAAAACACAGCTGCATATGCTGTGATGACCATTCAGGCCATGAAAAGAACTCTGCCTTAGGGCCCCATAATACCCATTTTGCATTAATGGGTTAATTAATTACCAAATAAAATAAAAAAATTATACCAAAGTGTTACATCCTGGCATACAACTGTATTACTGTAGTACCACTATACTGTATCATTTAGAATTGGGCAGCACAGTGGTGTAGTGGTTAGCACTTCCACCTAGCAGCATCATGGCCGCTGGTTCGAATCCCAATCACGGCACTACCTGTCTGGAGTGTGCATGTTTTCCCTGTGCCTGCGTAGGTTTCCTCCCACACTCCAAAGACATGCTCGTAGGTTATTTGGCTCCTGCCTGAATTGGCTATAGTATATGTATGTATGAATGTGAGTTAGGGACTTACGATTGTAAGCTCTTTGAGGACAGGGACTGATGTGAATGTACAGTAAGTATTACAAGCACTGCACAATTTGCTATATAAAAATACCTGTAATTAAATAAAATTTAGAAATGAGCTCTAGGACTGTTGCATGAAGTGTACTGTACTGGGAATGTCATTCTTCTACAGGTGGCATCCCATGACACCCAACCTGCCTTTTGTAAGGGCACACATTTATATCCACTAATGTGTAAAGCTTCAGGTGTTCTTATACAAGAAGCACCAGAACACTAAGCAAAAAACTCTAGGATGCATATATAAAAACATCACTTTATGCTTAATAAGTAAAGTTTGAAATCGTGTGACAGCAGTTTTGTATAAATAATACACTTCCTCTGCAGCAGGAACAGTTGGTGTGTCTCTATAGGGCTTCATTCAAAACCTCAATTACAGCAGATTTCCTACAGAGACCAATTATTTAGAATACAGAGCACATTTATACCAACATAGCAAATTTATGCATTAAAAAATACATCTAGGGAAGATACAGAGCTAAAGCCAAAAAAACTGATTACAGGGGGAAAAAAAGAGAAAACAAAAATATATTATTTTTCATTCTGGTCTTTATCATGGTGCTTACTGTACAAGGTGCATCTTACAACATGGGGCTTCATTAGCAGAAAATACACCACTGCTTGGGCTTAATGGGTTATTGCTTCCACTTACTTAAGTTTTGCTACAGCCAGCAAGGTTTTGTGCAATGCCAATGGGATAAATAGTTTATCTTGCATAAGCATTTTTAATTAAAGTGGAAATTCAGTCATTTTTTCATCTTTCCATCTATTAAATCCTCTGCCCTTGTTGTTCTAACTTTGCATAGTAAAGCATGTTTTTTCTGCCAGTATACCTTATACAGCCCACTTCTTGTTTATTGGCTGGAAACATGCCTAGGCTTATGGCATCAAGCACAGCTCTCTCTCTCAGTCTCGTGAAAGTTTGCCAGGAAGGGAGGAGAGATGAGTCATAAGAGGGCCAATGAGAGCTGCAGAGCTGGAGCTGTGTGTCTGTGTAAATCCAGGAAGTGAACATGCAGCAGCTTCAGCTGCCCACAGTTAAAATGGATGCAGCTAGACTCAGAGGAGGGAGATTTCTGCAGCATATTTGGCAAGTACAGTATATATAAGATAATATGCAAAGTGATTGGAGGGAAGCTTCAGAATGGCAAAAATGTGTTTATTACAAATTATGTGAGCAAACTGCAGTTCCTCTTTCAATAAAATAAATTAGGAGTGTGGTGCTGGTAAAAGTGATGATAAAGTGTAAGCTCATTCAAAGTGGTCCGGTTCACACCATGAAATGCACAGGAACATGCTGTGCATTCCTGTAGGATTCATATGCGCTCCAGGTGCAGTGTGATTTCAGCCCATTCATTTGCATGCACTAAAAAACGCACAGTTCCCAATGATAAAATGAGGTGAGGTATCCTGGGACTTACCCGACTTTAGTGTGACGTGGACCTCGCGTATACTTAGGATGTCCTTACGTGTCGTACAAGGACACGTAAAGTACCACACTTGGCCTGGTGAAACTTACTCGAATGTGAAATAGTAGTGAAAATGGTCGTGGTGTGAGGATTAAATAAAATAACTTTCTCCTTGACGTCAAACGAGTGTATTAAACATTATTTGTGTAAAAACGGTAAGACTTCGAAGGGAGGTTAGTGAAACGTATAATAGAATATATATGACATGAACGGTTTATACGACGTCTTTAGAGGGAGGAGACTCAGATCGACGTAGGTAAAATTGACACCCGTCGACTTCGACGACGTAC
>BLSH010427959.1:178391-189737 GCA_018402905.1 Glandirana rugosa | reverse complement strand
GGTGATGGGACCCCCCCCCCCCCTTTTTTTCCCTTCTCTCTCACCTTACCTCTTCCCCCTACACTTGTTTATGACTTCTACTGGGGTTTTTTGATGCTTTCCCACTTAAAAAAAAACACAGCAACCGGCTTTGAACACGGTGCAGGAATAGCACACAGAAAGTTGGTTTCATGCACCGCGTTCTGGTGTGAACAGGCCCTGAGGCATTTTGTGGACCCTGGCAAACCAAACATATTGACTCTACACATCTCTGTGGTCTCCTCTTCTATCCTCTGGAACTCCCTTGCCCTAGTATGTCTGGTCAGCTCCTACCCTGTCCCCCTTTAGGCGATCCTTGAAATCTCACCTATTCAGGGAAGCCTACCCCACCTCCACCTAAGAACTGTACCTGAGTCGCCCCCATCAGATCATCTCCCGCAGCTATAACCTTTTGTACCACCTCCCCCTCCCTTTAGATTGTAAGCTCCATGAGCAGGGCCCTCCTTCTCCTCCTGTATAGAACTGTATTGTAATTGTACTGTCCCCGTTATATTATAAAGAGCTGCGTAAACTGCTGGTGCTATATAAATCCCGTATAATAATAATAATTTTTTTTCCTGGCCCATTTGCAATAAAACCCCATAGACTGAAATGAGGCGAGTATAAAGGCTTTTGCCAACAGGTTTTTGTTCTCTTCAAACTTTATTTTGCATTCCCACACAAGTCTGAAAGAATACAAAACTCAGTGGAAGCAAGCCAGTTGCACTTGTTAATGAATTCTGAATGACCTAAGAGGTGTCTCAAACTGAGGTCACACCAATGCTATCAACACAAGCCCAAAAAGTGGGCTTCATATAGACACTGTCATGGCCAAGCTGACAAAGCCTTTTCAAGGCACCAGACTGGCCATAGTTGAAAAGGTAAAATGATCCCCTGGTGCAGGGGTAGGCAACCAGTAGACCTCCAGCTGTTGTGGAACTACATTTCCCATGAGGCATTGCAAGGCTGGCAGTTACAATTACTCCCAGAGGCATGATGGGACTTGTAAGCTGGAGGGCCCCAGGTTGCCTACCCCTGCCCTAGTGCTTTTAACACAAAAAAGCTTCAATGAAAAGGTAGGGGTCTCTTAATATATTGTGCATTGTATTTATATACTTAGAACTGGTCAATTACGTCATTGGCCTAGACCAGGGATCTCCAAACTTCAGCCCTCCAGCTGTTGAGGAACTACACGTCCCATGAGGCATTGTAAGACTCTGACATTCGCAGACATGGCTAGGCATGATGGGAATTGTAGTTCCTCAAGAACTGGAAGGCCATAGTTTGGAGACCTCTGGCCTAGACCATTGTCTTTTAGGAGAAAAGGGGAAAGCTGCTGAACCCTCATAGAGAATGTTTCTGCATTTCTTTTCAGAATTCCTTGGTCATGTCTACATGGAGCTAATCCTGCTATACACGTTGCCATCAGCTATAATCCCACTAATCCAAAATCAGATAGCCATCCAGTGTAGTCTGTATCTATGCGTTTGGCTTAAAACAATACGTTTAGCCCTACATATGAAAAAAAAACCTTGGTTTCTCGGGAAGTTCATCCAGGTGGATACCGGCCACCAGTACAGGTCGGGCCAGTACATGTGAGTTCCACTAATGTAGTCAGGCAAAAAGTATACAATAGTTTCAGACAAAGCCCCTACAGATTTTACAAAGCAGACAGCAATATAATACTCCAAAATGAGAAAATTTTGTTCTTTTCAGACACAGTCTCGTGATACGATCCAGACAAAGAATAAACTAGAAAATCATGGAAATAAAATAAATAAAATCTGCCAGTTACATTTTCCAGTTCCAGGTTACAATAACATATCCCTGACGTGGAGCATGAGATCTTGTGGTAATGATGAAACACCTTTTTTCATGCCTGAATATTCCGCTCCATTAATAAACAAGTCTTAGTCAATCAGTGACTATAATCCACAAAGACCTTAACCAAAACAGCCTCTGGGATCTGGGTTAAGCTCTAGTCATATATCATTTGTAAGGGGCTTTGCTGGTCCCCAACACCAGGGACTCAGACTAAGCTTAAATCACAATGCATGTTTCTACAGCCAATTTTTGGATCAGTCAGTCCCCAATACCATGGAGCTGTAAAATCATATGTTTCTCAACCTTTTTTGTTCACCTTTGTCCTTTAGCCGAGTGCCAGAACCATGACACTTTCAAAGAACTCTCAGCCTTCCAATGATCCGATAGAAGTGGTGCCCTTTTTATGAAATGTTTACTGGTGATTAAGATTAATATCAGTATAAATGTATATGAATGTTATCAGAACTGTTCCACAATAACCAAAACAGTTTGAAACTTGCAATATAAAATTACGTAAAGAAGTAAGTATGACTCTAACTGGAGGCTGCAAGTAGAACCTGTAGGCCACAGTATACATAATTGCTCAGGGGAGGTGAGGAGGAAAGAAGAGGCATACTAACCAGAGCACCATCATTCTATCTTTTCTTTAATTACATGAAATCTTGCACAAATAATTAAAGCAGGTTATAGTGTGAGCATTTTTAGGCAATTTTGAGAAAGGTTTCATGTATTTTCAACCTTCGGCAGTTTTGACCAATGAAAAGAAGTATCATCTGTGACATCAAGTGTCGTCATCATAAAATGCTAAATACATCAAACATAAAATGAAATATCAATAAGCAAATCAAAATGTAGCAATCAGTCCTATATAGTGAAGACATTTTCCCATATAGTTCCTAAAATAAACACATGCTTCCACA
The DNA here is from genome assembly GCA_018402905.1 of Glandirana rugosa. Classification (NCBI taxonomy): domain Eukaryota; kingdom Metazoa; phylum Chordata; class Amphibia; order Anura; family Ranidae; genus Glandirana; species Glandirana rugosa. Next base: position 186,975 of record BLSH010427959.1, on the reverse strand, counting down.
ATCCCAAGTTCCCACAGGTAAGGGAAGCCTAAATCCCAGTGTTTTAAATACTCTTCACACCAATGAACCCCTGATGAAGTCCCGTGATTGGTGACGAAACATGTGGGGCTGGGCTAGGTGATGCCAGAGCTGAGAACCGGAAGTGCGGCAGTACTATGTACGGTTTAGTCCCAAAAAACTTTTTATACAAAGCGAGTTTAATATGTTAATAAGTGAGTGTGATTTTAAATAAAGTGCTTGGTGATAGTTAATACTACACTATGGTAGCTTCCTTGTGGCTCTGAGTTTATCCCATAGACCAGAGGTAGGCAGCCTCAGCACTCCAGCTGTGGTGAAACTCCAAGTTCCATGATACATTGCAAGACCCTGACAATCACAGGTATGACTCCTAGAGGCAGAGGCATGGTGGGATTTGTAGTTTCAATACAGCTGGAGTGCCGAGGTTGCCAACCCCTGCAATAGACGATCAACAGCAGTGCAGCATAGTTTAAAGAAAAAGGACATTGTGAGCAGATGGGCAAGTGGAGAGACCAATACCACAGAGGGGCTTTGCTATATTAACCCCAGGAGGTTGGGGAAGCACTGTTGAACTATTTTATTCATAGGTCATTACTGCAAGGTAAGGACATCCTTAGGCGGCCATACACGGAGCAAATTTCTTTCCTGCAATCATGGGTCACAGGAAATAAATTTGCTCGATTCCCCCTTCAACGCAGTGTTGATGCGGGAATCCCTCCTGCTGAGCCATTTTCTTTTTCCCGCGGGGGAAAAGACTATTGCAGCTGCTAGCAATAATCACAGGTAACACCTGGCATGTTGGTTTGTACCCAAATTGATTGATCGATCAACTTGGTACATTCAGCCTGCCCATACACGATTTGGACCGCGTATGGTCATTGTTTGAGGTGGTGCAGTGTGGTGTGAACAGTATTTACAGCACTGGGGTTCAGGCTTTACTTACCTGTGGGAACTTGGGATTGTGGAAGCACGCATTTATTTAAGAGACTATATTGGACATATATGGGTCAATTTCTTCACTATATAGGACTGATTGTTACCTATTGATTGGTTTATTAATATTTAAGGTATTTTATGTTTGATGCATTTGCAATATGTTTAAATAAGCACATTAGACACAGTGACAAGAAATTATTCATTTTTCAGCAGTGCAACACATATTATATTTACATTTTGGTGGTGAACACACACTGGGGTGTCTGCAGCAGCTGGATTTCACTTTATTTCACTTGTTTAATAGTGCCAGTGCATAAGTATTTTTTCATTTCCCGGCTGAAAAATGCACTAATACAATGGTGTAATGCATTTTTAGGTGCTCCAGTTTAAGCCTACAGGGCCAAGAAAGCCCAACAGTTTAAGCCTATAGGGCCAAGAAAGCCCAACAGTTTAAGCCTATAGGGCCAAGAAAGCATGATTCTGGGGGGGGGGCCCCCCCCCCCCCCCCAAAAAAAAACATGCTCCAGTGTAAATGTGTAGCTCAGTATAGAATTGGAATCTAAATTTTGAACATTGTCGTGCTTAAAGAAATGCAACAAATCTCTTGGATGCTAATTGGGGCTTACATGGGTAGCCAAGAGAAGAATCATTGACCAAACTGAAAATGGCTTAGAGATAGCAAGGTGCCGTTTGATCTGCCAGTAATAATTCTATTCTGCTCCAACAATTAATCTATTAATATGTTTAATAGATTCTTTAAATAAAAGACAGCAGTTTATTGTATGAGCCATATCTTTGATTGATGACACACTGGCAATGCATGTGGGCAACTAGAAGCGCATGCTATACTGACCAGGGGATGGTATGTGATCCTTCAAGATGCCACAGGTTTGCTTTAAATCCTAAACATCAGCTAAATAGGAATATTTAAAACAAAAAAAAAAAAGAAAAAAAAAAAAGATTCCTACTGCTACAGCAATGACTATTGTTCAGGTAAACTTGTTGAAATTGTTTAATCTTTTGTTTTCGATGCAATTAGATCAGGCAATTGGGCTACTCTTGCTCAAACAGATTGACTTATTTGCCAAGATTCTCTCACTTGATGAGAGATGCTGTGGACTCATTACCAATAATTACTGGATAAGATACAAATATATGTGATTAAAGACTCTCTGCACTAGTAGTGGAACAAGTGTCTGGGCAATGCGACTGCAATACATCATTTAACAAGAAAGATAGGAGGCGATGTGAGATGTCCTCATACATATGCATGAGAGCCTAGCATGGATGCTGATAAACAAATTAAATGCTATTGGGTCATTTATGTGAAAAATTGGGGATAGCTTATGTATATGGCTTAAGCCATTAGTGCAATGTATAGTAATCGGTCAAGGCAAATTAACACATTCAGGCTATTGTCCTATTATTCAATAGAAGAACGAGCAGGGACCTGAACACCATTCTTCTTTGAAAAACTTGAACTTACAGTCACCCTGCTGGATCCTTTCTTAGGGCAAATGAAAAGTATTTATGAATCAATGATAATTGAGCAAGCAACCTGCAACGTGGTATTCTTATGCAGAGAAAGCTTACTGTTGCTTGGAGTAAGTGAAAACATGGATTGATAATAGCAGACATGCCCTATTGCAGTATGCAAAGCACCACAGTAGTCTTAAAATGATGATATGATGCAGGCAATATTTAACAACAGTTTATAGTTCTATCTTTCAAGGACTCTATAGGAGAGATACTTATACTACCTAGGCTCTGCACATCTCCTGATGCCTTTCCACTTAACCTAACACACAGGGGCGACTTGTCAGGTGACAAGCAGCCTCCATGTGGAGCAATGGAACCGTTCTAATAGGAGCGACTTAAGTCGCTCCGACTTCGAAAAAGGTTCCTGTACTACTTTGGAGGCGACTTGCATTGAGTTCGATTGCATAAGTCGTTTGCAAGCCGCGCTGAAGTTGCGCTGTGTTGGGTCGCACTGAATCGCCCTGCAAGTCGGATCGCCCTGTGTGAACCGGCTCTTATTCCATTGTTATTAAATAAGAATAAGGGAAGTAAACAGGGCTTTCATTTTTATCCCATAGTTTCAGGATAAAATTCAGATTTATTAGTAATACAGTAAAGGATTAGTTTAGCTGGTTAGAGATTAAGTTTTGCAGCTAAATAAAACAAACATTATTTAACACAGAAAGAGCAACTTTTTTTCAAGAATAAGTCCCCCCCCGGACTTCTCCAAGATTGCATTGGGGGAGGGGGGGGTCTGTCTGGGTTCCATGTAGGGTAAATAAATATGGCATTTGCTTGCGTCATGGTGATGTGTTTAGATGTACGGGGTGATGTTTAAAGTGGTTGTAAACCCTTTCAAATGCACAGTGAAGTGAGGAGAGTGGATTGGAGGGAAGGGACACACCCCTTTACACAGCATGCAGGAAAAGAGCTGAGGCTGTCAATCACAAGCTGTGTGCTGGAGCTCCCTCCCATGTCACCTTTTTTCTCTTGGTGCCAGTTAAACTTCATGCTGATAGCAGAGGGGCAAGGCAGCAGACAAAAATGATACTTCGTGTTCTGGTTTGAGAAAAGTACACACATATTAAATATATATGTGTATATATATATATATATATATATAAATATATAGGGATATGCTTTGTTCATATTTCATGTAAGAGATTTACAGCTACTTTCAGTCTCGGTTCACTATGAGGCGACTTGTCAGGCGACCTAGTCTCCTGACAAGTCATGCTCCATTCAGTGCAATGGAACAGTTTTAAATGGAGTGACTCAAGTCGCTTCGACTTAGAAAAAGGTTCCTGTACCTTTTGGGGGCGACTTCGATTCACTTCTACTAAAGAAGTCGTTTGCAAGCCGCGCTGAAGTCGAGCTGTTCGGGGTGGCTTCAGAGTCAGGCGAATGTGAATCGAGACCAAGTTATTCTCCTGCATGTCTCTATGCATGTGCAACAATGTATTTTACTATCCCCATGCATACACAGTGTTATGTACATATTTTTACTTCCATGCTCTGCAATACTCCCAAAAATAAGGTGGCAAGATTCTGCGGTAGTGACTGGTCTGTGCTGCCACTACTGCATGTTAAGAATCTAGCAACTATGTTGGCAAGATCCTGTGCATGCCTTCTCACCACTCTGCCATCCTCCTGCTCTTATCATTCTGCTACCTCCATCTCACCACTGCCACCCATTCTGAGCCCACTTGCTTATAACTCTGATGCATGCCCACCCCTGCTTACCCTGCCACTCACCACACTGCTGCACAAACTCAACACTTTGCTGTCCCCTCTTTCTCTCTCTACACTGTCACACTTCACCAGCCACCCATATTCCACCCTCCACCCCCCCACACCTCTCTTCCTCCTTCCCAAATTTACCAGCACAGTTACAGCAACACCCCCTCCCTAAATAGAAGTTCTGTAATAAGCAAAATTTTGCTAGCTTTATATTAGAGGTTTCAACAGAAAAAGTGGTATTAACATGTAAAAGTCTGGCGGGACGGGACCGCCCCCATACACTCAGGTGGACAGAAACGCATTTAGGAATAATGGGAAGGAGATCTTGCTATTGAAGAGATATAAGGGGCCAGGGGCAAATACTAGGGGCTCCACCTATAGGTATAACATCACTTTTGGGTGGCCTGGCCATTAAAGTGGAAGTTCACCCTAATACTAAAATCTCTAAATCTACTGACATCCACGATCTAAGACTAACCTACCTAGCCCTGTAAAGAAGAAATCCGTATACATACGCTGACGCTGCTCTGCTCTGGTCTCCAGCGGTGGAAGCTCTGAAGAAGAGACTGCCAACAATGGCTGAGAAATGCCTGGAAAAAGACATCACCCATAGACTTACTATGGGGCTTCCGTTGTCGGCTGCCTCTTCTGTACAGAGAAGCTGCCGTTGACAGCTCAGCGTGGTACCGGACCAGAGCTGTATGTATAGCGATTTCTTCTCTACCGGGCTACATAGGTTAGACTTAGATTGGATGCCTGTAGATTTACAGATTTTAGTGTTAGGGTGAACTACTATTTTAAAATAAGTAAAGAAGACTATGTGCTGCATGTGAAATCAAGTTCACTTTCTAAAATACACTAAAAATTTAAGATGTGAGGATAGTTCGAATAACATAAACCATAAGAGCCGGTTCATAGAAGGGCGATCCGACTTCAAGGGCGACTCTGAGCCGCCCCGCACAGCGCGACTTGCAAATGACTTCTGTAATAGAAGTCAATGCAAGTCGCTTGAAGTTGCCCCCAAAGTGGTACAGGAACCTTTTTGTAAGTTGGAGCGTCTCAAGTCGCTCCTATTAGAATGGTTCCATTGCAATGCATGGAGCACGAGTTAGCCGCCTGACAAGTCGCCCCTGTGTGAACCGGCTCTAAAGGAAAATGTATTTAATATACAGAGGATAAACAAATATAACATTTTACACATAAAAGAATGATATATCTTTACCATAATAATGATGCAAAAAAAAGCTCAAATAAATAGCCTTACTTTTTCAGGGAACAAGGAGTAGTTAGTTTATATTAATAAAAAAACAAAAAAAAAAAACAAACTAAGAATATGGGATAATAGAGTTTTTAATGACTAGACAAAATTATGAAAATTGGTTGACCAAGAAAAGTCACATTTCTTTATAGGAGGCTGAACCGCTAAAAATATTCAAGTTAATGGCATTTGGCTAAATTGTCTAAATTATATTGTATTACAATAAATTGGATCTGGGCAATACATAATAAAGTATAAAACAAGCTTTGGAACAGATGTGATCACCACCACATGACTTCATTTTCCATCCTGCGTGTGCGATACCCAGGACTGTCTTTCACCATATACTCGTGTGATGATTAGTACAGAATAAACATGGAATGCCCAAAATGTGACCCCTTTATGAGTTCCTTAATTAATCACACTACTAACAGCAGAACTGCTTAGCAAATTAAGTTATCCTTTAACTAGTGCACTACTCAGCTAACCTAACCATGTGTTCCCTCTATGATGTATAGTAACAGAACTGTTAATGGATAACCCAACTAAGTTCAGCCGAGTAGTTACATAGAACTGACTTTTAAGGAAATATTATACCGGGGTATAACTATACTAGTTCAAATTCATACATTTTTATTATAAAAATTAGAATTCATGGAAAAAAAATTCTATGGCAAATTGGTCATTTTAAGTGCTATGTATGTAGATCACATCTAACAATCTTTTCCCTCCAGCCCTATACCAAACATTGACTCCCATAAGAGGTGTACTGGATTCTTTTATTCAAAAAGGTATACCATTTTCTCTTTTCATCTTTTTCAAGAAGTCAATCCTGATGGAATACAGAACGGGCAGGCTAGATAAAAACTCCATGCATTTCTTGCATGAAACTGAAATGTTGCATATAATGGATTACATAGTTACATATAGTTACAAAGTAGGTAAGGTTGAATAAAGACAATAGTCCATACAGTTCAACCTGTGTAGGTGTACGTGTGTCGATAATCATTTCCCATATCCCTGTATGTTGTGTTCTTTAAGATGCACGTCCAAGAGTCTTTTAAAAATATTGATTTTTACGACACCACCAATCGTGGAAGAGCGTTCCACATCCTTATTGCCCTGACAGTGAAAAACCCCCTGCGCAGCTTATGGTTAAGCCGCTTCTCCTCCAATCTAATTGTGTGGCCCCGTATCCTCTTACACTCCTTGAGACCTAGGGAATGTGTGTGTGCTGCTCAGGCTCGGTGGTGAGGGGTATGTAGTCAATGATTCTGCAGGTGCTGCTCGAGTGCTGACAGGGGATGGAACCCATCCTGGTTCCTGTAAGACTTCAAAGAACAATGGGGTAACCCCTAAGAGTTGCACATCTAGGTATCTTGGAGTGGTGAGTAGAGTGGCAACCTCAGCATGGACTCCAACCAGGCCACACTCCTAACACATTTCACTCTGCCCCCTGGAGTTTAGTCATGGTGATCCCCATGACTAAGGTAAGGTAACTTGAGTGGCTGGCAGGATTTAGAGGGAGGTGAGAGGCATGGGAAATATTATAGACTTTGCCCGGAGTTGGGCTTTAACGACTGTATATCTCTCTGTTACACAGGTAAAATAACTGAATACTTAATGAAGCTTAATGAAGCTACAGCCAATGAGCTAGCAGGACTCTTAGAAAATCCAAAGAAGTAGAAAGTTGTGTTACTGTGGGAAGATGTGTTTGACACCGCACATAAAATGCTAAAGTGCAGCTAATTAATTGTTAAGCCCCCTAACAGGCCTAACCAGCTCTCTCTTTCTAATCAAATGCCAAGTGTTTTGTAACAGCAGTACAAAAGACAGATTTGTCTTGCACAGAGAAAACAGAAAGCAGAAGGATTAGAATTTAACCATGTCCAAACTCATAGATGCCATTAACATAGCAGATCAGACCTCAAGAAAGCAACACATTTGTCTATTTGCAGAGGCACAAGTAACGCTAATATGAAATGGGGAGGGGGGTCTTGTAGCTTAAAGGGATTTTCCACTTTTTTTGAGAAGTAGATAAATGGCTCAGACCTATGTACACAGGAGCCCCCCCCCCCTTATCCCCAATACTACACCCTAACATGCAACAAAAGGCCATTGACTTATTATGTAAGCTGGCTTTGCATGCTCAGGCTGCCCATACCTGGGCAGGTCTCTCATTAGTGATTGGAGATAAAAGAAATGCCTGCCATTAAAATGATTGGCAAGGGATCGTAAACATTGCCTTTAGGCATTATGGATGATCTTAGGGTGGAAGAGGTAGCCAAACAAGCTATAGTCAGGGCTTTGTTTCGGGTCCTGCGACATTGCAAGTCTACTGAATCCCCCTTGTGGAAGGAGTGGGTGGGTTGCACAAATGGGCATGATATTATGCCTGGAGAAGTTTATCTTCCAACATAGAGGACAGGACGCCCAGGCAAATTCCAAGCAGTATGGTCTACTTGGTCGGATACGCCGATGCTATCTCTGGTTGATCTAATTCTGGATGGAATTAGGTGACTAGATATATCAAGTGCTATATTAAGGAGTGTGTGGAGTCGATAATAAAAATAGGAAATTGTACAGATGCCTATGTTGACCTGAAAACTGTGTTGATATACAGACGTGGAAATGTAATATGTGCCTTAAAGATATATTCATTGTAATCTCTATGGACTGAACGAATGTTTGTAATTTTGCTTTTTGTTCTCAATAAAACTTTCTTTGAGATAAAAAAAAAAAAGGATTGGCGAGTAGAGCTCAGACCCACACAGCATGATCATTCCCACTCATATGGTAGGAAAAAAAAAAAATAGAGTTTCTTTCAAAATAACTCTTGTTTTTCGTTTTAATGTTTGTAAGCAAGTCAGGTATCTCTAATGTTACTTATATAGAAATTCCGTGTATAATGTAAAGGTGCAGACATATAGTTGTGTCAAAAGTCCAGTTGTATCCGTAGACATGTTAAAGGATAAAAATAATAGCTGAGGTGTGTGAGGAATTATATCGTGAACTATATAGATCAGTGGATTAAGGTAGGTCTTAATCTAGTTGGTCTCTATCGTAGCCGCATAGGCTGGTTCATCTGGTATGACGAACCTTAAACGGACCCGC
>BLSH010427959.1:159053-178381 GCA_018402905.1 Glandirana rugosa | reverse complement strand
GGTTGACCAAGAAAAATCACATTTCTTTATAGGAGGCTGAACCGCTAAAAATATTCAAGTTAATGGCATTTGGCTAAATTGTCTAAATTATATTGTATTACAATAAATTGGATCTGGGCAATACGTAATAAAGAATAAAACAAGCTTTGGAACAGATGTGATCACCACCACATGACTTCATTTTCCATCCTGCGTGTGCGATACCCAGGACTGTCTTTCACCATATACTCGTGTGATGATTAGTACAGAATAAACATGGAATGCCTAAAATGTGACCCCTTTATGAGTTCCTTAATTAATCACACTACTAACAGCAGAACTGCTTAGCAAATTAAGTTATCCTTTAACTAGTGCACTACTCAGCTAACCTAACCATGTGTTCCCTCTATGATGTATAGTAACAGAACTGTTAATGGATAACCCAACTAAGTTCAGCCGAGTAGTTACATAGAACTGACTTTTAAGGAAATATTATACCGGGGTATAACTATACTAGTTCAAATTCATACATTTTTATTATAAAAATTAGAATTCATGGAAAAAAAATTCTATGGCAAATCGGTCATTTTAAGTGCTATGTATGCAGATCACATCTAACAATCTTTTCCCTCCAGCCCTATACCAAACATTGACTCCCATAAGAGGTGTACTGGTTACTTTTATTCAAAAAGGTATACCATTTTCTCTTTTCATCTTTTTCAAGAAGTCAATCCTGATGGAATACAGAACGGGCAGGCTAGATAAAAACTCCATGCATTTCTTGCATGAAACTGAAATGTTGCATATAATGGATTACATAGTTACATATAGTTACAATGTAGGTAAGGTTGAATAAAGACAATAGTCCATACAGTCCAACCTGTGTATGTGTATGTGTGTTGGTGTCGATAATCATTTCCCATATCCCTGTATGTTGTGTTCTCTAAGATGCACGTCCAAGAGTCTTTTAAATATATTGATTTTTATGACACCAACAATTGTGGAAGAGCGTTCCACGTCCTTATTGCCCTGACAGTGAAAAACCCCCTGCGCAGCTTATGGTTAAGCCGCTTCTCCTCCAATCTAATTGTGTGGCCCCGTATCCTCTTACACTCATTGAGACCTAGGGAATGTGTGTGTGCTGCTCAGGCTCGGTGGTGAGGGGTATGTAGTCAATGATTCTGCAGGTGCTGCTCGAGTGCTGACAGGGGATGGAACCCATCCTGGTTCCTGTAAGACTTCAACGAACAATGGGGTAACCCCTAAGAGTTGCACATCTAGGTATCTTGGAGTGGTGAGTAGAGTGGCAACCTCAGCATGGACTCCAACCAGGCCACACTCCTAACACATTTCACTCTGCCCCCTGGAGTTTAGTCATGGGGATCCCCATGACTAAGGTAAGGTAACTTGAGTGGCTGGCAGGATTTAGAGGGAGGTGAGAGGCATGGGAAATATTATAGACTTTGCCCGGAGTTGGGCTTTAACGACTGTATATCTCTCTGTTACACAGGTAACATAACTGAATACTTAATGAAGCTACAGCCAATGAGCTAGCAGGACTCTTAGAAAATCCAAAGAAGTAAAAAGTTGTGTTACTGTGGGAAGATGTGTTTGACACCAGCAGCACCGCACATAAAATGCTAAAGTGCAGCTAATTAATTGTTAAGCCCCCTAACAGGCCTAACCAGCTCTCTCTCTCTAATCAAATGCCAAGTGTTTTGTAACAGCAGTACAAAAGACAGATTTGTCTTGCACAGAGAAAACAGAAATCAGAAGGATTAGAATTTAACCATGTCCAAACTCATAGATGCCATTAACATAGCAGATCAGACCTCAAGAAAGCAACACAAGTAACGCTAATATGAAATGGGGAGGGGGGTCATGTAGCTTAAAGGGATTTTCCACTTTTTTTGAGAAGTAGATAAATGGCTCAGACCTATGTACACAGGAGCCCCCCCCCCCCCTTATCCCCAATACTACACCCTAACATGCAACAGAAGGCCATTGACTTATTGTTATGTAAGCTGGCTTTGCATGCTCAGGCTGCCCATACCTGGGCAGGTCTCTCATTAGTGATTAGAGATAAAAGAAATGCCTGCCATTAAAATGATTGGCAAGGGATCGTAAACATTGCCTTTAGGCATTATGGATGATCTTAAGGTGGAAGAGGTAGCCAAACAAGCTATAGTCAGGGCTTTGTTTCAGGTCCTACGACATTGCAAGTCTACTGAATCCCCCTTGTGGAAGGAGTGGGTGGGTTGCACAAATGGGCATGATATTACACCTGGAGAAGTTTATTTTCCAACATGGAGGACAGGACACTCAGGCAAATTCCAAGCAGTATGGTCTACTTGGTCGGATACGCCGATGCTATCTCTGGTTGATCTAATTCTGGATGGAATTACGTGACTAGATATATCAAGTGCTATATTAATGAGTGTGTGGAGTCGATAATAAAAATAAGAAATTGTACAGATGCCTATGTTGACCTGAAAATTGTGTTTATATACAGATGTGGAAATGTAATATGTGCCTTAAAGATATATTTATTGTAATCTCTAAGGACTGAACAAATGCTTGTAATTTTGCTTTTTGTTCTCAATAAAACTTTCTTTGAGATAAAAAAAAAAAAGGATTGGCGAGTAGAGCTCAGACCCACACAGCATGATCATTCCCACTCATATGGTAAAAATTCCTAAACATTGTTGATATAGCTTGGAAGGGTGCCCTACATGGTTTCATTACTAAAACCAATACTTGTAGTCCACTAGCTACACCAGCAATTATTCAATCTGTATTGGTGATTGTTTTGTATTTGGTTTAAGGCAGCCTTTCTCAACCTTTTCAACATCGAGGAACCCCTGAAATAATTCTCTGGTCTCGGGGAACCCCTGCTAAAAATTAAAAATCTACAACTCACGATACATTAGTGTGATGGTCAATGGGAAGAATGCCCCTTACACTTGTGGTCATTGGGAAGAATTACCCCCTTACAGATACCTAAAAAGATCAATGATGTCATTGGGAATTTATCTGAGAGGTAGAAATTGACCATTGCTCAAGGAACCCCTAGCAACCTCTGGAGGAACCCTAGGGTTCCATGGAACCCTGGTTGAGAAACCCTGGTTTAAGGTCTCTAATGTTTGGGGACCCAGAGGGAGGTTGGGAGGGTTGGCGGGAAAGGGGTTCCCTTTTTGTACGTTTTCTTTTCCTGTGTACATGATGAAAACTTTCAATAAAATCAGTTTTTAAAAAAATACTTGGAATATTCAAATCAATTTAGAACACAGGCTTCTACTTAGTCATATTCCATTTAGGTGCAAGTAGAATTTCTTGCATTTAAGTCAGCATAAACATAAAAAATAGCTGAAAGCAACTCAGAGGCAGCTTGAAGCCACGCTGAAGAATTTCAAAGCAGCTCCCCAAGCAGCTAAAATTGAAGCAATTCAGAAGCAAGTTAAAGCAATTCAGAAGTACCTATAGAATACTGAATAAGACTCACTTCTGAGTATACATTCTTTGGCCATAAATCCTTAATCTGTTTATTTGCGCACAATGGAGTTACATGTTTTATTAATTCTAAATGGGCAAGCTGTAATAATATCTTGTGAAATCTAACAGTGGCAGGTAGGTGTGTAACAACCATCTCCAGCACCTGGTAAGTTTTTTTTTCTTTTCTTTTTTTTAAGTGGACCATTTGAAAAAGTGAGCATCTGCTGTGTTATTGGGAATGTCAGGAAATGTTAAGAGTCCATGCACACTGGCATAAAAAGATGCCAGTTACCCTGCTAGAAAACGCTGTGAAAAAGGAGGGTCATATTTAGCGTTTTTGTGTCGGCAATTAGCAGCATTAAAAGTGTTTTTACAAACAAAAATTAGAAAATAAAACCCTGGGTATTGGCATTTAGGAATGCAGGTTTTTTTTTCGCTGCACTTAAAAAATGCATCTAGACTACCTAATGTGCATGGACACAGTATATTATTAGCCGCTTCTAGAGCAATGGTTCTCAACTCCGGTCCTCAGGACCCACTAACAGGCCAGATTTTAAGTATTACCTTGGGGAGATGCAAACTAGAATACTGCAATCACTGAGCAGCAAATGATATCACCTGTGATGTATTTCAGTTATCATGTAAACCTGGCCTGTTAGTGGGTCCCGAGGACAGGAGTTGAGAACCACTGTTCTAGAGGCATAAAAAATGCTTAACGCCTCTAGGAGCAGAGTTGTTTTAAGCCAGTGTGAATGGACCCTTAGGCCTCATACACACCGGCGTGTTAAAAAAAATAAGCTAAACGTCGGGCCGATGTCAGGGAAAAAAAAAAAAATCAGCATTTTTTTCAGCGTTAATGAGCGTTAATGAGCGTCGGCATCAATAGGCATTTTTAAAAAACAAAACCATTCCGCTGCTATTTTTAAACCCAAAAACGCCGGTTAAAGCCGGTACGGCGTTAATGCATGTTAGTGAGCGTTTTGCTCTTCTCGGCGTCAAAAACGCCAAAACGTTACAGCCTCGGAACGTGCTGGCCGTGGGTTCTACTTTCAGCTCACTAATGCCGACGCCATCTACAGTTAAAAAACGTTGGCGTTTTTATGGGGCCATTGAATAACCCGGAGAGCTGCAAAAAACGTGGCGTCAAAAAATGCCTGTGTGTATGAGGCCTTAATGTGTCTAAGCAGTAACCTGGCAAAAAAAATAAATAAAAAAATCCAACCTTTTCCCTTGAATTCCAAATGAAATATAGCACACTTCCTGTGCCTAGGCACACCTGTATCTACAGCCTCATTCAGCAGCTGTATATCTGGAGTGTCAGATCTAAAGGTGCTGCTGCCTCTGAGTCTCTGGAGATTTGGAAATTGTACTATTTTTTAGCGTACTGTTCTCCTTGCCGGAGACCAAGCTGCATCTGAGAACCTGCAGACAAGCATCTTCTTGATTTATGCTGCAGATCTGTGCTTTATAAACTTCTACTGATGATGGTGATTCCTTCATCAGCTCTGACATGTAGAAGAAAAGCCCTGTCTCGAACAAGATGACTAATTCCATGCAGCAATACAGTATAGAATAGGGCATGGTGTATCAGTAACGGGAAAATGATCAGCTGCATGAAGACCACAGGGCTATATACTTGTGACTAGTCATTTGTGTTTTTTGGACAACTTCCACAAAAAAGGCCTCATTCACATGGGTGCTGTTTATGCATCCTGAGTTGGTAGGTGCTGCATGCAAGCAGCCTATTTAAGTCTATGAGGATACAGCAGCTGCAAGAGCACAGCCACATGTCCTAATGTCCTCGACAGGCATGAAGGTAAGTGACCCAGAATGCACACTGTCTGCATTTGGGGCTGCTCACCCATATCTGCATGCCTGTTGCATTAGAATGAGCGGCTGTGTCTGTGTATTCTCTGCATCCTCGTAGACTTGAATGGGCTGCTTGCATGCAGCACCTGCCATTAAAGCCAACCGTAGATGGTTCGAATCTTGGCCGGTTCAGGAGGAACCGTCCGAAATTCGAACCATGTATGGCCAGGCTGAATGTATTCAGGCTGATCGATCTACAAACTTTGGTACAACCAACCTGCCGGATTTTAAATGTGATTATTGCATTGGCTGTTACAGCCGCTAGTAGCAATCACTGGTTTTCCTGGTGGGGATGGCTTTCCCTGCCAGCCCCCACTGCCAGGATAACACAACGCTTCTGCAAGAGGGATTCCCTTGTCAACATTGTCTGTGTTGATAGGATGATCGAGTGATTTTCTATCCTGCAACCACAGAAAATTGCTCTGTCTATGGCCAGCCTTAGAGACGCATAAATGAACAACCTGGTCATAGTGTACAAGCCTCAGCACCAGTGTGAATGTGGCCTAATGCAGAACATTCATAAAAAACAGTAAAAAAAAAAAAACATCACAAATATGTTTCCCATACCGAACCTTTTCTAGGTCCCAATTCTTGTTATCCCGAACCATGTCACATTTTAATAAACTCATTGAACAACATAATGCCCTTTTCCTACAATACTGGAAAGAATAAAGTCTTTAAAATATCTGCACAAAGTCAGTCTGTCTTCAATATTTGACATTTTTATCTTGGAGATTCTCTGTGCTGGAACATAATTATTTTATCAACTGAAATGCAGCTTCAAAAGCGATGGAGCACATTTCGAGTGCTGGCTTGGGGAAGATTTTGCAGATGAATTTGATCAGAGTATCAATAAAACACATAGCTTTTGTAACAGTAATAAAGGGGAGATAGAAGATGTAAGAGGAACACAGCACTTTTGAAGTTTAGTTTGCCGCAGCTGCTTTCCGTTCTTCCAAATTTAATAAGATATTCAACAACATTAGATAGACTGCTTTAACATATAGGATATTTGTAAGGCTGCCAGAGAGAACTGCCAATAGGAAGAAAAATAAAATGACAGTTGCCATTTTTGACCCCTCCTTCTGAAATTGTTTATTGCCTGGCTGCAGTGGCGACCCGTCCATTAGGGCACATGGGCTCGCCCCCCCCCCCTCTCCAGTCACCCCCTCTATGCTAATGGATAGATAGATGCACAGCATGAATCTATCCATGGCCGCCCGTGACACCCCCCCTTCATGCGGCCTGCCCTTTTGAGATGCCGGCCGTATGAATTATCGCGGCGGGGGGTGTCTATGAAGCATCTCATTAGAGCCTTAGGCTCTAATTGGCTTCATAACAGTGTGACTTGTGGTGCAAAGCATGCCGCCACAAGCTCCACTGAACGGCTCTCCGCCAATCGGGAAGCACCGGTATGTTACCAGTTTCCTGACTGGTGGAGAAGACAGGCGATCCTATTGGACGCCTTTCTCAGAGGAGGAGGATTCCGCCAGACTCGAAGCAATCACACAGCACGCTCCCCACTTGCCATACTCTGCACGCTGCCTGTGCCTGCTGCCCGCTCACAGATGGGGTAAGCGCGGGACTTTGATGTCCCGACTGCCCGGGGGGCGTATACATGTGTTACTGGCTGCTATATACATGTGTTACTGGCTGATATATACCTATGTGACTGGCTGATATATATACCTGTGTTGCTGGCTGATATATATACCTCACCTGTGATACTGGCTGTATACGGTGTCCTGTGATGCTGAGCTGTATACGGTGTCATGTGATGCTGAGCTGTATACTGTATCCTGTGATGCTGGGGCTGTATACTGTGTCCTGTGATGTCGAGCTGTATACTGTGTCCTGTGATGCTGAGCTGTATACTGTGTCCTGCGATGCTGAGCTGTATACTGTGTCCTGTGATGCCGAGCTGCATACTGTGTCCTCTGATGCCGAGCTGTATACTGTGTCCTCTGATGCCGAGCTGTATACTGTGTCCTCTGATGCCGAGCTGTATACTCTGTCCTCTGATGCTGAGCTGTATACTCTGTCCTCTGATGCCGAGCTGTATACTCTGTCCTCTGATGCCGAGCTGTATACTCCTGACACAATATGTGGAATGAGTAACGTTGAAAATGAGGATGGCTGCACTACCGATATGGATGCAATCAAAATTTATTTCAGAGGATTATGAATCCATAGTACATGTATGGAGGAGAAAGTGGGGTGGGGGGGGGGGGGGTTCTCCTCCCTCTCTTCTTCTTGCGTTTTCTAGCATTTTAAGTTTTGTTTAGTTTATTTTTAAAATTGGCCTTTTGGTCTGTTGGGAGCTGGTGAAAATCAGTCACATGTGATGGTAGTTCACGCAGCTGAACGAAGCTTCTGAAATGGAACTACAATCACCGGAAATGACAGCAGCTGTGATTTTTTTAATAAATGATAATAGGCTATGAGTATATAAGTGTAGGTGTTTATATGTTCCAGTATGGTTTTGACAAAGCACGCTAGACATGTGAAACGCGTTAATCTTTTTGCCTGTACTCATTCTCTGTACATGTATTATGGATTCATAATCCTCTGAAATAAATTTTGATTGCATCCATATCGGGAGTGCTGCCATCCTCATTTTCAACGTTACTCATGTGTGTCTGCAGCAGGGCGTGCACCCCGAAGGTTGTGGATAGACCACCTGTGATGCCTTTGCCTTGAGCAGCTCAATGGTATAAGGACAATATGTGCAATACAGGGGATGGAGTGGGTGGATTCTATAAGGGGTGGGGCTTATAAGTAGGAGGGGTCAAAAAGAAAGGGTGGGTCCTGGCAACCCTACCCCCAACCTAAAACTTCACCAGTCACCACTGCCTGGCTGATTCTCTTGCTTTCATACCTTTAATGAAGGGCCTGCAACCACCTTGCAAATAGGAACATCTGCCATTTCTCTGACTTTCCTGATCTACATATTCATTTTGGGTCTGCGAGAGCAAAGTGAGCTGCTTGGCCAGTAGAAGTTTACATCTGGTGACTACATTCTTATCAAATCTTTCATTATTAAAGTGTGTGTAAAGGCAAGCTTTTTTTTACCCTATTTTTAATCCTTATTCTGCTAATATTAATGAACAGATTGGAAGGTATCCCCTCAACCCCAGTCACCACTGCACTTCACTCATTCCATGGTATGCTCAGCATATTTAGTGATCTGGACATTTGAAAACTGCAGAACACAGCTTGGAGACTAGGTAGCATCATAATGCTTGCAATGGTGGGTGGTCATTGATGAGAACTGTTATGTGACCACGCTGACCAATGAGAACCTCTCATTGCCCCATTTGTTCTGGGACAGCATCTGGAGGAAAGAAGGGCACAGAAGAGTGCAAATGCAAGGAGCATCAAATGCTCAGATCAGTTAGTGTGGGTTGTGGAAGATAGGGAAACTTGGGTGTTGTGAGTTGTTTGCCATTTAATGTTTTTTTGTGAAACCATTTGATTCCCCCATTTATGATAAACAGTATAGATGGATGACTCTTTCCTGCCAGCTGTTGTATTCAGACAACTGGCACTTGTAACTGTTAAATATAGGAACATTAACTGCATCTGATTGCATGCAGCTTCTGTTTGCCTAAAATTTCTGGCCTGGCTTCTTTGATTTTCCGATCAGTGGAGGTCAAGTGGGAGGATGCAGAGAGGGCCACCCACGGTTCAAATTTTAGATGGTTCATCAGAAACAGCTTGACATTCTCTCCATGTATGGCCAGTTTTATACCCACAAATTTCCCATTTCAGAACAAGGTGTTGGCCATATACCCCTCAACTTCAAATCTATCTTTGTAACTGATACAGGTGGAGTTTAAATTATTTATTATGAAGGGGAGTTGAATTTTCTTATAGGAAAATGCCATGCGAAGGTTGCATTGAGAATTGGTGAAGGGTGGTTCACTGGTTCAGCCTCTTCGACTGGGTCAGATGTATATCCTGTTGCTGGGCCTTCATTTCACATCAAAGCATTCTTCTTCTTTCCTGACCACACACAACTTTAAAAGCAGACCTGCCCATCATCAATTTGAAGAAACAACAATACACAGACAATATCCTTGTAAATTCACACTTACAACCAAATCTCTCTGTGGGGTAGAGTGATTTGTCACTTAGTTTGTTTACACAAGCACTACAACGAGTTAACAGCTTGCTCATTAACTAGTAAATTACAGGTCCCCTTAATATCAGCCAACCTTTCAACAGCCAAAGTTTGGATAGACAGTAGTGACAGTTGCCCACATAAACGAACACTTACTCATACAACATAACAAAAACTGTTTGTGCGATTGGCAGCTATCACAATGCTGTGAAATATGGCGTCTATCTGTTATATATAGGAACAGCAAGTGTGCCCGTACATTGAATGGGCTGCATACGGAAAGGTTGCTTCATTGCAGTGCCAGAGAGAACAGAGGTGGGCATTAGTACAGTGGCGGAGGAATGCATTGATGCAGTGGCATTGAATGCCGAGGGGTGAATGTTGATGCAGTGGTGAAGCGGGAGAGGTGGTGAGAGAAAAATTAAGGGGGGGGGGGGTCATGGTGCAGTGGTGACAGTTGGGGTAGGTGTGCAGATATGGGTGGAGATCATCTGCAATGGTGAGAATGTGGGGTATTGGGGAGGGCTGGTGTTAAGGCGCAGTGGTGGAGAGGTTCCAGCCATGGTGGTGAGAAGGGGAATGAAGGTGCAGTGGGTGTGAGAGGGGTGGTTGCAGGATTGATGGCGAGTGATGCCTCCACAATGAGTTGCCAGCTGTAACTTCATATCCCAACAATTAATATGAGTAATACCACGCAAAACTCAAGAAAATGCAAAAAAAAAAAATAGGTAGATAAATAAAGCAGCCAGCACAACAATGCACAAAATTGTAAAAAGTGGTATGTGAAATAAGTGCAGCGTTGAAAATATGAGGTCATATGAATATAACCACTAGTATAACTAGTACGTGAACAGATACAAATATAACATGTGTATAGAGATATTAGAGGTGCAATGAGTCACATCTCCCAGGAGGCCAGGGGAAGCAGGAAGTGAGGAAAAGAGCCTAGGAGCTAATAGGGGCAGATTACAGACACCAACTGGCAACAAGCGACTTAGGGTGAGTATTCATTTTTTTTCCTTCAAAAGGTAAGTCTATATAGGCAAAGGACTTGAATGATGTAAAAAAAAAAATTCTGGGTGGAACTCCGCTTTAATGTCGTACAACTGTGACAACAATATCAGCCAATTGCAATGGAGCAACTAAATACATGCAAACATATGGGGCAAAAAACATTAAAGTGCACAGTGCATGAAGAAGGTCCAAAGTGCAAAAGTCCATATAAATAAAAAAGGTGAGTTCATAGAGTTGAAATGGTCAAACTGTGTGATCCCAAGGAGATGCTTCAATAAATGCAAATCATCATGCAGCACCAAAGTGCAAAGATCCCCCACCATATAGATTGGGGGGTTACTGATTATGGACTTGAACAGGCATATAATCATCAAGTCTAGCACGTTTTGTGGTAAAACCACTGAAATTCTTTGGAAGACCCGCACACCAAACGCCTGCTGAAGAGCGACCGGAAGATCAAGTAGAAGAAAGGAACAGCTTCATGTATCAAAGGTTGCACTTAATGCATAGCGTAAATCCACTTAACTGTATACAATTTTATCAAATGAAAAAGGGAACACTCACATGCTCAGATAAATTAAGCGCTTTTTGTATAAAATCAAGGTCCAAGTAAATAGCACAATAGCAGCACAATCCAACGCGTTTAGTCTTCCTAAGACACCATCTGGGGTCAGGGGTGGTTGCAGGAGTGATGGTGAGTGAGGCCTCCACAATAAGTTGTAAGCTGCAACTTCATATCCAGTCCATGGAGATTGGATGGAGGTAAAAACAGGGAAGTTGGTGATGTGAGCTGCCAGGCTACAACAGACCAGCCATCCTGTCTGCCTCTACTCTTCCCTTGTCCATTCATAGAATGCTTTGTATTCTGCGAATGGGTTCACAGAATACAAACTGTTCTGTGAGAAGGCAATGAAAGAGGAGGGGTGGGCAAACAACGGGGTGACTGCTGCGTATAAAGCCTTGCACAAACAATGAGAATATTAGACAAATTATTGTCCATTTTTTTTTTTTTTTGCTACAAAAATTCTCGTATGGCAGAATACAACTTTGTAAGTTATGCAATGTGTTGCATTATCATGTATTTATCTGTTTATGAGCATGCGCAGTCTTGGCCTTCTGATTTTTTTTTGGATGAATACTGTACTGATTAAACAAAAATCGTTCCTTTGAGAAAAAATTTCATGTTTGTCCCTTCGGATAATTCTGGATGAACTGTTGTGATCGGCTCTCGAAAGCTGTGTACTAATGATCAGATTATCGTATGATCACTTTGAAAGCGGTATTTTCTGTCAAATTTTGTGATCGTATGTATTAGGCTTTAGAGCTGCAAGTCTCCTTTCATAGCAATTTCAGTATCGGTGAAGCAGTGAATTAAAAAAAAAAAAAAAAAAAAAGACAGCAATCCGTTAGGTAGATGTAACTATTTGCTACCCAGAAGATTTTTTTAAAAAACTTTTTTTTTCCTGGGAGTTCTTCCTAAATTAGAACAGCATTTGCATCTTATACTCCCCCCTGCAAGGTCCTACTAATACCTGTTAACCTGCATCCCCCACAGTCTGTCTGAAAAACCCCCATTGCCAGTAATCCCATACAGTGAGAGGGTTGATGCGCCAATTTCAAATAAGGAAGAGTGCTTGTTCTTGGGTATGCTGGCTCAATTCATTTTGTGTCCCGGATAATAAGCAGGACACAGAATCACTGGCAATGGGAGTTTTTCAGACAGGTTGGTAAAATGCCGCAAAGGCCTACATTTAAGGCATACAGATTTGAAGCAGTGTTTTATGACCTACTGTGGACCATAGAATGCATAATTTTTTATTTATTTTCCAAAAGGTGAACTAAAGCCCTGTACACACGACCAGGAAATCTGACAAAAAAATACCGCTTTCAAAGAGATCTTACGATAACGTGATGGTTAGTACTTTTCTCGTATGATACCAGATTGTACGATTTTCATTTAATCGGTACAGACTTCTTCCGAAAACACAATACATCACTTTTGAATTTTTATTCTGTAGTACTAGAATTTTTGTAACTTTAGGAATCCCTTTATTTTCGATGTGGAGATTAGCATGCCAAAAGAAACAGAACGCTCAATCGTCCGATAATCTCATCTTGTGTACGAGGTATTAGCTTTAAAAACTTCCTCATGTTGGGAAAACTGCAATTAAGAAATCTGATTAATTAACAGCAATAAAATGGGAGGAAAGCGACCACACAAGAAAGGCCAATTTTACCACAACTTCAATACAAGATCACTCACCAGATTAATGTCTGTCAATCTTATTTTTACAAGACAGCGGGCATTGAACCACAGCTATCTGATTAATTTACTTCTGCATTGTTAGCAAGATTAGAAATAATTCTACACGGCCTGCTAAAACTCTTTAAAGAGAACAATAAATTCTCTCTAGAAAAAAAAAGATTGACTGAAGTATATTTTTTGAAGTCTAGTCACTGAAGGCACATGAATGTTTTATCTCTGTGCTGCATTTCAGGGCTCAATAAATAGTACCTGCAGCTGTGGTGAACGCAAAGGGTTGGTAGAACACAGTCATATTTTCTTTAGAGTATCTGAGAAGAATATTGAAAGCCGTCTATTATAACAGCTACAACAACCTACAGCCAATGTATATCTGGGGTCTGTTAAACTCTGGAAACATCTGTACTAGGAGTGAAGATTTAGTCTACGTTCACATTGGGCTGATTTGACAAGTCAAATTGCATGCAAATCGGGGCCTATTGCCGGCAACAGAGCCATCCAAAACGGTGCAATGCCGGCTTTGCTGCGTGGCACCGATTCCGAAAAGTAGTTCCTGCACTACTTTTGGCGACTTCGGGGGTGATTGCAATAGACATCCGTGCATGAACCCGCACAGATGTCTGTACATGAACCTGCACAGATGTCTCTCAAATCACCCACGATGTCGGACTGAAACACAGGTTTGAAATCTTGCAAGTTCAGCTGAACTCGCACAATTTCAAACCCGCATTCAGTGTGAACCTGGGCTTAAAGTGGGAGTAAACTCCCATGGTCGATTTTTACCTATAGGTAAGCCTTATTATAGGCACCGTTTGGAACAGTGGTTCTCAACTCCTGTCCCCGGGACCCTTTAACGGGCCAGGTTTGCAGGATAACTGAAATACATCACAGGGGATATCATTTGCTGCTCAGTGATTGCAGTATTCTAGTCTGCATCTCCCCAAGCTAATACTTAAAATCTGGCCTGTTGGTGGGTCCTGAGGACCGGAGTTGAGAACCATTGGTTTAGAATATATTTACTTGAGAAGCCGTTGGTGACTTCACCAGCGCATGTGCTCTGAAGTAATGGCATACCGTGCCATTCCTTCAGAGTCCTGTGCCGTGAACAGCGGCTCTCGCCATCGTGGCTCATCCAATCAAAGGGCGGGAGCCTGCCAACCCGGCAGAGAGAAGACGGGGTGAAGATGAAAGCCCTGTCAGCAGTGACAGCGCACCACTGGAGGGCTTTATTTTAAGGTAAGTATCACAAAATGTGCTAGAATGCGATGCATATCAGCACATTAAAACTTTGCCTTTTAGGTTTAAAAAAATGGTGGTTTACTACCCCTTTAAAAGATAATTTACTTTTGTATGATTCTCCTATAAAATTACTTGCCTCCCTACTCAGCACCCCCTCAAAATCCCTATATTCCTCGCTCCACGCTTCAGTAAGGTCCGCTCTGTGTGGTCCACAGGGAGTCACAAAGCTACCACTTCAAACTTTCCAGCTGCTTCTCATTTTGGCTCATGCACGGAAAAAATCCCATTCATTGTTATGAAGTTGCTGTGTGTCATTAGGAAGCATAGTTGATGGTCCTTCCATAAGAATTGAAGTATAACTAAAGACAAAACTTTTTTTTTTTCTAGTTTGAATAGAGTGCAGATGGATTAGAACATCTCGGTTTTTATTGCTGTCTGTGCCCTCATTAGGGAGACTCACCCTCTCCATTTGGCCCGTTTACCATTATTATTGAAAGTTAAAGTAAAAGAAAACCCCAAAATTTTGGGTTGTCCCCAGAAAAGTAATAGAGGGGCAATTTTCCAATGGAGACACTAGTTCTGGTGATCTGGGGGTCCCCAAGGAATTCCCTTAATTTACAGGGATTGCCCCCCATTTCCTGTTTGGCTATGGCACAGGAAGTGAAGGGAAATCTCTGCAATGGGAAACAGAGGGCGAAAAAAATCTGACAGGCTTTAACCCCAACTTGCTCAATCCAAAATGAAAAAAAGAAGAAGTTTTGCTATAGTTCTACTTTAAGCTGATCATATGCTAGTAGATTTCTGAACAAACCTTCATACAAAATATTCATTGTACATTTGAGTACATTTGATTAGTTACAACAGCTACGCCCATGTCTTGCAAGTTTTACTATTTTTTTTTGTGTGCAAGCACAGAAATGGCAATTGACCAGTAGTTTGCAGCAGCGGCTCTGCGACTTTGTGAGCCTTAAGCGTGGATCTTGCAGGAGTTTTAAGTGGCACAAAATGGGTGGTGAAGACGTTAAGCTGCAATGATAGCCTGACTGGGTTGTAAACATACTGTGGGGCTGCAATGCATTGCTTTGTGGTCAAAACTTATACCCTATGCAATGTTTGACAATGGTACTTCTGCCAAACACCACCTACTCAAATGAATGAGGCTGCACCGCAACTGCCCTGTAAACTCATGTAGTGCAAGGGGTTGCAGGGTAGTGGTGCAGACTTTTCAAGGTTGAAACAGGTGCAGAGGAGGCAATCATCTGTATTCTTCTTTTGAGCCAAAAAAAAATACGTTTTAGGGCTCTTTCAAGCTTGTAGCTCAAAAGGATAACAGTCACGTGAAAAATGTGACCGAAAAGAAAATGTCATTTTTTAGCCATGAGCATAATAAAAAAAAAAAAATAAATTATATTCAAAACCATAATACATTCCCTTTAAAATGTGGTTTATTTTTGCTCTTAGTACAGATGGCTTGAGAAATGAAAATCTTTCTTCCAGCTTTTACTAACTGAATCCAATATTCCAAAGACATGAATAAATACAAATAGGACGTTGTTCATAAAATGTCTGTCAATAAGTGCGGCTAAGTCCCAGGCATGACATTTTATCATGTTAGTCTGATGAATTCCGGCTGTGTGGCCACACTAAAACCTTAGAGAGCAGCTGCTTGGGAGAGAAGTTAAGTGGCGTGTTTTATAGGGTTAAAGGGTCACCTCTCCCTGGAATGAAACACTGCTATTTAACTATATGCATGATCTCTATGGATGACCAAATTCCCTTTGCACGCACTTCAAGCTTCTCTATGCCCATCTACCTCCATCAAAGCATTTACCTCTTGCTGAACGTAAAACACATATATGCTGTGGCAAGGAAGGTGGGCTTTAACGCCCAGCCACTCCACACAGGCATCCACGGTGGCAGGGCGTTAAACCCTCCTTTCTTGCCGCAGCATATAGGCATTACACGTTTGGCAAGAGGTTAAATATTTTGATGGAGGTGGATGAGCTTAAACAAGCTTGAAGTGACTGCACTAAGAAAGATGAACTGCGCTCCATCGAAATATTGACAATAAAATGCTGTTGCTTTGATTTATCTCCACTGCAAGTGGCTGTCTTTAGAATGCTGCCCATGATTGCTTCTATATCTGTTTTGTTTCGCTTTTTGCATACAAAGCAGTTGTTATTTTTGAGGCAAAGTAGTCTGCAATGTGCTAAAATGGCAATTGATGTCTTAAAATCAGTGGTCTCCAAACTGAGGCCCTTTGCTTGCCTTTATCCAGCCCTTGTGCTACTATTCTTCTCACTGATATGAGGCACTATCACACTGACACCAACGATGGGGCATGATTCTTCCCGCTAATACCGATGGAGTACTATTCCACCCATTGACACTAATGATGTGGCACTATTCCTCCCACCAATACCAATTATGGGGCACTTTTTCTCCTCCTGCTGACCACGGGTGCTATGTAATTGTTTACTCCCACTAACCATCAAGCCTGAGGCATTTACATTGATTCTGGGGCATTTTCTGTCCCAATGGCCACAGTCCAGCCCCCTAATGTTTAAGAAACAGTAAACTGGGCTTTTGTTTAGAAAGTTTGGAGACCTCCATCTTGAATTATGGACAAGAGATTTGGAGTGCAATTTCAAGATGTGACTACTGTGTTGCTCACTGCTCTTCTTGCTGGAGGCTCTGGCTTGAGGAGGCAAAGCCTTGCTTCTACCAAAATGGCAACTTCAACTCAGAGACACAGAGAAGGAAGCATGGTAAATCAGTAAAGGGGGAAATACCCATTGCAGGAAGACCACAGGCAATACTGCTGACTACTCCTTTGTCCTCTAGCTGCCTCTCTTTAAATAGGCAATCAGGGGCTGCATAGATTTCACACTGCAGATATACAGCTATGAAGCTGAAGACATAGAAGTGTCTAGGCAAGACTTTCTCAACCAGGGTTCCTCCAGAGGTTACTGTGGGTTCATTGAGCAGAAAACAATGACTGACTGATCTGACGCTTACAATGATCACTAATGCAAGGGGACAATTTCCAACACCAATGTAAAGAGGCATGTTTTCATTGACCACCAATGTAAGGGACCATTTCTCCACCGATTGCCAATGTAAAAGGGCCTTTTCGCCCCCTATCGCCAAAGTAAAGGGGCATTTTTCTACTGATCGCCAATGCAAAGGGGCATTTCTCCACTAAATCGCCAATGCAAAGGGGCGTTTCTCCACTAAATCGCCAATGCAAAGGGGCGTTTCTCCACTAAATCGCCAATGCAAAGGGGAATTTCTCCACAATGTAAAAGGGACTGATGAGTAGAGATAAGCTAGCCATACATTATACAGTTTTCTTATTCAATTTCCTTTAGGCTGTCCATACATGGTTCGAATCTCGGCCAGTTCACCAGGAACTGGCCAAGATTTCAATTGTTAGTGGGTAGGCTGAATGTACCAAGTTGATCAATCGATCAACCAGCCTACCGGATTCTCTTGCAATTATCGCTAGTGGCCGCTATAACCGCTAGCAGTAATCACTGTCTTCTCCCAGCGGGGGTGACTTCTCCCGCAGGGAAAAGACAATGGCCCAGCAGGAGGGATTCCCTCATCAAACACGGTCTGTGTTGATGGGGGAATCAAGCAAATGTATTTCCTGAATTTGCTCCGTGTATGGCCGGCCTTAGATTTACCTTCAACCAGGTAGTACAAAGGCCTGCCTGATAGCATGCAAATTGAAAGTGTTTAGGTTTGGGTAAATCTAAAAGAAAATTGTATAATGTATGGCCAGTCTAAGGGGACACTTACAATTCCACAGTCTGCTTCTTCTCTGGCTATAATTATTCATTCAATTTCATGACTGTTTTTGTCAAACAGACAGAACAAGGAAGTGTAGAAAAAAAAAAATCAGCTTTGGGTTTCAAATCTTTCAACAGCTGACTGATTGTGCTATTTTGCTATGATATTTAGATATGATCAATTTTAGCAGGGTTCCTTAGGATCTTAAAATGATTTTCACGGTTCCTTCAGGGTAAAAAGGTTGAGAAAAGCTGGTCTAGGTACCCTCACACACCAGGAAGGGTACTGCTATTTTTTCAGAAACAATTCCAGGTACTGCTTGTGTTCAAATATCTAATTGTTCCATGTAATATTGCAAATCTTTACTTTTTAAGGCCCACTTTACAGTACTGGTTGTGTGGGGTAAAAGGTCGGGTTATATACAGCTCTGTATGATTTCCTGTACTAACATCCCCATCTGAATAATGCACCAACCCCTCTATTTATGCACACAAACCAAATTATCCTGCCAAGATTAGAATTATATGGGAGTTGTACACATTGCGGATTTAGAGCTACCCTAAATCTCCATACTTTGCTCCAAGGCTTAAAATAAATACACTTGTGAATTCTACAGAGTGATAATGCGGCAAAAGACAGCTGACACATTCGGAATGGGTATTTGCCAAATGATTCCAGAAAGTAAGTGTGTTTTACAGCACTGCCTTTTCAGATCTACTTACTCACAGAGGAACAAAGGAAAATGTGAGTCCTAATCACAGATAGAGAAAAAGACTCATAAAGTACAGGAAATGTGGAAAATCAGTGCGAATAGGGTCTTAATGCGTCATCTTAAAAGCTTGCTATTTTTTTAGCATTGTTCTCATACAAGGAATTGTTTGAGGTCCTAGCAGTCCAACTATAAAATTCTGATATGCTACCAATTTTTATTGTACATTGTTAAAGAAACATATGTTACACCAGTCATTATTTTGCTGTAAGCATTAATGAAAGCAATATCTCACCTTAAGGGCTCGTTCAAACGTGTGGCAACCCTTGCCACCTCTCTGAAAAGCAATTTGTGGTAAGTCAGTAAATCCCTTTTCAGAGGGTGGTTGAGAGACGGCTGCAAGGCAAAGTGTCTCCTCCTAAAAAGGCCAAACCACCATACTATTAATTGTTGAGAACACCACCTAGGGGAGTAAGCCCTGTTGCCGTCATCCCTATTATACAAATTGTTGAATAGGACCCCCTCACTTGGGTTTGGGATTTTTATAGGCAAGGGTTTGGGTTCACTCCCCCAGGATAAGTTGTTAAACATATTATCCCTACTGCCGTTGTCCCGAATGAGGGGATCCACCACAAGAGTTGTTAATTATCATACCACCAAACCGGAAAAATCCTCCTCTGTGAAACGGAACGTCGGCAGAGAGTTGGTGGGAGACTTTTCCCTAAATGACTGAATGGTGTTTAACGAAAAGTCTCTCCACCGTTCCCAACGGTGTGCAAACTTGCTCGGGAATTCCACTCTATAACGAAAGTAATTACGAATGTCGTTTTATTACTGACCACATT
>BLSH010427959.1:123378-154614 GCA_018402905.1 Glandirana rugosa | reverse complement strand
TATAAAATATATACACTTTTTCATTACTACTATCACTACAACTCTCTCTTTTCCTAAATTCCTAGGTGTCACGTCAGTTGCATTATCGCTTGCAGCAACTGTTGCTCCCCTTAAGTGAGGGACGTGGATGCGTTTGCGCGGTGACCATGGAGGCTCAGTGGTGACTATACGGGGGTGGTGTGCCAGTGGCAGCCTGTGAGAAACCACACGGTTACATATTGCTGTGTCAGTGGTCTGGGTATATATGCATATACGTTTTCCAACTACACCATACAAGGATATGGCCACATAGGCTTGTATGGTGATTTTTTAAGGTATAAACACTGATGATTTGTAAAGGTTCCTTGTTCAAATTTGCTGTTGTATTGAAGTCTATCTAAACACATGCCATTGTATTATAGAATTGTGAATCTCCCAATAACGGCCCCTGAAGAAGGGAATCTCCTGAAACGCGTCGGGCCTAGGAGTGTCCACAAACTACAGTTACCAGACGTATTGTCAAATACATGTACCCATATGTTGTTTTAAATGCTATGTAATACATTTATTGTATTGTATATTTTAATGTATATCATTAAACCTTTATAATTTTTATACAAAACGATTTACCATTCAGTTTGCCTATAAAAATCCCAAACCCAAGTGAGGGGGTCCTATTCAACAACCACCATACTATAACCGCATGCATTGCATGCAGCTGCAGCGTAGCCCCATTAAAGCTGGCCGCACTGATCGTTCGGGGAAAAACCTGACAGGCTGGTTGGTTATACAGAATTTGATCCATGTATGATCACCCTATCTTTAATGAGTTGCGTTCAGTGGAGGTATTGCTTGCCGAATGGGATAGGGTGTTTCATTTTTGCCATGGCTGCAACATATGTACAGTCCTGAGGAGCTGCATGTCTTTGGTCAGTAGGAGGGACTGTAAAAAAAACTACAGCTCAAGCGGCTCAGTAGGAGAGATTATAAAAAATTACAGCTCAACTGGCTGCTTTTACCACCCCAGGCTCTGTAAAGATACCAGCAATATGGTCAGGAGCCACCCGGCTGCCTGATTGACAGCTGGCTTCACCTCTCAGTGCAAGGCTGACTGACAATCACTTCTTTTTCCCGAGATCAAGAGCTGAGAGATCAGCGGTCATGTGATCACTCAGTTCTCTGTTCTCGATCTGATATTGGACAGGTGCAGCATCACACCGATGCTGCAGCACAGAGGTAAGTATGTATATCTATTTTTTTTTTAAATTAAAGTGTGTGTAACCTTACACGCAAGCTGCCAGCCCCTCTCTCTTTTATGCAGCTGTAACATGCAGTGTAGGTGTTTGTGGAAAACAAAGTGTCTAAATACCTTTCTTGCAGATATCTTCAGGCCATTCACGTGATGTGACAGAGGATAACTGCTGATGATGGAGGCAAGTAAACTGACCATGGCGTCATGGCTCAGCAGCCATGATAAACCGTGGTCAGCTTACAGGGGAAGGGTAAAACTGGCAGGATCACTCAGGTATTTCAGGTGATACTGGGGGGCCACATTACACAGCACAAGCACTGTGCTGTATAACATGCTTTAGGGTCCTTTCACACATACGGATTGCTCAGTTTTTCAGGCGGACCTGAACGGACACTCCATGTACCTCTATAGAACGGCGGCTGTCAGCGGTGGCATGTCCGCTGACATCCGTTCCGCTCCGATCCGCTAAACACAGATGGATAGAAACCCTAATTTCCATCCGTCTGGCAGATCGGATGAAAATGGACAGGCAGTCCTTTTACATCCGATCCCCCATAGAGGAGAGCGGAGCTCTGACAGGCCTGTCCCAGCACAGAGTGCAGAGATGGACTTGTCATCTGCCGGCTCAGCGGGGATCAACGAATGGATCCCCGCTGAGCAGTGGAGTCCATCAAAATGGGCTCCGTACGTGTGAAAGGGCCCTTAAGGGAACCAATACTTCTTTAACTCTTTCCTGTAAAGACGTGAAGTTCAAGAAAGCAGGAGATAGCAGCACTAGAAATTGTAAACTGAAAGTGCTGGGTTAAGAATTTCAACAAATAGTTTGCTGGGGAGTGTAACTAAAAAAAAACTGCTGAGGGTTTAACACTACTTTAATATATCTCATGCACTGGAAGGAATACATCATTCTTATGATTATATCCAACACTGAAGGTCAGCATAACAGAACGTAATGAAGATAAAGTACAAACAGAAATAGAAAATCATCTTTCACATACTTTTATTTGCTACACTGTATTGATCTGCACTGTAGATCAGCTGAACATGGCATTAATAAACACTGGTCATCTGAACAGAGCGCTCCACTATGCTTACATTTAGGATGTGTATTGCATATAATATTCCGCAGTTCCTCTACAGACTCTACCTTCATCCATGTCCTTCTCTTATTTCACACCATTCCTACATAAAAATCAGGCAGATTGGCAGACAATGGAAGATCTTTTAGCGAACACCACATGTATAAATAATATTAACCTTTGACAATCTACTTAAAGAGACCCTGTCCCCATACTATTATCATAAGCAACACTCTTCCCACAAGATCATATACCAATACCCCTGTAATTATAAGATTATGATATTGAACAGGCCTGAGTTTGCTGCTGGGTGCCGCCACCTTGTCAATCCCAAAGCTGCCATTCAAAATACACTGTGTGGTATTTCCCTGCCAACATTTATTTATCCTTGAGGCTCACTAAGGCAGACCATACCATGTTGGGTTGCAGGGAATAAATTTGCACGATTCCCCCATCAACACCAGACAGTGCTGATAGGGGAATCCCTCCTGCCAAGCCATTGCCTGCTTCCGGCGAGGGGGCAGGGGCAGACGGGAAAGCCGGCCCACCCTGGAGAAGACAGTGATTATTGCTAAAATTAGTAGTTGTGTGGGCAAATCCAGAAACATCAATATAACAATAGACCCGCTGCAAGGCGGGGCGTTTGGACAGGAATGGCCTATGGTGGGCTTGCCCAACACACCCCATTCCTGGGAGAGTAAGCTGTGCGGTAGTTCTGTTGCTAAGCAACCAGGAATCCTATTTAGGGTTCATGGAAGGGGGACTTACATCTTGATGCCCTACCAGTGACCGCCCATGGGCAGGCTTGAGCTCCATTTTATGTTGCTGCGCTCCTCCAATATTTGCATCCGCCTCCCGTGATGGCGTCATCACGTCCGCGGGAAGGGGAGGGGTATAAAAGGGACCCACATGTTGGTGGGCATTTTGTTGGAGTCCCTGGGGAGCATGGCAAAGTACTACACATATAAAAGGAGGTCAGTTAGAATGGCAGCATTGCTTCTGTCTGTCCCTTTGTTGGACTACAAAGATGAAACTGGACACTAAGGATCTAACCTTTGGGTATTTGTCCACAGCCACTTAGAAGCATAAGGGATACAGCATATCTCCTTCTATGGTCACACAGAATCAACTGGAAGCAGATGAGCTTTTGCTCCATGCTGGCAGGTATTTGTCAATTTACAACAATTGGCAGCGGCGTCCTCAGCCTGGCCTGCCTACTTAGCGGTCTTTACTTTGGTCTGCTGCCTTCTCTTATTTGCATTTATACATATAGAACAGTTTTATATTTTTACGTATATCCTGTAGTGACAGTGTGTACTTACAAGAGGTACTTTGGCGCTATGTTGACATTCACCATGCTCCCCACCCGTGTTTAAAAGGGTTAGTTTACTGGCAAGTAGTTTTCATAAGTTCTCTCATGAAGATATATGACTTGAATGAGACTTATTGTCTCTTAGTTGTTCATTTTGCCCTTTAGATACAGTTTCATAACCTACTGTGTGCCCGCATTTGTGAGCACACAGAGACCTGTATACCTCTCTCTGGGGGAGACTTTGGCGTAGGAGGTGGATCCTGCCTTGGGGGGAGGCGTATGGCTTTAGGACAGACTCCTTTTAATAAACGTAGTTTTCTTATCCCAAAGCATTGGAGGGAAGGAACCATATCAGCTAACCTTTGTGGGGCTTGCATCCTTTATGTTCACTCATATGCCATTGTGCGTTTTTGTTTTTCTGTTCATTTGCTCCACGTGTGTAGGTGGAGTGTTTTGAGTATGCACATGTATTTGTACTTTGGTTAGAGATCTAACATATGTTTGTTTATTCAATAGCTGGTGTACCACGCATTTTGTCTGAAGAAGCCTGCATGGCGAAACATGTAACAAGAGCGTGAAATTGTGTAGCAAGGTTTCATTGATGAATAACCAAGCTCAATTTGTGTGGAGACATTTTAAAGAAATGATTTTTGTACA
This sequence comes from Glandirana rugosa, assembly GCA_018402905.1. Taxonomy (NCBI): domain Eukaryota; kingdom Metazoa; phylum Chordata; class Amphibia; order Anura; family Ranidae; genus Glandirana; species Glandirana rugosa. The sequence goes on along the minus strand of BLSH010427959.1, from coordinate 150,335 downwards.
AATAAAATTAATATTTTAATATATACTGTCTATTTGAATTTTGAATCAGCACCTTTAAAGTCCTTACACTCCCATGTTTTTTTTCAGTGATTATAGCTAGCGGCTATAGGAGCTGCTAGCGATAAATTGTAAGGGAGTCTGGCAGGCTGGTTGTACCCCAGGTGATCGATCAATTTGGTAAATTCAGCCTGCCCATTAACAATTAGATTCTCGGGCGTTTCCTGCTGAAATTATTATTATTCAGGATTTATATAGCGCCAACAGTTTGCACAGCGCTTTACAACATGGGGCAGACAGTACAATTACAATACAAATCAATACAGGAGGAATCAGAGGGCCCTGCTCGCTAGAGCTTACAATCTAGAAGATGGCCAAGATTCAAACCGTGTATGGTGGGCCTAAGGGTTGGCTCACACTAATGCGATGCAGGAAACACACAGGAATCGCTGCATTTCCCACATCATACCGTATAGCAATCACACTGTGTTTATTTATGCAATCTGCTGTGGGTGTCAATTAAAAGTTAATGACACCACAAAAAGCAGGTCACAGAATGCAGTACGTTTGCTTGAATTAGATCACATTGGTATGAACTCCCATTCGATCCAATTGTAGTGCGGCAAAAAAAGGTGCGCGGACCTTTCTCGTGTGGATGCAAGGCTATTTGAGCCATACAAAATGGAATGCTGTGAAAATTACATGCAGTGTGAACCCAGCCTTTAAGTGCCATTTACACATTCTGTTTTTGACCTGTGATTACAGGATTTAAAAATGGAATACAAAGTATCCCTATGGGTGGGTGAATGTAATTGGATGCAAGTCTGCTTATATCTGCCTCTGGGTGTGTTCAGGTTTGATGGACTGAAGACAAAATATTTGTAATCAGGTCCACTTTTCCTGACCTGATTGGAGGGGGCAGATATTGGCAGACACATAACCACTTAAATCCAGCCACCTATAGGGATTACAGGGGTCCTTTTCCCCCCATCCAAAAACAATGCTAAAATCAGAACAGACGTTTCTGTTCTGATCCTACACTCTAGGACACCAGTCTAGGATCCCCAGCTGAGACAGAAGAGTGTAAAAGGGGCCTAAACTGCCTCTCACTTATCGAATGGCAGGGCAGGGTGGTTGATACTAGTAGTTGGCACACAGCAAAGCAATGAATAATGCCTCCACTCTACACATTACAATCAGCTCCCGCTTTGTTTATTCTGCTCCAACTGTCGCTTCTGGGTACACAGACAACTAATCTCTGATTTAGCCTGAAATTGTAAGATTTGCTAAGAAGCTGCTGTGCACGCTCCTGCTGTCTACCAGTGGCGGCTCATCCATAGAGGGTGCACGGGCGCGCCCCCCCCCCCCCATCAATGCGTCTGGCCCCCTGATCTACACATCAGGGCGCCAGACTATGGATTCCAAGGTTGGGGGAGTGCTTTTTTGAAGCACATCATTAGAGCTAGAGGCCAGAGCACTGCGCCCGATCCCACCCAGCTCAGGGGGGAGGGGGTTGCTGTCAGTGCCTTCCAGAGGGGGATGCTTGTTTGCAGCCCCCCAAAAGAAAAACCCACCAGCCGCCACTGCTGTCTACCTATATAGCAGCAGGTATGCAGGGTAGGAGCAGGGGCCACAACAGATAAAACTGACAATTCCAGGGAATGGTCAGATTCCCACTAATCTTACATGGGTCACAACATAGAAAAGATAAAAAACAAAGAAAGTACATGAACAAGCAAGTGCTTATTATCCTCTACTCTGTCATGTCTTCATTTAAATATGGAGGCCTGGTTACAGGGTCTCTTTCACATGGGCATGGTCAGTGTAGCAAAACTAGGCGGTTAAAGAGAATTTTTAACGTGCTTCAGTCACCGGTCAAAGCCTGGCAATGGCCGCCGGGTGGCCTTGAACACACTAATGTGGCTGGGAAGCTTTCCAGTGTACCAATAAAAGTAGCATGTCGCATTTGGCAGGGGGATACAAAAGTCAAATTTCTGTAACAATGAAAAACTAAAGCTAGCCATATACATGAGGATGTCTCTTGTTCTTGTTTTCTGTGCCCTTTGGGTGCTGGTGGTCAGAATACCTAAACAGTGCCGCAGTGGACGCAGGTGCTGTTCAGCCGGGACATTTTCTGGCTGGCTCCACTGGCAGATGTCAAGTGAAAAAATGATGTTTGGTAAAGTAGAACTAAAAGGCAAAAATTTTTTTTCCACTTCGAATAGGGTAAGGGGGCAGGGGAGGAGAAGGGGGTCACATTTTTTTCTCATTTGTATCCCACTGGGGCGATTTCTATTCCCTTCCAATCACATAACCAAATCAAGAAGTGAGAAGAAATCTCTCCACAGTGAGGGTATTCCTGGTTGTCACCAGATCTAGTGTTCCTATTGGAAGATTTCCCCAATATAACTTTACTGGGGACCACCCAAAATGGGGCATTTTCTTTTACTTTTAATGATAATAGTAAACAAGAGAAATCGAAAGGATGAATCAGCATAACGGGGTACAGACAGAAAAAAAGCTAACAGGTGTTCTCTACTCTATCCACAAAAAAAAAAAGTTATACTTTAACCACTTCCCGACCGCCATATGCAGAATGACGGCCGGGAAGTGGCTGAGTTATCCTGACTGGACGTCATATGACGTCCTCAGGATAACAAGCCGCCGCGCGCCCGGGGGGGCGCGCATCACGGCGATCGGTGGTGTGGGGGGGTCAGTCTGACCCCCCGCAATGCCGATCTTGGTAAAGTGCTTCGATCCGAAGCACTTTACCATGTGACCAATCACGGCTGGTCACAGTGTAATACAGGAAAGCTGTTTATCGGCTTTCCTGTACTCAGGTCTGCAGACCTGATGAGGGGAGAGCCGATCGGCTACATCCCTGACAGGGAGGGTTTGTGCTGATGATTTATCAGCACAGCCCTCCCTCGGATCGCCACCCTAGACCACCAGGGAGCCTGCCCAGGGATGTGCCCACCCAGGACCACCAGGGAGCCGACCAGGGACCACCAGGGAGCCGATCTGGACCACCAGGGAGACCCCCCTAGACCACCAGGTAAGTGACATAGTGCTCAGGTCCACCTTCAGATGCCACCCTAGACCACCAGGGAATAAGCCCCTATTAATGTATATGCCCACCAGTGCCCACCAGTGCCCCTATCAGTGCCCACCAGTGCCCCTATCAATGCATACCAGTGCCACACATCAGTGCCCACCATTGCCACCTACCAGTGCCCACCTATCAGTGCCCATCAGTGCCACCTATGAGTGCCCAGTGCCGCCTATGAGTGCCAATCAGTGCTGTCTATTAGTGCCCATCAGTGCCGCTTAGCAGTGTCCGTCAGTGCTGCATATCAGTGCCCATCAGTGCTGTATATCAGTGCCACCTCTCAGTACCCGTCAGTGCTGCTTATCAGTGCCGCCTAACAGTGCTCATCATCACTGCATATAAGTGCCTCATCATCAGTGCCGCCTCATCAGTGCCAATCAGTACTGCCACATCAGTGCCCGTCAGTGTAGCCTCATCAGTGCCCACCAGTGATGGAGAAAATTTACTTATTTACAAAGTTTTGTGACAAAAATAGAGAATTTTTTTTTTTTTCAAAATTTTCGGTCTTTTTTTATTTGTAGCTCAAAAAATAAAAACCGCAGGGGTGATCAAATACCACCAAAAGAAAGCTCTATTTGTGGGAACAAAATGATAAAAACTTTGTTTGGGTACATCGTTGCACGACCGCGCAATTGTCATTCAAAGCGCAACAGCACTGAAAACTGAAAATTGGTCTGGTAGTAAAGTGTTCTAAGTGCATAGTATTGAAGTGGTTAAAGTGGGTGTAAACCTCAGACATGAAATATGAACAAAGCATATCTTTCTATAGTGTGTACTTGTCTCAGTTCTCAGTTTAGTGCACTAAGGCAGTGGTTCTCAACTCCGGTCCTCAGGACCCACCAACAGGCCAGATGTTAAGTATTACCTTGGGGAGATGCAGACTAGAATTCTGCAATCACTGAGCAGCAAATGATATCACCTGTGATGTATTTCAGTTATCCTGCAAACCTGGCCTGTTAGTGGGTCCCAAGGACAGGAGTTGAGAACCACTGTACTAAGGGTTTGGTTTACTAAAAATTGACAGCTGTATATGGTAGCCAGCCAGCTTCTAACTTCAGCTTGTTCAATTGAGCTTTGACAAAAACCTGGAAGCTGTTTTTTTATATAGTGCTGCAACAGATTTTGCACACTTCAGTTTTAGTAAATCAACACCCAAGTGTCATTTCTGCCCCTTTCCTCTGCTATCAGCATGAATCCTTTCTGATGAGTTTTTCTGACACCATGAGAATAAGGTTAACAGGAGAGGGAACTTCAGCTGATTGACAGCCTCAGCTCTGTTACTGTGTGCTGTGTGAATGAGAGGAGGGGGTGCACCTCCCCTCCAATCAGCTCTCAGCTCTCTCCTTACTGATGTAACTTCAGCTCTCAGCCCCCTGCTTTCCAGAGCTGAAAGATCCTGTGCAAACTCTGCACTTTGAATGGATACAGGGGAAATAGAACTGTAGATAAATAGGTACAACTTATGAAGGAGAATTTGTTTCATGTCTGTGTATCACCTGAGGACACCCACTTCACTGGGTGTATATAAGGGTTTACAACTACTTTAAGTCAGGTGGTACCAACAGGGCACCTAACGGAGCAAATTTAGACTGATTCAACAGAAATCGGCCAACAATTGTGCCGTGTATGGCCAGCTTTATTAATTTGAGAGGGGCACGGAAGAGGCGTTTTCTATCTAATAAAGCTGGCCTTCGTCGTGGTCTTTGTAAAAGGGTTTACTAGAAAAGGCAACAAGTTCTAAATGCAAAATAAGCAACAATAAAAGTATTTAATAAAAATCTAACATTATTTTACAGCCATGTTATATTTACATTAAACTTATTCTTTTTGACTTAAAGGGGTTGTAAACCCTTGGAGTTTTTTCTTGCTACCGGTATTTATTTTACATCTAGCTACGCTGGTATTTCAGTGCACTGGATTCTTACTAAGCGGTGAGCAAACAAGGAGGAACAAATCTGTCAAAGAAATAAAATCGGTACACAATTCACTTAAAATATGAGCTGTCTGTTCTATCTAGTCCAGGAAATGTGACATCTGGATGCAAAATATATAGACCTGGGACAACCCAAATGCAAGCCTGTGCCTGCACTTCCTCCACCAACCTTCCTACTATGATTTACTCAACCTTTCTGCTTGCTGATGTCAGAAATTCCATTTTTTATGCATTTCCTAACACACGATGGATCACTTTCCTCATATTTTATACATTAAAACACAGAATTCGTAGAATGTCAAAGCTTGAAAGCAAAAGCTTAGTCATATCAGCTGACATGGCAGTTCTGAGAATGGCTGCTTGGTCTAAGGTTTGCTTCGCACCTATGCAGGTTGCTTTTGATCCGTTTCTGCAGTGCATTTTTGCACACGTCTTTTGATAAGTTTTGCATTTTTTATTCTTTTTTTTTTTTTACTGGCCAATTTTTTGTTGGGCAGAATAAAAAAAAACGCAAATCATGTTCACATCCATGCTTTTTTCAGCTGCTGCATTTTTGGAAAAGGTCAGGGACGCTCATCATGTGATTTCTCGCGCCAGAATCGCACCCCATTTTTTGGCATTGAAATGAATGGCACCTGAACACGCAGATATGCAATTTGACACTTTTAAAGAGGAAGTAAACCCTGATGAAAACCTTGATGGGTTTACTTCCTCTTATTCACCTGCAATATAGAAGCATAATAGGCTAGTATGCATCACATTACGTGCCACTTACCTGCCCGCGCTGTCCCCACAACAGAGAGCGTCCATCTTGGCCCCTTTTCCTTCTGGGGCCGCAAATTCCGGCGCTGTGACTGTCCGGAGTCACGTGACGTCACTGCCACTTCCGGGCCGCCCACTGTCATTATGCGGCGGTACTTTGCCGTTAAATACCAGGGTTATGGTAGCTATCTGCTACTATAGCAATGGTATTGTTTTAAACAGCGGGTGGCCCGCTTTCAGATAAAAGTGGTCTCTGCAGCGGATTCGCCACAAGATCACTTTTATCGGGGGACTGGAGAGGTGACCCCCCACCACTTTTCTGTTGTCTCCGCTGCTTACAGGAGACCATTTCTCCTCAATGCCTGGATGCAGAGTGAGCGGAAGATTACGCCCACTTGGCTCCATAGCATTAAAGGGTGGAAGCGACATCAAACATCACTTCCACCCAATGCTCTTAAAGGAGAAAATATATATAATTTTTTTTGCAAATTACATTTAATTATTTTTTTTTTTTTACCCTATATCTCATATTTAAAGCGGTTGTCTACCAATCGATTTGATAGTGTCAAAAAAGAGTTAATATTCCCGGCATGCCGGAAATGCTAGCTGTCTCCTTGATTGCGCTCTCAACCAAATTAGCAAACCATCCAATGGGTGGTGTCATAATGGATCACATGTGCAGCATCATGGCAGTTGCAGATTAAACAGAGGCCAAGATGTCAGCTTCCTTAGCTGAAAACAATACCACTTTAAGAGGTCCTGGAATGCTTTTTTTCTATTACAAGGAATGTTTAATGGACAGTGTAAAAATAAAAAATAAAATAAAGAAGAAAAAATAAATAAATGTAAAGTGCCCTGCTCCGCCGAGCTCGCGCGCAGAAGTGAACACATACGGTAGTCGCGCCCGCATATGAATACCGTGTGAGGTATCGCCGTGATCGTTAGAGCGAGAGCAATAATTCTATTACTAGACCTCCTCTAACTCAAAACTGGTAACGTCGCAGATGGAGATTTTTAAGTGCCAAAGTTTATCGCCATTCCACGAATAGGCGCAATTTTGAAGCATGACATGTTGGATATCAATTTACTCGGTGTAACATTATAGAACAAAAATTGGCTAACTTTACTGTTGTCTTATTTTTTTCATTCAAAAAAGTGAAATTTTTTCCCAAAAAAAAACGCACTAAGACCGCTGTGTAAATACGGCGTAACATAAAGTATTGCAACGACTGCCATTTTATTCTCTAGGGTGTTAGAAAAATATATATAATGTTTGGGGGGGGGGGGGTTTCAAAGTAATTTTATAGCAAAAAAGATCTGATTTATTCACCTAATCTCAAAAAGAAGCTCGGTCCTCAAGTGGTTATAAAGTGCACCGCAAATGCCTGAAAAGCTCCTGAAAAAAACTGAAAAAGTGTGCAGCTTATTATGGGCAGTTTGGAAGTGTGAAAGGTCTCTAAGAGGAAGGAGAACGTTAGTACAGCGTTGGTCAGTCAGCAGGACCACATGTCACTTTCCCTGACTTATCCCTGGGGACAGATGTGCAACTCAGTGAGGACAAAGAACAGCAGTGCAAATGTTCATCATCTTCCATTGTAGATTACTCAGAAATGTCAGCATCCATTAAAAATGAGTTCCTGTATTTTTTGCAGTGCTATGATGGTGCCTTACATGTATTAGATCTGGTACTACTTGGCTTTTTTATGAAATAACCTGTTGAATTAGGTGATGACTACATACTTAACTGCAGATAGCAGCGACATTATTTTTCATCAGCAAAGTGAAAACAATCAATAGGGTATAGCATGATTAAACTGCACCAGACACTACTGGATAAAACCGCACTAAATCCACAGAGATGACACCGCAGTGCATCGAACACCAAGCACTCATTAAGATCTACAGTGACTACAGATACCAAAACAAGAAAAAAATATACATGTGAAACACATGAAGTTTTTTGAACTTTGAAAGTTATTGACTGAAAGATCAACTTTAGGTCTCATGCACAGGCCCCATTTACACCTGAGGGTTTTGTAGCTTGAAGCCTGAAGCTACAAAACGCTGGAGGGGAAAAAAATCAATGATTCTCTATGGAGCCCATTCACATCTCCACTCCAAAACACCTGAAGCCAAACGTCTGAAGCTTAAACAAGTTCTGGAGCTTTTTTTACGGACAGATTTGGGCGTTTTTCTGCTTTTTACAATGGTGACCTTTTGACCTGTACAAAATCGTGGCAAAAAAACGCATCAAAATAGCGTGACTTTCTGCCTGAAAACAACACGTTCAGGTGTGAATGCAGTCTCATGGATCTTTAGAGCAGTGTTTCTCAACCTTTTTTGAGTTAAGTCCCCTTTAAAAATATGCACAATCTTGAGGCACCCCAGTCTAAAATGTAAAAAACGAAACTAATAGTTTTACATAATGCAGCAACATCCACACATGTAGGACACCCAACATTAGTGGTGATTTATTCCTCCACCTTTGCAAACTGGTACTGACTACTGTTCTCTCTCTTCTCTTCTCCCTCACTTTCTCTCCTTCACTCAGTTAATGTGACTCCAGTACTGCCAGAGAGGGGCAATCAAGGAAACTGTAGGTGCCCGGCATCCCCCTTAGCAACCAATGATGTCATTGGTTGTTAGGATGCTGGCGACTGGAAGGTTGTAATGGTGTTTTAATGTGGCCTTGTGCAACTAAAAGGCAGGCTTCATCCACCCGCTGGCTTATATACAATTTCTGGGCAATTTTGAAACATTTTTCTGAGGCACCCCTAATGAAACCTGAAGGCACCCTGGTTGAAAAAGGCTGGTTTAGAGGCTCAGAAGTGCTTGAGCACTTAAAATTCCTGGTGCTCCACAAACACCCAAGTTTCCAGTTCAGGAAAAAACACCACACACAGGTAAACACCAGAGTACAGAAGCATTGGCATTTACACAAGTACGACAGCGTATAGTCATTCACTTGGTGCTGGCTGTATGCGTCACCTGCGTCTCCCTGGGCATGGTAAAATGCCAGAAATGTTACACTTGAGAATTTTTGGGCCGTAAAACATCTATGTGCCTGAGGCCTTCTAGCTAGACTAAATAATAAACCTAAAACAATACAATTTTGCCTATTTTATAGCTGTTGATCCTGCAAGAAATCCAGTGAGCTCCTTACTTCTTGTCCCCTCTGCTTCTAGCCAGTAGTGGATATACTGTCATCTCTTACTAAGGGAAATATAGCCGTTTATGGCTAGCTTTAGGAGCATGCTGGTTCTCTGGTAGATCAACAGGTATTTATCTGTACTTGCCACATTTCTTTAGGAGAGAAACATGGGGATGTACTGGTTTTTAATTTGCCCAGACATAAACTTTAAGCTAACCAAGCGTTGTTTAACCAGGGTGCCTTCGGGCTTCTTCAGGAGTGACTTGTCAAAATGCTCGAAAATTTCCCAAAAATTGTACATAATCCAGTGGGTGGGTTAAGCCTGCCTTTTAGTTTCACAAAGCCACATTGTGCACCATTAGTCACTGGCGTCCTAACAGCCAATGACACCATCAGTTGATAAAGGAGCATGTCGGGCACCTGCACAGCACCTTTGTTTGCTCCTCTCCTGCCCCTCTTGGTCATTAGGGTGACTTTAGCTGAACGGGGTTCCTCAAGATTAAAATTCTGCACAAAGTGTGCCTTGACTGAAAAAAGGTTGAGAAACACTGAGCAAACCAATGACACTAAAGTATGGTATGCAAGAACAATTCAGTTGTGTTATGTCTCTTGCTTCAGATACAGCCCTAAATTGGAATCTTTGGGTTGTGTTCTTTCTTAGGCTAATGGAGAAGAGAGGAACAGGGCAGAGTCTCAGCAGCTATTTATTATAAGAAAACAACAACTGGACTCGATTTTCTAACCTGACTACCTTCATTCTTGAAACAGATGTGCAAGACTGTTGGAACTCCTTAGTGATTCATTTGTTACATTATAATGGTACAAATGGAAGACTGTCAAGATATACAGTAAAAAGACGGTAGTTGTATTCTACTGCACTAGTAGAGAATTCTATTTATTATAAAACATAGCATTTAATAAAATATCAAGTATGAAAATGTAGTACTGAGTAGAAATCAGTGTGAAAAACCAACCACCACCTCATTTTTGTTATTGTGCTTAGGCTGAGAAAGAGCAATGTCCAACAAGTTCAACCTCCATAAAGAAAAAGCCACCGGACCATCAGAATAGTTAACTATAGGTATATTCCCTTCTTTTGGGAAATCATCCAAGGCTCCAAAGTGAAACTTTAACTTGCTGTATTGCTAAATGCTTTCAGTAGCTTACTATAACGGCCGATTAAGATGTCTGAAGATGACGAACCTGGAAGAAGACTGCAGATGGAAGCTTGGATCTCAACAGCAGGTAAGTATTGTGGACTATAGGTCATCTTTAACACAAATCTGCAGAGTGCGGAAGTTACAACATCCTAAGCTTACCAGTCAAGATGTTTGAAGATACCAAACTTGGAAAACGACTGTGTGAAGATAGAAGCACCAATAAGGGAGCTTGAATTGCTGGAGGTCAGGTAAGTATTGAGGACTTTAGTTCTGCTTTAAAACAAAATCCATGGAGTATATTGGAAAGTTATCATTTGCACAGTTTTATATTGAAGAACACCTTTTGCAGTAGCAAAATAAGCCACTTTTCCATCCAATTGTAATGGATGTCTTTATGCCTTTAGATGTGAACAGTGTTCCACTAAATGTTGTATGCTGGCTATTTATGTATCTTTATATGGAGATCAACACCCCCATAATTACTTCTTTTCTTAGCCTTGCTTTGTAACCAAAACTCTCCATGTCCCTTATAATTTAAGTTCGCTGTGTTCTTTCCAGTTCCATGGCATTCTTTTGTGAACTTGAATACAAATTGAACTGCATGTTCAAGATCAAGCTGTACTGTACAGGGGCTCTGTAAAATCAATCAAATATCTTGTTAGTTTTAATAGCTATGAGATTGAGGCTGGGGTCTACAATGGCCTTTCTCAACCTTTTAACATAGAAGAACTCCTACAATAATTTTTGGTTTTAAGGAACTCTTGCTTATAACCAATTTATCTACAGCTTAGCAGGATGGTCAATGAGAAAATGTGGCTTACATTTCTGGTCAGTTAGCAGAATCCCCCCTGACCACATCAGACAGACAGAAATTGATCACTGCTGAAGGAACCCCTAGCAACTTCTGGAGGAACCGTAGGGTTCTACACAGGGCCGTCTTTAAGGCAGGGCAAAAGGGGCAGCTGCCCTGGGCCCTTTCATTGTTGTGGGGCCCAAAGCAGCTGCCTCATACTTGCCAACTATCCTGGTGACTCACCTGCAGACCCTATGTTTACATGTAAATAACCAGCATTGATATGTAAATAGCGGCAACATTCATATGTAAATAGTGGCAGCCAGCTGCAGTGATATGTAAACAAAGTTGGCATTCATATGTATATCATGCCCCCCTGAGGTCATATTCACCATCACCTATACTGGATGCTGCCCACTGGGGACAAGGGCATGGTTGAAAGTCCACAGCACATGTCAGCAGATGCGTGAAGGTGTCATTAACAATTGATGGCACTGCTGTGTATCTGCTAAAGGGCAGCACATTTCCGTGGTGTCAGGAAAGGGACTTTGCGCTCCCCAGTCCATGGTGTGCAGGCAGTGAGGAGATGATGTGCTGTAACCTCTAGCAACCAATCTGTGGGCAGTATTGATGATCTCTGGCAACCAAACAAGCAGAAAGCATGTGCTGTAACCTCTAGCAACTAATCAGTGAGCTTTAATGTGTGCTGTAACCTCTAGCAACCAGTCAGTAAGTGGTAATGATGTGCTGTAACCTCTGGCAACCAATTAAAATCACTGCTGATCTGATTCAGTAAAAGATTTTGAGTCTAGTTGCTATTTATTGTATGTCTCAGAGCAGGTGGAGAGTGAAATTGTGTGGGAGAGGGGATCTAGAAAATATTTGCCCAGGGTCCAATCCATATTAAAGACGGCCCTGGTTCTACAGAACCCTAGTTGAGAAAGACTGGTCTACAACGACACCCAAAAAAGTTGTAACTTATTATTATTTATTACAGGCACTTATATAGCACCGACAATTTATGCAGTGCTTTTTACATAAATATTTTGTACATTCACATCAGTCCCTGCCCACAAAGGAGCTTACAATCCCTGACTCACATTCATACATACACATCCTAAGGCCAATTTAGACAGGAACCAATTAACCTACCAACAAGTCTTTGGGGTGTGGTAGCAAACCAGAGAACCCGGAGGAAACCCACGCAGTCACACAAAGGACATGCAAAGTCCAGGCAGGTAGCATTATGGTTGGGATTCAAGGCCTGGTTCACACCTATGCATTTTTTGGTGCTTTTTGCAGTGGCTGAAAAAAGCATAGCTGTTAACGTGTCCCATGGGAAACCATGTTAAATGGACTGTAGTGCGTTTCTGCAAAAAGCATTAACAAACGCATCGGTGTGAACCAGGTCTAAGGTTTAGTACTCCTCTCCAGGGCACATGCACTGAATTCCTCCTGTTACAATTCAGGTGCTGCTGCTTGCACAGACCTACCATTAGGCTGGGACAGAAACGTACAACAGTACTGGGGCCATTTAGTCCCCATTCACATGTAAGAATTTCATAGCTTTAGGCTGGGTTCACACTATTGTGTGGAGCAGTTCACAGCAGGGGTCCGGTGCGCCCCTATTCTCCATTTCAAGGACGAATCGGTCCTGAAACGGAGCCAAAGATGCACAGGACCGCTGTGCAATTCACTCTGCGGCTGCCCCGGAGATGTGCGAACCAGCCCCATTGAGAGCTGGTCCCACTAGATCTGTATAACTTGCATTTTGCAAAAGTACACTGTAACAGATTCCAACGGGGAGAAGAAGAAAAAGCGGAAAGACGGTGCAGCCTAAGGCAAGAAACAAGTCACACATAATAGTTAATCTGTGAGCGGAGTGGGATCACATTACAAAACACGATTCAATCTGTCTCCGCTTATTTTAAATAGCCATGGACAGCAAAGGGCAGGTGGACATGTCTGAATGATCCAGCCACCCTTAGGGTGCGTTGCTACAATGCATCACACAGTTTACTTTTTTTTTTTCTGGTCATAGAATAACATTTCTTTCAACTCAATGCAGTGATGTGCATTGCACTGCATAAAAACGCAGAGACGCAGAATTTTTAACACAACGCACGCCTCCACACATGTATGATGTAAATAAGGCACATAGGAAACAATCATTTTCTATGTGCTCTTGATTTGAGCTTGTATTGATCAGCATTGCTCAATGCAACCCATGTGAACAAATCTATAGTATATAGCGGGCCTTCGTTCTAAAGTTAAAGTTTGGGACTTTTAAATTAGTGTTGTTAACAAAGGCTGACTATTTTTTTTTTTTTATTTTTTCATGCCTGTTCTACCTGCTGGCCTTGCCCCTCACCACCATATGTGCCTAGGCAAAAATGACGTTTCATACTTCTCCTGCAAGCCTCTGGGATATTAATGTTGCATATTCCAGGAGGATGCAGGAGGAAAATCCTTCCCATTCATGGATACAGGTCGTGCGCAAATTTGATGTATGCGCACAGAGATATGGTGACATGACTGGTTACATATGTTTGTGTGAATGAAGGATAAATGTTTTCTGAGATATGTGACATCAGTATCCTAGGAGGATTTCTGATCCTCCATTCATAGAACAATATTATTATTATACAAGATTTATATAGTACCAACAGTTTAGGCAACGCTTTACAATATAAACAGTACAATTAGACTCTGTAAAGCGCCTGTAAAGCACCTGAAAACGAACTGCCTCCCATGCAGTCCCAGTGTGAAAGCCAGATTGCTTTTACACTGGGGCGGTGCACTTGCGGGACAGGAAAAAAACTCCTGCAAGCAGCATCTTTAGGGTGGTTTGGGAGTGATGTACTGTATACGCCGCTCCTAAACTGCCCTGCCTATTGGAATGAATGGGCAGCGCTTTGGAAGCGTTGCAGCACGGGCACTTTTCACCCCTTTTTAACCCCTTCCAGGGGTTTAAAAGAGCCCCGCTAGTGGCCAAAAAGCTAAACTAGTGGCGCTTTACCGCGAACGCTCGGGCGGCCCCAGTGTGAAAGTACTCCAACAATACAGTTCAATACAGAAGGAATAGAAGGGCCCTGTTCAGTAGACGGTCACAGTGCCAGATGCCAGGCTTATTACAGTCACATAAAGCGGAGTTCCACCCAGTTAAAAGTCAGCAGCTACAAAAAGTGTAGTTGCTGACTTGATCAGACACTCACCTGTCCCTGGCTCCAGCGATGCGGCGCCCGCTCTTCTCCCCCTCCCCTCGGCGGCGCTGGAATCACAAGTGTGGCCACCTGGCTTTGGCTTCAAAGACGGGCGCACACTGTGCATGCGCATGTCGGACTGTGCCTTTTGACTAGCTGGCGTATCTTCTGGGACCAGTGACGCGTCCCAGAAGCTCGCCGAGAGGGAGGGGGGTGAACTTCCTTATGGAGCCACGGCTCTAGGAGAGGAAGTGGACATGGGACCCTATGAAAACAAGGTCCCTAGTCCCCCTCCCCCCCAAAAAAATGACATGCCAATCGTGGCATGTCAGGGGGTCACCTTCCCCACTTTTGGGTGGAACTCCGCTTTAATACCAGGCTGGACAAATCCAACAAGACCTGTAGCCCACCCACTTAAAAAAAAGAGGCCTATTCAGTGCAAACACAAAGACAAGGGCAAATGTTTTTATAAAGTCAATTCACGCCACTGCACTGTGGTTTGCATTGAAAGAAAAGTACTGCATACAGTACTTTCTTTCAGCTCAATATGTTGTGACACAAATGCCGCTTGTGACATTTTAATAAAGTTCTACCAGAATCAATAAACAGAACAATGCGCCAGGATCAGCGTATCGGCAAAACCTGTAGCTGCTGACTTTCAATAAACAGATATTCATTTGTAGCTTTGGTCCCCGGAGCAGGGATACTAACTGTGGGTAGCCGGCTGTGACTGCTTGCAGCTTCACAGCCGGCTTCTCACTGCGCATGTGCAAGTTGCACAGTGCTATCTAATCTGATCTGGTTCCAGAAGGCTGCAGGAGAAGGAAGGGGGTCGTACTTCCGCTTGAGTTGCCGCACCAATACAACCGAAAGTGAATACCTGTCAAAACCAGGGACCCGCTGCTCCCCAAAGAAAAATTTTGTGCCAAATGAGGAGGAGGAGAAAGAGTAGAACTTGCCCTTTGTGCAGAAGTTCCACTTTAATTAAGGTTGCACTGATTCAGAAGTACTGCCTCTGTTGTGGTATTAGAAGAGTGTTTCTCAACCTTTTTCAGACAAGGCATCCTTTAAAATGCTGCACACTCTCAGGGCACCCCATTTTTAAATGTAAAAATGAAACTAAGGCCACTTTCACACTGAGGCACTTTACAGGCATTTTTTTGCTAAAAATAACGCCTGTGACGTGCCTCAAAAATCCCCCCAATCCACCCCAATGTGAAAGCCTGAGTGCTTTCACAATGGAGCAGTGCGCTTGCAGGGCGTTACAAAAAGTCCTACAAGTAGCATCTTTGGGGCGGTGCGGTGAGCAGTATCCACCGCTCCTGCCATTGAAAACGATGGGCAGCACTTCCGAAGCGGCTGAACATAGCCTCAGAAGCGGCAAGTGGTGACGCTTTTAACCCCTTCGGGGGGGGGGTAAAAGCGCACTACTGCCGTTCGAATAGCGCCTCTATAACAGCGGTAAAGTGCCGCTAAACTAGCGGCGTTTTACCGCTGACACTAGGGCGGCCCCAATGTGAAAGTGGCCTTGTAGTTTTACATAACACAGCAACATCCACACATAGGACACCCAACATTAGAGGGGATTTATTCTTCCAAAGCAAACACCTTTGCACACTGGTACTGACTAGTATTTAAAGTTTCTTCTCTGGGTGGAGGGTCAAACAAGGATGCTGTGCAAGTCCTCCTTATTAACCAATGACGCCGGCAGCTGGAAAGTCGTAATGGTGTACAATGAAAACCTGTGGCTTTGTATAACTAAAAGGCAGGCTTCATCCACTCATTGCTTTGTATGCAATTTGCGGGCAATTTCTAGGCATTTTGCCAAGGCACCCCTGAAGAAACCTGAAGGCACCCCAGGGTGTCTAGGAACCCTGGTTGAAAAAGGTTGTATTAGAAGACAGTGAAGAGTTGATTTAAGAATCCAAAGAGAAAAATAACCTAGTTAGGCCAAGAGTAAATTCTCTGTAAGGGAGTTGATCACCTTAGGACACTAGCAAAATACCGAGGGCTCATGGAGTGGTGTAGGGTTATAGGTGGGACTCCCAAGGGACATGTCCTCAAAAGCTTTGCCAGTGTGCAATCACCTGAAGGTAGCAGCCTATAACCCAGGGTCTACGAATACTCAACCTGCGTCCTGCACTGTATGATTGAGATGCATCTGTTACCATGAACAACATCTAGTCTTTCCTCCAGTATTTAGAGAAAAAGCCCATCACGGACTGAAATCTAATTTGAATAAATTAGCTGTACCTATTAGAACCCCTGTTTTTCTGGAGAAATTGTTTGGGCTGTTTACTTGCCAGGAGATAAGAGAAAATCTGTGTCAAAGAGAAAACAGTCTGTCATCTAACATGCAAAATTGACAGCTCTGCTTTTAGGAGCCGTACATTACCATTATGAATTCCTCTGAGGAACAGAATCCAGCATGTGGCTTTAGTTAAATGGGAGAGAGACATTACCAGACAAACAAGTCGGAACCCAGCACTCGGCAGTTACTTCCAAAATGCTTTGGGGTATTTGAGGATTCTTTTTTAGGTATTTAAATTATAGAGGCCCATAAATGGCAGATTTTATGACAGTGGTCAATTGTAGCAAAAGCCGAGCAGTAAAGTAAAAAAAAAAAAAAAAAAAAAAAGCGAGCACATTTGTTCAGTACACCGAAAAGAAAAGGTCAAAATGACATGTTATCTGTGTCGCCATGTAATTATGCTCTAAATCCGCAATATACGACTATAGAAAATTGGATAATGAAATCCTTTGAGTAAATATGTGGCTGCACAATACTTTATTTTGTCAATCAGGCTCCAGAGTAAAATGTCTCATAAATACGATCGGCATCCAACACTACCACAATATGCTGTGTGCTGTGACACCAGAGAGGACAGGCTGAAAACGGGGAAAGCCGAGACAAATGTAGACTGCTGCTTCTACTCCTACTAAAAAAAACTATATACTTGCCAGTCATGTTGATCCAACGGCTATAGTATTTGAAAATGATCCAAAAGTGTAGACTTCACTTACAGCATGCTTGTTCCAGGTCAGTGATTCAGGAAACATTAGCCTGATTACTAGTTTGTTTCAGAAAGCAGTCTGCATGAGGTGGTAGCCAAAATATTTATTTCCTTCAGGCTGGGTTCACACGCAAGACCCCATTCACATTGAGGTAGTTTTCAGGCGTTTTAGCATTAGAAATAACGCCTATAAAAGCGCCCGAAAAGTGCCTCCCATGCCACCCCAGTGTGTAAGCCAGAGTGCTTTCACACTCGGGCGGTGCGCTTGCGGGACGGGAAAAAATGTCCTGCAAGCAGCATCTTTGAGGCGGTTTGGGAGCCCTGTATACAGCACTCCCAAACCGCCTCTGCACATTGCAATGAATGGGCAGCGCTTCCGAAAGGCCTGAAAAGCGCTTCGGAAGTGCCAAAAGACGGTCGTTTTTAACCTCTTTTTAGGGGTTAAAGGCACCCCGCTAGTGGCCGAAAAGCGACGCAAGAGCGCCGCTAAAACCCGGCTGCGGCTCGCTGTGGAAAGGGTCTAATACGGATGTGGCTCACAGCAGGGATCCGGTGTGTCCCTGTTCTCCGTTTCATGGACAAATCAGGCCCAAATTTTTGCCTGAATTCAGACCTGAAATAGAGCCAAAGACACACAGGAGTCCTGTGCAATCAGCTCCGTAGCTGCCCCAAACTGGCTTCAATGAGAGCCGGTCACAGTCTACTGTCATGCGATTCGGATGCAGAAATGCGCAATTCGTACTAGTGTGAACCCAGCCTCAAAGAAGATCTATCATTCTAGTTTTTATTTTACAGTTCTGTCCCGTACATAACAAAGTACTTTGATATGTACGGGACAGAACTGTAAAATAAAAACTGTACTTTATTTTTCGTTTCTAAAGGCTTTCAAGCCCTAGAGTACCAGCCTGCCCCCCTCTCCTCAATGCCTGCATTAGAAGAATATGTTTGTATGCTATATGCGTTTGTACAAGAATACCAGTGTATAGCTGTGTACAGATATTCATGTCTATGTGTGGCTGTGTCCTGCGCTTCCCAGGACGGAAAATGTATTTTTTGTATGCAAACATTTTTCTTTCTTGTGCTTTTGTGCGTTATGTTGCATTTAATACATGTGTTTTTTGCAAGTTCCAGTGCAAAAAAAAAAAAACCATGATGCTGTTGACGTTTTCAAAAGCACTGAAAATGAACACAATGGGGGTGATTTACTAATACTGGAGAGTGCAAAATCTGGTGAAGCTCTTCATGGTAGCCATATTCAAATTTCAGCTTGTTCAATTAAGCTTCAACAAAAAAAAAAAATCTGGAAGCTGATATGTTTCTATGCAGAGGTGCACCAGACTTTGCACTCTCCAGTTTTAGTAAATCAGCCCCAATGCTGTGAACTAGGGTGATTGGAAAGCATTGATTTTACTGTGCATCTATTCAGGATGCATTTAAAAAAAACACACCTGACTGCATCTGGGTCCTTACAGTGGCCATATACCCTTTTCTTAACCGATCAAACTCTTTTGATAGGAATTACTGATCTATAGTTGACAGGCTATTGGATTGATATGGCACACAGTAGTACAGTCATAAAGAGCCAGCGCGTTTCGGACGTCAGGTCTTAATCATGGTGTTAGCTATGATTAAAGCCTGACGGCCAAAAACACGTTGACTTTTTAGGACTGTACTACACAAACTTTAATAAAGAGCATTGAACTATAGCCATTGCACTGGAATGCAAGCTTTCTCCATATACTGTTTGAAGATTACCAGAGACCTTCCTAGCTGGAAGCCTGTGCTTGCAAGCGGTGGATGACTAAGATAGCAGTTCTGTTTCAACTGTCCTAACATGGAGGAAGTTGACGTCGATCAATAGGTTACAATCATACCATACATTACACACTGCTCCAGGTTGGTCCACCACAACAAGCCCTTAAAACTGGTCAGATGCCGGTCTAGCTCGTTTCCTCCTCCGTGTGCCCCTTCCCCGATCTCTGTCAAAATTGATGGCGCAACTATAAGCCCATCCCTGCATGCCAAGGTCCTAGGCGTAGTCCTGGACTCTGAACTCTCCTTTAAGCCCCATGTCCAATCACTGTCCAAATCTTGACCTCCTCAACCTCCGCAATATCTCCAAAATACGCCACTTTCTAACCAAAGACACGACAAAGCTCTTAATCCACTCCCTGGCCATCTCTCACCTCGACTACTGCAACTCCCTTCTCACTGGCTTACCTCTACACAGGCTATCCCCCCCTTCAGTCCACCATGAACGCTGCTGCCAGACTCATCCACCTTACCAGTCGCTCTGTGTCTGCTACTCCTCTCTGTCAATCCCTCCATTGGCTTCCACTCACCCAACAAATTAAATTCAAAATACTAACAACTACTTACAAAGCCATCCATAATTTAGCCCCCAGCTACATCACCAGCCTAGTATCAAAATACCAACCTAATCTTCCTCTTCGTTCTTATCAAGAGCTCCTGCTCTTTAGCTCCCTCATCACCTCCTCCCATGCATGCATGCATCCAGGACTTTTCCAGAGCCTCTCCAATCCTAAGGAACTCCTTACCCCAATCTGTCCGATTATCTCCTACTCTGTTAGCTTTTACACAATCCCTGCAAACTTCTCTTCAGAGGAGCCTATCCTACCCACACCTAACAACTGTATTTTCACTTTCTCCATCTGATCATCCCCCACAGTTATTACCTTTTGTTCCACTCGACCCTCCCTTCTAGATTGTAAGCTCTAACGAGCAGGGCCCTCTGATCCTTCCTGTATTGAATTGTATTGTAATTGTACTGTCTGCCCCCATGTTGTAAAGCGCTGCGCAAACTGTTGGTGCTATATAAATCCTGTATAATAATAATAATAATAATACCTCCACCAAAGATTAAGAAAGTAGGAATGGATGACTGCACAGTAATAGTTACAATCATAACTTGGATTGTATATTATTTGCTTGCATTTCTGTTTTTACCATGTAGTTTCATAATCTGACCGATCCAAATACGATCAATTTCCAGGCCACAGCATCTCAGTGCTGATCAATGCAAAACGGCTGATAATTTTTCATCAGAATAGAAAGCAGAGCTCCAGGCAGGTCTGCTAATTACACCGTTGTTATTACCCTAATTAGGTGCCAGCCCAGCTCGTAGCTGTCTTCACTGGAAAGAAAGGATTTGGTCAACTACACAGCTAAAATCACCTTTATTATGAATCCTCAATAAAAGCGCAATATCAAACACTCAACGCTTATTCATAGCTTATGGATAAGCGCTGAGTAAGCGCGAAACACGTTAGCTGTTGTTCTCAGGTTTCCCTCTGCCATGTATGTGATATTGTGCTTTTATTGAAAATTTGTAATCAAGGTGATTTTAGACTTGCGGCCGACCAAATCCTTTCCTTCCAGTGATAATTTTACATCCTGCCCGTTCAACTCAGTTTGATCCAATCCGGTTTAAATTGTGTCTAAATCAGGAGGAAGGGAAGCAACGGCTCTTCGATTTTTGCAAATTGATCTGTTTGAGCAAATCGCTTATCAACTCAATAATACTATCAAAGTCAGTATGGCCATCATTAGATAGATAAATTAGGTAAAATTAGTTAAAAAAAAAAGCTAATGTATTTGGTTATAGAAGCAGAACATATGTTGAGTAAGACATAAGTGCAATGTTCTGGTTTACAAAATACATTCAACTCTAACAGCAATTTCCCCGGTCATTAACCTCTACGCAGGAAATACAGAAGAGCCAAAGGCTCATTCCATTGATTTGCTATAAAATATTACATCTAAGCTGGAGAAAAATGAAGGAGGCGTATTTCAGTGGAAATTACAAATTGCCTTATCTACATAAATCAAAACAGAACAACAAGATTTGTCTCCTTTAATAAATCCATTCTGTTTTTTATTGAAGGCTACTTAGAGAACGCTCCTGTATTTGTGTATAGACCTCTTCTCATCTATTAGTGCAAATTAAAATAGAGCAATGCTGTGCTCAGTATAGCTGACCATTATGGCTTTCATATACCCTGTATACTAAATGTATGCTTATTTTCCAAGCTAAACACAAAACTTCCACTGACGTTCTTGGGTTATTTACAAGTTTGTTGCTCACAAAGTTACCGGTTGAGGAATGTAAAAAGTAACATTGAGCAATAAACACGTGAAAAGGAAAGGACTACAGGAAAGAGAAGGCTGGGAAGAAACATCCTCATACCATGAAGGCTATAAAATCTAACATGCCCTTTAGGCCATGGCCAACAAATAGCCCACAGCTGAGTTATAACAAGCCACCTGCTAAGCCCTAATAGAAGATGCCGGGACATGTAGTTTCTTTATGAATGGAGGATTGACCAACTTTGCTTAAAGGAACTTATCGTGTGACATATGGAAGCTTAAGGCCTTGTTCACACAGGGTGTACAATACCATACGTCCGTGCAGGGTCCTGTCTAGCTGCAAGGGTTTTTAGTGCAGTGTTATTTCGGGGACCAGCACCCGCGCAGATGTCATATTGGGGTGCAGCAGCTGTGCATGCAACCACTCGGTGCCAATAAACATCAATGAGGCTGCCTGCACCGAGATGCATAGAACACTTGCGCATCCCCTTGCAGGTAAATACAGCCCTGCATGGGCATATGGTATTGTATACCCTGTGTAAATGAGGCCTTAATGGGTTAAACAACTTCTAAAATTGCTAGCTGCCTCTCTGACATGCTGACCCCCTTTCTTCTATACCTTGAATTACTGAGCAGCAACAAGTGCAGATGCATGATTATTTAACTTTTCAACAAGCTGATCTGCATACTGTTCCAGGTCAGTCACTCAAAGTGTTAACTCTAGTAGGTCATAAGAATTGCCAGGCATCTTGCCTTTTCAGAAGGTGGTCAGCAATGGTAGCTCCAGTGTTTCTCTAAAGACAGGTTTACTTTAACGCCCTGCTTGAAAAAAAAAAAAAAAAAGAAATACTGTAGCTGCTGACTTTTAATAAGCCTGTCCGGGGGTCTAGCGCCGTCCTCTCCTGAATGTATTCTCTTCTCGGTCTTCAGGTCCCTGGTGCCAGCATGTTTACTGTGGGCAGCCGACTGATTCCTTGTGACTTCACAGCCAGCAGTCCACTGCGCAAGTTTTGTGAATGGTCCTGCAGCCTTCTGGGACCTGTGACATGACTCAGAAAGCTGCGGGCAGGGAGGGGGATTGAGAACTTACCACCATGGTGATCTGACCAGAAGTGGGAGCAAATATCTGCCAAAACTAGGTACCCCCCCCCCCCCCAAAAAAAAAAATAAGTACAAAGTTAGAAGAGGAGGGCATAAAGTGAAACTACCCTTTTAGGGTGAAGTCCTGCTTCAAGGCTTAGTTATACTGCCTCTCAACCACTCCCTGTTAAACTGCAAAGGCAGAGGATGGGGGCGTACGTGCGACAGCAATGCTGTATTTATCCCTACTGTCGCGTTTGTTTCATTACTGCCTGTCAAGAGATGCCCATTCAATTGAATTATGTGCAATGCACAAGAATGGGGAGTGGTGGTGCAAGTTTTTTTGGGTTAAGACAGGTGGGGAGGATGTGACAGAATACCTCCTCGCTGACTGTAAGTAAACATTCTAAGAAAAGCGATCCACCACGGACTGCTCTTCAGAGAGCAAGGCATGTTTAAACAAGCCCTAAGGGTGACCATAGATGAACAGTTACATCCCTGAAAATGACTAGCATGAAGATATCGGAAGTTGTCAGGGCTTTGGGTCACCCAGATTGACAATGGTACACCCACAATACTTTATACCTACAGTTCCCTGCATAACAGGTCCAGGGTGACCTGTCGGCCCACTTTTACCTGAGTTGGGTGGACAATTGTTGATCGTCCAATCAGATGCAGCTGCTGTTTAAGTATTCTCAGAGCTCTCACAAGCAGTTTTTGGACTACAATAGTCCAATAGAGATTTTGTCCATCCACACTGTACATTGTGAATGGAGGAATCTGTTAGGTTGGCCATCAGGCATCTTCATAGCCAACTTTCTGTACACGTGTATTTTAGGTCAGTAACTATCCAAGCAGTGATGGAAAGAGGTTGATGATAACGCCAAACAATATGCCTTAGAACACATGTCAGAAATGGCAACTTTCATTTTACCTGCCATGGCAGACTCCTTTAAAAACATAAAAGCTGGGATAGGTAATGATTACATTGCTGGAACTGATCATGTGATGTTAGAGAAAGCAGAATCTCCCACTTGGGGCTTATTCACACAAGCATATTTCTGTGTTTGGGAGTCACAGATGTTGCAGACAGCCGCTTGTACAAATCAATGACAGGCTACAGCTGTACACTGGTAACCCTACATCTGAGCATGCGTACATGGCCTTGGATGCAATCGGATTGTGTCCAGGGGCCCACGTCTTTCCCTGTACACATGTAAATGCTAGAATATACACAGTTACCAGCGAACATCTGTCATTGATTTGTACAGAAGGTTGTATGCAAACACCTTTCACCCCTGGGTGCAGAAATACACTTGTGTGAATGAGCCCCATAACTCACTTTCAGCAAGTGTGCTGGAATGGCCTATCTCAGTATCTATTGGGTAAATGGTTTGTCTCAACCCTCTAAATGCCGCTACTGTTGCACAGCTTGGTCTGTTAACCCTTTGGCGACCCTTGTAACACTTAAGGCTCATATGTTACACATATGCATCCATGTGGGCCGCAGTTTCTGTGCTGAAAGCCCACTCACAGCACATTGGCTGGCACAAAGAGCTCCTGGTCTCATTTTATAGTCACGGGCCAGCAATTCTAACAATCATGTGACTATTGTGACAACCAATCACAGTGATCACATGATCAAGGAGTCTGTTTTGCCTCCCGGTGTTAAGACTCACTTAAATGGCTGCAGGAAGGGGTTAAAGGAAGTTGAAAAATGGATCAGCTGTTGGTATAGAATTCTATATATGGAGATTTTTGTATTTATTTGAACTTGTGCCTTTTTTTTTTCAACCTGTTTAACTACATAAGGCTAGGTTCAAAATAGCCCACACTGTGCGTTCCAGTCGCAGGTGCGGGAATCGCATCTGTTCCCGCACCCAACTGCAGCCAAATCGTGCTGCTCTTAGGAGACGTGAGGGGCTGCCATTCATTTTGACTGGCACCCAAACCCCCCCCCCGCATCTCAGCATGCTTGCAGGTGTCGGAACCTCAGGGAAACCGCATGGTCAAAAAGACCAGCCACGTTTTTGAAAAGGTGCATGCAACTTTTTGTGGAAACCCAGGCACAGCAGCCCATTCATTTTAATGGGCTGCCGTGCCCACACAAAACGTGGAAGTGCAAACCTAGGGCAGTGATGGCGAACCTTGGCACCTCAGATATTTTGGAACTACAGTTCCCATGATACTCATGCACTTTGCAGTGTAGGTGAGCATCATGGGAAATGTAGTTCCAAAACATCTGGGGTGCCAAGGTTCGCCATCACGGCCTAGGGCAACTAAGTAGCAGTCGGGTAAACAGGTTAAAAAAAAAAAAAAAAAAAAAACTAGGGTGACTTCATAGTACCGTTTTTGATTTTGCCTTTAGTACCACTTTAGGATTCCAGGACTGCTAACTCAAAACTTCCTTTTTGTTTTTGCCCACAAAGTCAGTATGGTTACAATTTTGTCTATAGTCCTTCATTAGCAACTTATTAATAACAATGTAATAACTAATTGTTGCATGTGACGCGTGCTATGCTCAGGGAAGCTGGCATCATGCCATGAAGTGGTGAGAATGTAAAGAAAGGTCAATCCTGTATGATATCAAATCATTATGATTGGTTGACACTCTCACATAGGAAAACATGATACTTTCTCAAGAACTTCACTTAGTTTTCATCTGCAGATTTCTCAAGGGTTGCCAGCTCGATGGGGTTATTTGCAAATTATTTTGGCCATAGACTTGGCAGTTTGTGATTTTTCATCAGCTTTCAAGCACAGTATACTGTGACCCACATCTTCAATTTTACAGTTTAAAGTGACCAAAAGATCTAAAGTGGCCTGGAAATCGATTAGAAATGCTTTCCAATTGGCATTGTCAGTTTCTTTCTATATCCACTATAATTTTTATAGTCTGGTTGTTTGAAACTGCAAAAACAAAATTAGATTGTGGGAGGCAGATTACTGGGGTGGAAAGCAAATAGAAAGCAACAAAACGACCTGGTATGTAGCCAGTATTGGTAATTAAATTATATGTGCAAATACCTGGAAGCCTATGAAAGATTACCTGTTTGTAGACCCCCAAGGACCAAGGTTAAAAAAGCACTGCTCTGAAGAAACCCTTGGGAGAATCCAAGCCACTAACAGATGTGAATTACAATTCCAGATAGGAGCAAGAAGTATGTTAAAGCCAGAAAAGTACAAAATAATAATATAAAAACCCACATTTATGCATATTTTTTTTTGGTACTTTGCAGCAAAGAAGGCTTCTTTCACACGGGCCATGTCCCTTCTCATTAGCAGGGGATCGGTGAACAGATCCTCCGCTGAATTGGAGCAGAACAGAACAGGTATCACTTTTGTGAAATCCGTATCTGTTCAGTTTTCTGCTTTCTGAACCCATGTTGGACCTATGGGCATCTGTTTACAACAGACTACCTCAGATCTGCAAATATGAATAAGGTTGCAGACCTATTCTAATTTTTGGGATCTGGATGAACGCAGAGGTAATCAGATGTAAAAACTGACTTGTTGCCCATACACTACTATGGAGTTTGCAATCAGGTCCACCTGAAAAATTGAAAGGCAGGCAGACCTAACTGGACCTCTTGTGTGAAGAGGGTCTAAAGATGAAGATCATCTAAGAGACCTTCACATTGTTTAGGGGCTCGTTTACGCTAGTGGTGCCCTCTAAAAAACAAAGTGATCCACAGTGGATCGCTTTACCAAGGGTGTCTGACAAGCAGTAAGAAGGCATTATGTCACCTGATCTCCATTCGTTCTAAACCCTAAAAACCCACACCAGAGGCCCAAAACCATGTACAAAGCACGTGGTTGTGAGGCGGTTGCAGGACAGCCCCATTCAGTTGAATGGGTCGCATTACTGCCCACTGAGTGCGATGGGGGGGGGGTCAATTGCTGGGCCGCACCATGACATGTGTATACCCCCGTCTGCTGCCTTTGCAGCTTAAGGCAGAGTAAGTGTAAACCCAGTCTTAAAAACAGTACAACTACAGAAGGTCTTAATAAAAACAGAACTGTACAGAAATGACCAAAAAACAAATAATTTAACAACTTGCTCACTAAGTTAAAATCTAAATTCAGCCATGTTGGGTGGGGTAGGTTTTGGGTTTGTCTGTGGTCTCACTGAGGTGATTTTGCTTCACTTCCTGTCCCTTTGACATCTGTGCAAGATTTGTAAAACGGGTATCAAATTGGACTGGTACACGATCATCTAAATATTTGACTGGAAAATATACTTGTAAGTATGCTTTTAAGAGGTTAAGTTAATGAATGTTGTCGATGGGAGTAAAGAACGTGTCTACAGTTTCCCTGTCCTTCACTTCGTTTTAGTGGAGTCACTCTGGTGTCTGTTTGGGTTTTGGATGGGGTGGGTTGTACCGACTTAAATCTAAAATTGAATCACTCGTTCAACAATTTAATAAACAAAAAACCAGTAAAGACATGTCAAGACAAAAATAATTCTGGAAGACATCAACATGACAAAAATTCTGACCCAAATGTGAATGAGACGGAATTCGACGTTTCCGTCGTCTGCCCCCATATGTGTACAGTACCACGCCGGGTCGTTAACTGGGGGGGGGGTAGCGTGAGTCACCCGTCATTACGCTGGGTAAGTTGACTTACCCCGACAGGACGTTGGCGG